>SKCR01031911.1:0-320995 GCA_019454045.1 Zanthoxylum bungeanum
ATAAGTACTCAAAGTACGAATTCTTGAATTAAATTAAACTACATAATTAAATCCAATTTAATACACATTTAATTCTAATTCTCTATTTAATTCAAATTAAATATTACACTTTTATTAACGAACCTTTACGACTTAAATTCCAAATTTAATCGCAACGGGTCTCAAAGCCCGATTAACATCTAATGTTTATTTAATTAAAGTCCAATGGGCTTTTAATTAATTTCTATAAGGCGTGGACTTTTGGTCAACTCGGGTCAAATCGAAGAACCAAAATCCAATCCGGGAGTTACCCCATAAGCCTTTAAATTAATTTTGGCCCATTAGGCCCAATTAAATAATTAAGGTCCATTAAGTCATAATTGGACTTTATGGATGCGGTTTTAGGCCCAATTGGATCCAACCAAATTTGCCTAAACTCAACTTTGTACAAACAAAGCCCAAAAGCCCAATCACAACCTAAAAGGCCCAATTTCCAAAAATAAGCCCAATTAATTAACTTATAAAATTCTAAATTCCATAATTAATTAACCTAAGTGTAATACACAATTAATCACCCAATTAATATTTCTAAAACATCAATTAGTATACTTAATCATGCACTTTAACATTAAATAGTGTCCAACACAATTTATTAAAATCAAACCCAATTTACATGCTTTAAGTCTCGGCAATTAGGGGTTTTTCAATCCGATTCTGTTTCAATCCAATTGAATCCACAATCATCATTTCCCAAATCAATTCAATTCATCCAATGAATTAAAACAAAAAATCACAATGAATTTCATGTTCATTAGATTCGGCCAAGCCACTTTAAAAGGGAAAAAATGTTCCAAATCAAAATTCAATCCAATTCAACTTCAAAACAACATTACCCAATTGTTTTAAGTCATCCAATGATCAAAAAACAAATTAATTCCAAGACATTAGGGTTCTTCCAATTTCGGTCATGCCTCCAATTTGGGGAAAATTGATCCAATCCAATTTTCTTGAAATTGATCACACACAATCTCAATTAAACATGTTTTAAGCATACTTAAACATCCAATTTAATTAAAACATGCTCAAACACATTTTAACCAACCCAATTTCAAGTTACATGTTCAACCTAAAGAATTGGGGAAAATTGATCCAATCCAATTTTCTTGAAATTGATCATGCACAACTTCAATTAATCAACATACAAGCATACTTAATCAATCAATTCAACCAAATCATGCTTCAATTGATTTTACCCAATTTGTAATGCCCAAAATTTAGGGAAAATTGAATCCAATCCAATTTCATGAAATTGATCATGCACAACTTCAATTCATCAACATACAAGCATACTTAATCAATCAATTCAACCAAATCATGCTTCAATTGATTATCCCCAATATCAAACCCTAAAAGTTCATGCTTGATAATAGCTCTGATACCATTGTTGAGTTCTAATATTGTCCCAAGATCAACAAATCAAGCAAGAAAACGCATGAATACCAACATAGGAGGTGCAGAATATACTCACAATGGTCGGTTTTGATGCGAAGAAGAACACAAGCCATTTTCGTCCTCCATTGAGTTCGGCAGTAGCTCTCCTTGACAGTGGGCTGCTCGGTTTTGGGCGTTTTGAACTCCACCATTTTCGGCCATGGATGACCTCCATGGAAGCTCCAAGCTTCAAGCTTTCCAAAGATGATCCCAAGCTCATAAATTCGTTTCCCTATCATCACCAATATATAACCCAAGGTGTGCTAGCACTTCTCCTTCTCTTCTTCAATTCGGTCTAACCAAAATTTTGGGAGAGATTTAGCTCAAAGCCGAGAGAAGGGAAGAGAAGAAAATGGCTCCAAGCCAAGAGAGGAAGAAGAAAACGTTTTGGCTCCCAAATACCAAAACCGTATACTGTAATTGTGTAGAGAGAGGAAGTGTAAAAGCTTTTTATATTTTCCAAAAATTAATTAAAGCCATTTACCACTTTTTATTTCTATTAAACAATTCATTTTACTTTTCAAAAAAAAGCAAAAGTCAAAAAGGCAAAAGTGCTTTTTCAATCAACTATCACTATTCACATCAAGTCACTTTATTAAAGTGACAACATGTCATGTCACATCACTCAAAGTGACAAATGATTTGACAATTGATGTGACTAGCGATTTGACGCTTGACGTGACTTGCGTGCCGCACTCGAATTCGAAATACGAATGCGCTCGCAAACACGCTCGGGCTCGGGTTCGCTAATTCCAAATTAACGAATTTTCCGTTGGGACGTAATTAAACGATTACGCCTAGCAAAATCACTATTCACGTCGCTAACGAATTAATTCTAAATTAATTCGTTCGCCCGAATTAAAATCTAATTTTAATTCCGCGTCGAAATCTAATTTCGCATAATACATCGAATATATTATTTTATCGATTAATTCCAAATTAATCGTTCTCTCTCTTTAATTAATATTTTATCCCAGATAAAATATCTCCGCAATTAATCCCAGATTAATTTTCTCTCTCTTCTAATTAATCTTCTCTCTTTACTAATTAATCCCAGATTAATCATAGTGCGAGTCATACGTCATCGGTGAATCTTCAGAAAGCGACCCATGAGATCTCCGGATATGTTGGCAGTAAATACGGTCGTCGGACTATCCGAACACGTAAGTACCTCGTACTACGTTTGTACCGATTTACAAGACAAGGTTGGCTTCTACAAAGCGCCATGCCTACCCAATTCTCCAGAAATATTCTTACAGGAATATATATAGATCTGTATCAAGCGTAGTATACCGTAGTATTGCGTATATCAGCCCAGTATCGGATAGTCACATGCTAGGGCTGGGGCTGGATAAGTGTCTACCCCGTCCGAAGCACATGTCGGATGTCTGGTAACTAGTCTCTATAATCGGATATACATGACCTTGTCATAATATCCCGATGGCCGGCCAGCACTTAAGAGCACTAATACCGTATCCTGCGTGACATCATCTCCATTATGACTGGAGTGATACTTCCGTCTTGACATCACACCCAATACACTACGACTCTCTGATAAACCCAGAAGTGGTGTACTCAGAACCGGTTAAAGTCCTGTACCACCAAGACCAAAGTCTACCGATTATCGCAAGTATTAGCGATGTAAGTCTCAGGTTAAGACTATACACACCTACCTTGATTTCGGCCTCTCATAGACACATAGTCATAATACCAATGGGATTCCGATGGGTCTATCCAGAGCGAAGCTGTTTCCCGTACCATCGGTGAAACACGACCTCCTATCGCACTTGCATAAGTATCCAATACTTATATATATGAGAACTATGTCGTTGTGCCCTCACAACACACACAAGTGCAATACTAGCCTATTCCGTATTATCGATGTCCAGTCTCGATAATACTCCGGCTAGGGATATTTAATGATTAAACCTTTGGGGACTGATACTGTCTCATATCATTCTCAGTCCAGGAACTAATCATAGGGACCTCTCTTCATTTATATATCTATGGTGAACTAATCACAAATGATGATAGTGCAATTTCCTTGTCACATAGTTAATTTTCTACAACAACACAATGATCTGTGCAAATAGTGACGCTATGGGTCATTTTGTCCAACACTTTTATCTTCCCAGAAGATTATAATGATTTTGCCTTTGCCCTTTTCCAGACTCCAGAAGCCTTTGGCCTAGCCTAGGCCTTCTAGAATATCGAAGTAAGGTGCACCTTGCGCTACTTGCCTTATTGCAAACTTTGACTTTGTCTCCTTGAGAATAGCCATTAACTCTCCAAGAGTTTAGTATTACAATTTGTACTTCTAAGATCTAAAAATATATCTATGAAGATCCTTCAATTTCATTATCATACTTTTAAGAATCTAATCCTTAGTTCTGATTAAGAAATTAAGGAGTCTAATTAACAAGTTTAATGGATTAAGCACTAAAGTTATCATCACATAAATCTTCCAAAGATTATGCTCTACTATTTGCTTAACTCCGGGCTTATGCCTAATATGTTATTTTATCAAATAAAGTAACTTATTAGTTTCCAAGACTATCCTAAAATTTTATTCCCAATTTGAAAATTAAACCATTTAAATACATTTTCCCTAGGATTATGTTTTAAATGCTAATCTTTCAATTTTATCTTGATTCTAATAGTCCAACTATTTAATCAACGATTTCGGTATTATTCATTATAATGATTACTATAGTCCAACTATATAATCAACTATAATTTAAATTATTTGAATACAGTCCAACTGTTTATTAAAACAACGATTTAAATATTAGTCCAACTAACAATTAGTTTATTTGACGAATGATATTTGTTTGAGCGCGTATGGCAAGTAATTAAACGAATATTGCAAATTTAATTCTTGCCTCCCACTATTTTTTAGCGAGCCTCTAACCCTCTGTTGAGTACTCGGGAAACCGTGTTTCCTAGTGGGCTAGGATCCCGTTAAATATCACACAATCTTGACTTTGGCCAACAAATTGTATGATAATTAACTAGGTAGATCTCTAAGATCAATTGGATCCCATCCAATTCCTAGATCCAGTAGGGGGACATCCAAGTCCGAAACATATATCTTATAAATGCCAATATATCCAATATATTACCTAACCTTTTTCCTCTGAATCAACTAAGCCTTGGCTTTGGCACAACAAACTTAGTGATCCCAGTTAAGCGGAACCCATTGACCATGGAAAGCTTCATAATCAATGTCGATGGATAAGAAGTGGTCTTGACTTTGGCCAACAAACCACAACTTGGACAAGACACCGATATGGAACAAAGCTCTCGTGATTCAAACACATCATCGACGGACAAAGGTCTTGACTTTGTCCAACAAACCAATGCCAGTCTTAGATCTTGAGTAAGAATCACTCAATGGAAGGAAAAACGCTTAATATTTTGTGAGGGTTTTTCGCGTGCAAATTGGCAACCAATTTATTATCTTTGTTAAGGTCTCATCATCATACACCCTTAAACATGCATTCTAAACACATAATAAGGCGCATATAAATAAATAATAATGATATGCGGATGGATACTTTACACAATGATCCTAGATCAAATCTCTCCCTTTCCTCTCTACCGCTAGCACAAGTATTTGCTTATACCCGTTACACTACACTTCTAAAGAAACCTCATTTACATTGAGGGGAATAGGTGAGAAGAGAAATACAAAGAGTATGGACACGCAGGTCCAATTAATAAATTCTAAATTTATTACAACAATTTTCAAAATTGCCCCACCCATCTAATATCCACCCGATATACATTATTCATACATCGCAACCATGTATTCACACAAGCATGTTATCAATCAATCTAATCAAATTAATTAATCTGATAATTAATTACCATCCAATGTTCAAACAACGATTTGATTTTGCGCGAGTCAAACTCGTTTTGCGAATAAGTACTCAAAGTACGAATTCTCGAATTAAATTAAACTACAAAATTAAATCCAATTCAATTTGCATTTAATACTAATTTGCTTATTTAATTCCAAATTAAATATTACACTTTATAAATAAACCTTTACGACTTAAATTCCAAATTTAATCGTTACGGGTCTCAAAGCCCGATTAACGTCCAACGTTAATTTAATTAAAGTCCAATGGAATTTTAATTAATTTCTTTAAGGCGTGGACTTTTGGTCAACTTGGGTCAAACCCAATAACCAAAGCCCAATCAAGGAGTAACCCCATAAGCCTAGAAATCAATTTAGGCCCATTAGGCCCAATTAAATTTATTAAGGTCCATTAGTCGCATTTGGGCTTTATGGAAGCGGTTTTGGGCCCAATTGGATCCAATCAATTTAGCCTAAACCCATAGCTAGATATGGGTCCACTTATGTCACTATGAACGAGGGCTAACAGATCGGTGACACTTACACTTTTACCAAGTAAAAGGTATTTTAGGCACTTTACATAATAAACTAGATTCGTAGACATTATTTGATTAGAATCAAATCCGTCCTAGTACCCACTCTTCGAAAGTGTGGATTTACGAGTCTTGTTAATGTGTCCTAGATAGCAATGCCACAAATAAGTCTCATCATATTAATTCAGTTTGAACTATTGGTTTGTCATGTTATATGTTCGAGATTCATTTATATTCAAAATATAAATAATGTTATTCACATCTAATGTGTTTATCTCAATATCATCTTTATAAAATAAAACACTTAGTGTTCTAGAATATAAAAGGTATACCCGCAACTGGTTAAACTTAGATATAAAGATAATGTTTCTAGTCAAACTAGGTACATTATAGCAGTTTCCTAATTTAAGTACATACCCAAAGGGTAGTTCCTAAACTTAGGTTTCTACGGTTAAAACAGCGACTCTTGTCCCGTTTCTGACTCGTAGGTAGATCTCAACTGAAGCCAATCTCCTGCTTATCAGCAGATCCCGCACATCAGTATATATATTTATGTACCACATCCAGTATCTAAAATCCAATTTTAAAACCAGCAGTGGACATGGTTATAACAAACATACCTAAAGCCGGAGCCTCGCCCGTCTTCACTTCCTTCATGTCTGCCTTGTCCATACGGCAGTCACGCTTCCAGTGACCCCGTTTGCCACAGTTTAGGCAGACATCTCAGGATATGTCCTTTGTCTTCCTAGAAGACTGTGACGATTTTTGCCTTTGCCCTTTTTTCACACCCCAGAAGCCTTCGACGAAGCCTTGGCCTTCTGGGATGTTGAAGTAAGATGCGCCTTGCGCTTCTTGCCCTTTTGCAAACTCTGGCTCTGTCTCATTGAGCATAGCTATTAACTCTCCAAGAGTTTTCTATTGCAATTAGTACTTCTAAGATCTAAGTATAGATCTATGAAGATCCTTCAATTTCAATATCATACTATAAGGATCTAATCCTTAGTTCTAACGAAGAAATTAAGGAGTCTTTGCGACAAGCATAACAGATTGAGCACTAAAATTATCATCACATGAATCTTCTAAGGATCATGTTCTACTATTTGCTCAACTCCGGGCTTAGGCTCGAGATGTCACTCTATCAAATAAAGTAACTTCTCGGTTCCCAGAACTATCCTGAGGTTTTATTCCCATTCAAAAATTAAAGCCATTTAAAGATTTTTTCACCCAAAATTATGTTTTAAATGCTAATCTTTTAGTTATCTTGATTCCAATAGTCCAACTATCCAATCAACGATTTCGGGTACAATCGAATATAATGATTACTATAGTCTGACTATACAATCAACTACAATTGATCGGTTAAATTCAAATATATTGATTACTATAATGCAATTATATAATCAACTATAAATGAAGTAGTTTGAATACAGTCCAACTGCTTAATTTAAAACAATAATTAAATATTAGTCCAACTAATATATATTTAAATAAAGACGAAGAATGAAATGAGCGCGTTTTGGCAAGTATCTAAACGAAATTATAAATTTAATACTTGCCTCCCTCTATTTTTCGGGGAGCCTCTAACCCTCTGTGGAGTACTCGGGAAACCTAGTTTCCTAGTGGGCTAGAATCCCGTTAAATAACACACTATCTTGACTTTGGCCAACAAATTGTATGAAACTTAACTAGGTAGATCTCTAAGATCAATTGGATCACATCCAATTCCTAGATCCAGTAGGTGGACATCCAAGTCCGAAACATATATATGATATATGCCGATATATCCAATATATTGCCTAACCTTTTCCCTCTAAATCAATTAAGCCTTGGCTTTGGCACAACAAGCTTAATGATTCTAGTTAAGCGTGACCCATTAACTTTGGAAAGCTTCGTAATCGATGTCGATGGACAAGAAGTGATCTTGACTTTGGCCAACAAATCACAACTTGGACAAGACATGCGATATGGAACAAAGCTTTCATGATTCAAACACATCCGCGATGGACAAAGGTCTTGACTTTGGCCAACAAACCAGTGCCAATTTTGGATCTTGAGAGAGAATCATTCAATGGAAGGAAATCGCTTAATATTTGTTGAGGGTTTTTCACGTAATTGGCAACCAATTAATTATCTTTGATTAGGTCTCATCATACACCCTTAAGCATGCATTCTAAAAGCATAATAAGGCGCGATAAATAAATTAATAATGATATGCGGATGGATATCTCACAAATTGTTCCTAGAACAAATCTCTCCCTTTCCTCTCTCCCGCTAGCACTATTCTTACTTCTACCCAATTACATAACACTTCTAAAGAAGCCTCATTTACATTGAGGGGAATAGGTTAGAAGAGAAATACAATGAGAAAAGAGGTAATAGGCTGGACACGCATGTGCAATTTAATAAATTCTAAATTTATTACAATAATTTCCAAAATTGCCCTCACCTAACTAATATCCATCTGATATATATTATTCATACATACATCCAAGTATTCACACATAGCATGTTATCAATCAATCTAATCCAATTAATTAATCTTTGATTAATGACCATCCAATGTTCAAACAACGATTTGATTTGCGCGAGTCAAACTCATTTAAGAAAAATACTCAGAGTACGTATTCTTGAATTATATCGAACTATAATTTTAAATCCAATTTAAATTATATTCAATACTAATTCATATTTAATTCCAAATTAAATAATTACACTTTTAAAAGTGCCTTTTAGACTTGGATTCCAAATCCAATCTTTATGGGTCTCAAAGGCCCAATTAGTATTTGATAATATTCAATTAAAGTCCAATGGGCTTTCAATTAATTCATTAGGCATGAGCTTTGGCAATTATAGGTCAAACCCAAGATGCCAAGGCCCAATTAGGAATCACCCTATGCCAAAATCAATTTAGGCCCATTAGGCCCAATTAAATTATTTAAAGGCTCAATTGTCATATTTTAACTTTATGGAAATGGTTTTAGTCCCAATTGGATCCAACCAATTATCCTAAACCAAACTTGGCCCAACCAAGCCCATTAAGCCCAAATACAACAAATTAAATTAACTCATTATTCCAAATCACAAATTAATTCAATTCAAGTGTAATTAACACAATTAATTAACTAATCTAATGTTTCCAAAACATTTAATTAATACAATTAATTATGCTCTTTAATTCCAATTCATGTCCAACATAAATTGAAGTAAAACAATTCATTATAACATGTTTCATGCTCAAGGTTTTGACAAGAAATAATTATGCAATTTGATTCCAATCCAATTAAATCAACATCCAATATACATTTCATGCCAACAACACATCCAATATGTCAAATTTCAAAAATTCCAATGAGCTTATCTAGAGTATATATTCGGTCGACCTATAGGATTTGGGGATTTTTTATCTAATCAATATTTCACAAATCCAACAATGCGCAAATCCAATTAAACATCATATAAGCTCAACCAAATCATCAATTTGAAGAAATTATGTTCTAAACACAAAAACCCCAAATAAAGTCCATGAACCCTAGAATTCCAAATCAAGCTTAGGATGGCTCTAGATACCATTGTTAGTCTCCAAGACATGCCCCAAGATCACTAAGCATGATTAAAGTGCGAATAATCAAATAGAGTTGTGGAAAAAACTTACTTTGATTGGATGGGTTTCAAGACTTTTTATGCATTTCCATGGAAGCTCCAAGCTTTGAATGAAGTTCTAAACCCTTGGGGTGAGTTTCCCTATCACCTTGATTCACTCCTTTAAGAGCTAGCTTGAACAAAATTTGAGAGAAAATTTTCTCCTCCAAGGAAGCTAGGTTCGGCCATGGTAGAGAGAAAAATGAGAGAGAGAAGTTTTGTGTTTTTTGACTTGTATATTTGTTTTCCAAAAACAAATGGTTTTGTTTAATTGTTTTCCAAAAGAAAAAAACAAGTTAGGTAAGAAGTAAAATGGTTTTGGTGAAACCATTTACCTGTTGGAGTTTACTAAGCTTCCCAAGATCATTAAACAAGCATGAAACAAGTGCGAATACAAATCAAGGGAGTTACGTAATACTCACATCGATCGGTTGAGCGACGCGGCAACGAAAAAAATCTATTTTTCTGCTCACTGCATGTCACGGCAGTGGCTGTGTGCAGTCCACTGTTTTCGGCCATTGGAGGTTTTTCGTCAAGCTCCAAGCTTCGTCAAACGATTCCAAGCTCATGGGTGGACTTCCCTATCACCTTCGCATGTCTCTCGGAGTGCTAGCTCTCTTGATTTTTCCCACAAAAATCAAACACTTGCTTCCCTCTAGCTCACGGTTTTCCCAGAAAATAGAACCAGAAAATTGCCCTCCACGGGCGTGAAGAAGAGAGGAAATGGAGGGGAGAGAGAGATAAAATGTGTAATAGATAAAATTGATTTCCAAAATCAATTAATAAAACATATACCAAATTTTTGAAAAAGCTTTCAAAAAGTCAAACAAATTTGGCTCCAAATTTGGCATTAAATGCTATCCACCTAATCACATCAATCCATCAATCAATCAAATCAAGTGAAAAGTTGTCACATCACTCAAAGTGACTAATGATTTAAAGCTTGATGCGACTAATGATTTGATGCTTGATTTGACTTGCGTGCCGCACTCGAATTCAAAATGCGAATGCACTCGCAAATAATCTCGGGCTCGGGTTCGCTAATACCAAATTAACAAATTTTCCTTTGCGACGTAATTAAATCTAATTTAATTAAATAATCATGCCTAGCATAATTACTATTCTAGTCGCTAACGAATTAATTCTAAATTAATTCGTTCGCCCGAATTAAAATGTAATTTTAATTCCGGGTCGAAATCCAATTTCGTTTAATATATTGAATATATTAATTTATCGATTAAGTCCAAATTAATTGTTCTCTCTTTAAATGATATTTTATCCCAGATAAAATATCTCCACTATTAATCCCAGATTAACTTTCTCTCTCTTCTAATTATTCCCAGATTAATTAAAGTGCGAGTCATACGTCATAGGTGAATCTTCGGGAAGCGACCCATGAGATCCCCGGATATGTTGACAATAAATTTGGTCGTCGGACTATCCGAACAGGTAAGTACCTAGTACTACGTTTTACCGATTTACAAGACAAGGTTGGCTTCTAGCAAAGCGCCATGCCTACCCAATTCTCCAGAAATAACCTTACAGAATAAAGGATCTATATCAGGCGAAGAATACGTAGTATTGTGTATGTCGATCCAGTATCGGATGATCACGTGCTAGACCTAGGGCTGGAATTGTGTCTGCCCCGTACGAAGCACATGTCGGATGTCTGGTAACTAGTCTCTATAATCGGATAAACATGACGTTGTCATTTTATCCCGATGACTGCAGTACATAAGAGTACTAGTACCGTATCCTACGTGACCATCATCTCCACTATGACTGGAGTGATACTTCCATCTTGACATCACACCCACCACACTACGATTCTCGATATTCCCAGAAGAGGCGTACACAGAAATCGGTTAAAGCCCTGGACGACCAAAACCAAAGTATATTGATTGTCGCAAGTATTTGCGGTGCAAGTCTCAGGTTAAGACCAAATACACCTACCCTGATTTCGGACATCCATAGACACATAGTTATACTACCAATGGAATTCCGAGGGGGTCTATCTAGATCGAAGCTGTTTCCCGTACCATCGGTAAAACACAACCTCCTATTACACTTGCATGAGTATCCTATACCCAAATATATGAGAACTATGTTGTTATGCCCTCATAACGCGCACAAGTTTAATACTAGTCTTTTACGCATTTATCGATGTCCAATCTTGACAATGCTCTAACTAGGGATATTTAATGATTAATCCTTCGAGGACTGATACTATCTCATATCATTCTCCATCCAGGAACTAATCATAGGGACCTCATATCATTTATACATCTAGGTGATCTAATCACAAATAATAAGAGAGAAATCTCATTTGTCACATAGTTAATTTGTACAACAACACCATGATCTGTACAAATAGTGACGTTATGGGTCATAACTGTCCAACTATCTCCCACTTGGCCTATAGCCAGTCACTCGAGTGTCTGACACCCGAACTATGTACGGTTGGCTCAAATTGCTGAGAAAAGACTTTCGTCAGCGGATTTGCATGATTATCATCTGATGCAATTTATTCGATCATCACATCGCCACGATGTATGATCCGAACGAATCAGATGAATATTAAAGTATATATCTGGATCGTTGATGAGACCATTAATTCTTTAGCCTGCGCTGCAGCCTAGCTTAGCTGCTAACAGAATTATATCTAATCTAATTAGATTTGTTGTCGACCCAGAAGGCTTCTATTGCTGCCTCAGCTGCAACAATACCCCGCGTTTGTTGTTTATTCGGTAACAGTATCTTGCTTGGAAGATTTCCAGCTTACTGTTCCGTTATTTCAAACTGTATAGTACCATTTTGCGACTTATAGTCGTTTAATCGGTTTAGGAAACTTGCAGTAGTGATCCCAGTCACTTCAAGTTCTCCTTCTCCATAGTCTAAGACAGTATCCTTAGATCTCTAAGATACTAATTATGTTCTTAACATCAATCCAGTGACTATCACTAGGATTGGCCTATTTGTGAATCCATATGCTCAAAGCGTATGAGACACCAGGTTACGTACATTTTTCAATGTACGGATTTCTCGGAGAGTTTTTCATGAAAGCCAAGCTTTCACCGATTGTTTTTATGGGAATATCATTTCCATGAAATGACATATATATTATCATTATTTATAGGACAGCCACTGTCAGTGCGCTCCCACTAACCCTCTTATATACACAAGAATCATTTTCGTTTTGAATTAAATCATAAACTATTATGATTACATCAAAACGATAATTCTAAGAACCTATGCTTGCTTCAATCCAAACATGGATCGAGTAACCCGCAAAGCTTGTTTGCTAGTTTTGGTACGACAAAACTGTCAGGATGTTGTAAACATCCTTCGAAAGGTTTCTGTTTAAGGAAAGCGATTTTCCCATTCAGCTGACATATTTAATAAATGAAACATGCAACATCAGCAAGCATTATCCAAATGGATTTACCGTGGCAACAGGTAAAAGGTTGAATCGAAATCAACACAATGTTGATAACGATACCTTTCCGCTAAAAGTCTAGCTTTATAAGTTTGTATGTTGCAATCCATGTATGTCTTCCTTGAAGACTTATATAGTACCAGTAGGCACAATGCCTTGCGGTACATCAACTAGTATCCAAACTTGGTTGATATGCATGGAATCCATTTCGGATTCATGGCACTTTTCCATAATAGGGAGTCGATACCTTGTATCACTTCCTTATACGTAGTCAGTTGGTATACCTCAAAAGATTGACATCTTTACGAGGTGAGATCAGAAACCCATACCTCAGGTTGTCTTCTGACTCTCTCCGACATACGTGGTTCTTGTGTATTCGAAGATTAATGGTATAGTTTCATCTTTGATGAACTATATATGTTCCATTAAGAATTCGGTGCCTGGAACAGTATCACTCCGATTTTCATCGAGTTATACTATCCTCCCACTTACCACTGCATATAGGTATTCCTCTTAGGAAAACCGCATGGCGATCAATAATTACATTGTTCTCTAGTGAGTTGTATAAGTACTATACTTTGGTATCCCTAGGATAACCTACAATTGGCACTTGTCCAATTTGGGTTTTAGTTTGGTATTATCCAAACATATGCCTAGCATACCCAAATTATCAGGAATGACAAACCCAGTTTCTTTCCTGTTCATATCTAATATGAATTCTATCAAACAGATTTTTAATGGAACCTTATTCTAAATACGTTTTGCACTGTTAATGCTTATCTGTTGAAGGAAATGGTAGCTCAGAGCGACTCAAGATTAACTTTATCATGTCCAAAAAAATTCGGTTACTCAGTTCGGACACACCGTCAATCTGACGTGTTCCGAGAGGAGTCCTCGTTGAAAGAATACTATACTCTTTCAAGTATTTGAGAAACTATTAAATCATGCTCAAATACAATTTACCCAATTTTAAGCCCTAAATATTTTCATGCTCAACCTTGCTCTGATACCATTGTTGGAGTTTACTAAGCTTCCCAAGATCATTAAACAAGCATGATACAAGTGCGAATACAAATCAAGGGAGTTGCAGAATACTCACATCGATCGGTTGAGCGACGCGGCAACGAACAAAATCTGTTTTTCTGGTCACTGCATGTCACGATAGTGGCTGTGTGCAGTCCACTATTTTCAGCCATTGGAGGTTCTTCGTCAAGTTCCAAACTTCGTCAAACGATTCCAAGCTCATAAGTGGACTTCCCTATCACCTTCGCATGTCTCTCGGAGTGCTAGCTCTCTTGATTTTTGCCAAAAAAATCAAACACTTGCTTCCCTCTAGCTCACGGTTTTCCCAGAAAACAGAACCAGAAAAATGCCCTCCATTTTTTTTTTTTGGAAAATTACAATAAAATGCCCTCCATGGGCGTGAAGAAGAGAGGAAATGGAGGAGAGAGAGAGATAAAATGTGTAATCGATAAAATTGATTTCCAAAATCAATTAATAAAACATATACCAAATTTTTGAAAAAGCTTTCAAAAAGTCAACCAAATTTGCCTCCAAATTTGGCATTAAATGCTATCCACCTAATCACATCAATCCATCAATCAATCAAATCAAGTGACAAGTTGTCACATCACTCAAAGTGACTAATGATTTGACGCTTAATGCGACTAATGATTTGACGCTTGATTTGACTTATATGCCGCACTCGAATTCGAAACGCGAATGCACTCGCAAATAATCTCTGGCTCGGGTTCGCTAATTCCAAATTAACGAATTTTCCGTTGTGACATAATTAAATCTAATTTAATTAAATAATCATGCCTAGCATAATTACTATTCTGGTCCCTAACAAATTAATTCTAAATTAATTCGTTCGCCCGAATTAAAATCTAATTTTAATTCCGCGTCGAAATCCAATTTCGTTTAATATATCGAATATATTAATTTATCGATTAATTCCAAATTAATCATTCTCTCTTTAAATGATATTTTATCCCAGATAAAATATCTCCGCTATTAATCCCAAATTAACTTTCTCTTTCTTCTAATTAATCCCAGATTAATTAAAGTACGAGTCATACGTCATAGGTGAATCTTCGGGAAGCGACCCATGAGATCCCAGGATATGTTGGCAATAAATTCGGTCGTCGGACTATCCAAACATGTAAGTACCTAGTACGACGTTTTACCGATTTAAAAGACAAGGTTGGCTTCTAGCAAAGCGCCATGCCTACCCAATTCTCCAGAAATATCCTTACAGGAATAAAGGATCTATATCAGGCGTAGTATACGTAGTATTGTGAATGTCGATCCAGTATCGGATGATCACGAAGCACATGTCGGATGTCTGGTAACTAGTCTCTATAATCGGATAAACATGACCTTGTCATTTTATCCCGATGACTGCAGTACATAAGAGTACTAGTACCGTATCCTACGTGACCATCATCTCCACTATGACTGGAGTGATACTTCCGTCTTGACATCACAACCAACACACTACGATTCTCGATATACCCAGAAGAGGCTACACAGAAACCGGTTAAAGCCCTGGACGACCAAAACCAAAGTATATTGATTGTCGCAAGTATTAGCGGTGCAAGTCTTAGGTTAATACCAAATACACCTACCCTGATTTCGGACTTCCATAGACACATAGTTATACTACCAATGGAATTCTGAGGGGGTCTATCCAGAGCGAAGCTGTTTCCCGTACAATCGGTAAAACACAACCTCCTATTACACTTGCATGAGTATCCTATACCCAAATATATGAGAACTATGATGTTATGCCCTCACAACGCGCACAAGTGTAATACTAGTCTTTTACGCATTTATCGATGTCCAATCTCGATAATGCTCTGACTAGGGATATTTAATGATTAATCATTTGTGGACTGATACTGTCTCATATCATTCTCAATCCAGGAACTAATCATATGGACCTCCTATCATTTATACATCTAGGTGGTCTAATCACAAATGATAAGAGAGCAATCTCCTTTGTCACATAGTTAATTTGTATAACAACACCATGATCTGTACAAATAGTGACGTTATGAGTCATAACTGTCCAGCATTACCTTTCCCAACTACCACCACCAACTTGTGTAAGTTAGTGGGCCCCACCTATAAATTCAAAATTAACTATGGAAGTCGCTCGCGAATTAATAGGGAGATGGCTTGCTCACCACACTTCGGGTTTGGTTCCGTTTAATCCGATTAAACGAATTTTCTGTTGTGACTTAATTAAATCCAATTTAATTAAATAATAATGCCTAGCAAAATTATTATGGAGGTCGCTCGCGAATTAATTCCAAATTAATTTGTTCGCTTGAATTAAAATCCAATTTTAATTCCGCATTGAATTCTAATTTCAAATAATATATCAAATATATTATTTTAGCCCAATTAAATAAATTAAATAGTAAAATCTAATTTAACTATTAAATTTACTTTACCGATTAATTCCAAATTAATCGAGTTCTCTCTTCTCGACGAATTTAATCCCAGATAAATTCTTGACGCAATTAATCCCAAATTAATTCTTTCTCTTTTAATTAATCCCAGATTAATTTATTGCCGTAATTAATCCCAGATTAATTTTATCTCTCATAATTAATCCTAGAGTAATTCTGTTCGAGTCAAATCTCAACGGTGAATCTTTGGTAAGCGATCCAAGAGATTCCTGGATATATTGGCAGTAAATACGGTTATCGGACTATTCGAATACGTGCGTACCTAGTACCACGTCCTTACCAATTTACAAGACATGGTTGGCTTCTAGCAAAGCACCGTGCCTACCCAATTCTCCAGAAATATTCTGTAAAGGAATATGTAATCTTTGTCAGGCGTAGTATATGTAGTATTGCGTATTACGATCCAGTATCGAATGTCACATGCTAGGCCTGGGGCTGGAATTGTGTCTGCCCCGTACGTAGCATATATCGGATCTTTGGTAACTAGTCTCTATAATCGGATAATCATGACCTTGTCATATTATCCCGATAGCTGCAGCATACAAGAGTACCAGTTCCGTATCTTGCGTGATCATCATCTTCATATGACTGAAGTGATACTTCAATCTTGACATCACACCCAATACACTACGATTCTCAATATACCCAGAAGAGGCGTCCACAGAACCTGTTAAAGCCCCGGACGACCAAAACCAAAGTATATTGATTGTCGCAAGTATTAGCGATGCAAGTCTCAGGTTAAGACCAAATACACCTACCCTGATTAGGATTCCCATAGACACATAGTTATACTACCAATGAGATTCCGAGGGGTCTATCCAGAGCGAACCTATTTTCGTACCATCGGTAAACAGAACCTCCTATTACACTTGCATGAGTATCCAATACCCAAATATACGAGAACTATGTCGTTACGCTTCCGTAACACGCACAAGTGTAATACTAGCCTATTACGCATTATCGATGTCCAATCTCGATAATACTATGACTAGGGATATTTAATGATTAAACCTTATTGTATTAATACTGTCTCATATCTTATTAATCTGGAACTAATCATATGGACTTTTATCATTTATTTATCCCGGTAATCCAATTACAAATGATAAAAGAGAAATTTCCTTTGTCACATAGTTAATTTGTACAACAACACAATGTTCTGTAAAAATAGTGATTTTATGGGTCATAATTGTCCAACAGTCCGACCGTAATTTTTTTAATACTTTTACCGGTCTGTTTTCTTACTTCGTGTGGAAACTCATTGAATTACTCAAAAGTTTCTGACTCGTGTTTCATAAGATACACATAACCGTAACATGATGCCACATCCGTAAAGGTTACGAAGTATTTATATCTACCTTTAGCCTAGCTAGACATGGGCCCACTTATATCACTATGAACGAGGGCTAACAGATTGGTGGTACTTGCACTTTTACTGAGTAAAAGGTGTTTTAGGCACTTTCCTAATAAACTAGATTCGTAGACATCATTTGAATTAGAATCAAATCCGTCCTAGTATCCACTCTTCGAAAGTGTGGATATACGAGTCTTGTTATTGTGTCCCAGACAACAATGCCACCAATAAGTCTCATTTGATTAATTCAGTTTGAGTCATTTGTTTGTCATGTTATATGTTTGAGATTTATTTATATTCAAAATATAAGTACTGTTATTCACATCTAATGTGTATATCTCAATATCATCTTTATAAACAAAACACCTAGTGTTCTGGAACATAAAGGTATACCCGCAATGGGTTAAACTAGATATAGAGACAATGTTTCCAGTCAAACTAGGTACATTTTAACAGTTTCCTAATTTTAGTACATACCATGAGGGCAGTTCCAAAACTTAGGTCTCTACGGTTAAAATAGCGACTCTCGTCCCGATTCCGACTCGCAGGTCGATCTAATCTGAAGCCAGTATCCTGCTAATCAGCAGATCCTGCACATCAGTACATATGTATGTTCCACATCCAGTATCAAAATCCAATTTTAAAACTGGTAGTGGACATATTTATAACAAACTTACCTGAAGCCGGAGCCTTGCCCGTTTTCATTTCCTTCATGTCTACCTTGTCCATACAGCAGTCACGCTTCCAGTGACCCCATTTACAACAATTTAGGCAGACATCTTGGGATATGTCATTTGTCTTCCTAGAAGACTGTGACGATTTTACCTTTGCTCCTTTTCTTCACACCTTTAGAAGCCTTTGGCCAAGCCTTGGCCTTCTGGGAGTTGAAGTAAGATGCGCCTTGCGTTTCTTGCCCGTTTGGAAGCTCTGGCTCTACCTCATTGAGCATAGCCATTAACTCTCGAAGAGTTTTCTCTTGGTTCATTATGAACCCGCCCCAACATTCGGGCAGAGACTGTAAGATCAAATCTATGGAAGTCTCGGCCTCGTAGGTAATGCCTAGTTAACCTAGCTGTTCGATGTCAGTAATCATCTACGACACCTAGTGCTCAAGAGATGTACCCTCTGACATGCGCGAGCGAAAGAGCTTCTTTTATACTTTTAAGATCTAAGGTTAGATCTATAAAGATCATTTAATTTCATCATCATGGTATAAGGATCTAATCCTTAGTTCTGACGACGAAATTAAGGAGTCTTTGCAGCAAGCATGATGGATTGAGAACTAAAGTTATCATCACGATGAGTCTTCCAAAGCTCATGCTCTACTATTTGCTCAACTCCGAACTTGGGCCCGAGAGGTCGCTCTATCAAATAGAGTAATTTCTCAACTCCCAGGACTATCCTGAGATTAATTTCCCAAAATGAAAATTAAAGCCGTAAAAGACATTTTTCACTTAGGATTATGTCATTTGACGCTAATCTTTCAAGCCATCTTGATTGCTATAGTCCAACTATCCAATCAACGATTTCAGGTACAATCTAATGTAATGATTACTATAGTTTAACTATATAATTAACTACAATTTGAATGGTTAATTTCAAATGTATTGATTACTATAGTCCAACTATATAACCAACTAAAATGAAGTAGTTTGAATACAGTCCAACTGTTCAATTAAAACAACAATTGAATATTAGTCCAACTAATATATTTATAAATTATTAATGATGAAAAATGAAATAAGCGCTTATTGGCAAGTATTTAAACGAAATTGCAAATTTAATATTTGCCTCCCACTATTTTTCGGCGAGCCTCTAACCCTCTGTGGAGTACTCAGGAAACCTAGTTTCCTAGTTGGCTAGGATCCCGTTAAATAACACACAACATTGACTTTGGCCAACAAGTTTTATGAAACTTAACTAGGTAGATCTCTAAGATCAATTGGATCTTATCCAATTCTTAGATCCAGTAAGTGGACCAACAAGTTCAAAACATATATCCAATATATGCCAATATATCCAATATATTTCCTAACATTTTTCCTCTGAATCAACTAAGCATTGGCCTTGGCTCAACAAGCTTAATGAAACCAGTTAAGCGTGACCCATTGATAGTGAGAAAGCTTCGTAATCGAGGTCGATGAACAAGAAGTGACCTTGACTTTGGCCAATAAATCACAACTTGCCCAAGACGTACGATATGGAATAAAGCTTTTGTGATTCAAACAGATCCGCGATGGACAAAGGTCTTGACTTTGGCCAACAAACCAATGCCAATCTTGGATCTTTAGAGAGAATCACTCAATGGAAGGAAAAACACTTAATATAAAATGAGGGTTTTTGTCGCGATTTGGAAACCAATTTATTATCTTTAATTAGGTCTCATCATACACCCTTAAGCATGTATTCTAAAAGCATAATAAGGCGCGAATAAAATAATAATGATATTCGGATGGATATATAACAAACTTTGTTCCTAGAATAAATCTCTCACTTTCCTCTCTCCCGCTAGCACTATTCATACTTCTACCCAATTACATAATACTTCTAAAGAAACCTCATTTACATTGAGAGGAATTAGTGAGAAGAGAAATACAAAGAGAATAGAGATAATAGGTTGGACACGCAAGTGCAATTTAATAAATTCTAAATTTATTACAATAATTTCCAAAATTGCCCTCACCCTTCTAATATCCATCCGATATACATTATTCATTCATACATCCAAGTATTCACACAAAGCATGTTATTCAATCAATCTAATCCAATTAATTAATTTTTAATTAATGACCATCCAATGTTCAAACAACGATTTGATTTGCGCGAGTCTAACTCGTTTAAGAATAAATACTCAAAGTACGTATTCTTGAATTATATCGAACTAAAATTTTAAATCCAATTTAAATTATATTTAATACTAATTAATATTTAATTCCAAATTAAATAATTACACTTTTAAAAGTGCCTTTTTAGACTTGGATTCCAAATCCAATCTACATGGGTCTCAAAGGCCCAATTAGTATCCAATACTTTTAATTAAAGTCCAATGGGCTTTTAATTAATTCTTTAGGCTTGGGCTTTTGGCCAAAATGGATCTAACCCATAATGCCTAAGCCCAATAGGAATCACCCTTATGCCATAAAATCAATTTTGGCCCATTAGGCCCAATTAAATTTTTAAAGGCCCAATTGTCATATTTGGACTTTATGGAATGGTTTTAGGCCCAATTGGATCCAACCCAATTGTCCTAAACCAAACTTGGCCCAACCAAGCCCATTAAGCCCAATTACAACAATTAAATTAATACAGCATTCCAAATTACATATTAATTTAATTAAAGTGCAATCAACATAATTAATTAATTAACCTAATGTTTCCAAAACATCAATTTAATCTAATTAATCATGCCTAATTCCCAAATTCATGTCCAACACAAAATTGAGGCAAAACCAATTCTCCAACAACATGCATAACTCACGGCCAAGGCAATAAAAAATCATTCAATTTGATTTTAATCCAATTTAAATCAACATTCAATATTTCTATCATGCCATCAACACATCCAATATGTCAAATTTTGAAAATCCACCATGAGTTCTATCTAGGGTGCATTCGGCCAAGTTAACGAAATTAGGGAAAATTTTTATCCAATTCATTTTCTCAATTCCTAATATGTACAAATCCAATTCAACATCATCCAAGCTCAACCAAACCATCAATTTAAGAAAATACATATTCCAAGCATAAATTCCCAAATTAAAGTCCATAAACCCTAGATTTTCAAATCAAACTTAGGAGGCTCTGATACCATTGTAAGTGTTCACAGAACATGCCAAGATCGTCTAAGAGTGATTCGCGTGTGAATTAATCAAAGGGAGTTGCGGAATACTCACATTGGTCGGTTGAAGTTCAAAACTTTTTCATTGATGTTGAAGCTTCCAAGCCTTCTTTGAGTGTTTCCAACACTTGGGTGAGTTTCCCTATCACATTGATTCACTCCTTTAAGTGCTAGCTTTGAACAAAATGAAAGAAAAAATTTCTTCTCCAAGGTTCATAGTGTTTAGTAATGGAGGTAGGGAGAGAGAAAGAGAGTTTTGTTTTGAATTTTATTTTGATTTCTAAAATCAATTACCAAAAAACAAAACCAAAAGTTGGTAAATACTTTTCCAAAAGGCAAAGTGTGTGTTACAAGTTTCCAACAAAACCCATCAATCATTTCTATCACCAAAGGTGACTAATGATGTAAGTAAAGTGGGCCCCACTTGAATTTCAAATTTAAGTCGGACAATCCAACACGCAACTTCGCTCGGGCCCGGGTTCGTTTAATTCCGAATTAAACGAATTTTCCGCTGCGACTTAATTAAATCTAATTTAATTAAATAATTATGCCTCGCAGAATTATTACGAAAGTCGCTTACTATATAATTTTCCGCATTGAAATCTAATTTCAATTAATATATCTAATATATTATTTTAGCCCAATTAAATAAATTAAATAGAAAAATCCAATTTCACTAGTAAATTTATTTTACCGATTAATTCCAAATTAATCGCGTTCTCTCTTCTAGTCGAATTAATCCCAGATTAATTCTTGACTCAATTAATCCAAGATTAATTCTTTCTCTGATAATTAATCTCAGATTAATTCTTGTCGTAATTAATCCCAGATTAATTTTATCTCTCATAATTAATCCTAGATTAATTCTGTTCGAGTCAAATCTCAACGGTGAATCTTCGGGAAGCGACCCAAGATATCCCTGGATATGTTGGTAGTAAATATGGTCATCGGACTATCCGAACACGTGCGTACCTAGTACCACATTCTTACCGATTTACAAGACATGGTTGGCTTCTAGCAAAACAGCGTGCCTTCCTAATTCTCCAGAAATATTCTTCTACGAAATACAAGATCTTTGTCAGGCGTAGTATACGTAGTATTGCGTATTACGATCCAGTATCGGATGTCACATGCAAGGCCTGGGAATGGAATTGAGTCTGCCTCGTACGAAGCATATATCAGATCTCTGGTAACTAGTCTCTATAATCGGATAATCATGACCTAGTCATATTATCCCGATGACTGCAGTACTTAAGAGTACCAGTTCCGTATCCCTGCGTGATCATCATCTCCATATGACTGAAGTGATACTTCCATCTTGACATCACACCCAATACACTACGATTCTCAGTATACCCAGAAGAGGCGTACGCAGAACCTATTAAAGCCCCGGATGACCAAAACAAAAGTATACTGATTGTCGCAAGTATTAGCGGTGCAAGTCTCAGGTTAAGACCAAATACACCTACCCTGATTCGGATTCCCATAGACACATAGTCATACTACCAATGGGATTCTGAGGGGTCTATCCAGAGCGAAGCTGTTTCCGTACCATCGGTAAACAGAACCTCCTATTACACTTGCATGAGTATCCAATACCCAAATATATGAGAACTACGCCGTTACGCTTCCATAACATGCACAAGTGTAATACTAGCCTATTCCGCATTATCGATGTCTAGTCTCGATAATACTACGACTATGGATATTTAATGATTAAACCTTACATGGATTAATACTGTCTCATATCTTATTAATCCGGTACTAATCATATGGACTTTTATCATTTATAAATTTCGGTAATCCAATTACAAATGATAAAAGAACAATTTCCTTTGTCACATAGTTTATTTGTACAACAACACCATGTTTGTACAAATAGTTATGCTATGGGTCATAATTGTCCACCAATATATGGTCCTATAAGTCACACTGCTCATAGTAGTTTTCTTTTTTCGTAACATTTACCGATGATTTGTTACGGTATGGTTATGTTTATTTGATGAAACATAAATCGGAAACCTTTGAAAAGTTCAAAGAATTTCGAACGAGGTTGAAAAGCAAACCGTTAAATTCATCAAATGCCTTCGATCAGATCGAGGTGGTGAATATATGAGTAGTGAATTCACCGAGTATCTTAAGAGAATGAGATTCTCGCTCAATATACTCCTCTGGGTACTCCACAACACAATGGAGTATCTAAAAGGAGAAATCGGACTTTATTGGACATGGTCCGATCTATATTGAGTTTTACAGATCTACCTTACTTTTTGTGGGGGTATGCTCTTCTAACTGCTACACATCTACTGAATAGGGTTTCTTCTAAAGCCGTTCCCACTACTCCATATGAGATATGGGTTGGTCGAAAACCGAACCTTAATAATATTAGGGTTTGGGGCTATCCTGCATACGTCAAGGTGACTGTAACATCTCGTCCGAAGTCAGGATGCTACCAGCAGGAGACAGGAAAACCCATCTCCATAAGCCTCATTTCTACTAAAATTTCGGCATGACCTTTGCTAAAAATCATGAAACCTGGATCCAAGTCCAGCACCTCGAGGTGTATTGATAAGAAAATTCAAAATAAATCATCTCAACTCATGCAAATAGGCATCTGGCTCGAAAAATCTCAACTCATATATAAATAGGCCTCCGGCCTAACATAAGGAAAATAACTATAAATAACTACGTGCTCAGCACGATTAAAACTATATATGTGATACAAATAAATAAACTAAGGCTGTGGGAGCCCAAATACACATCCCAGAACCATTCAATGACTCAAGATGATAAAATGATAAAATGTCCTTATGATTAGATCCGGATTGAGATGATATGAGACATTATCAATCCACGAAGGTTTAATCATTAAATAATCCTTAGTCGTAGTATTATCGAGATTGGACATCGATAATGCGGAATAGACTAGTATTGCACTTGTGCGCATTGTGGGAGCATAACGGTATAGTTCTCATATATTTAAGTATTGGATACTTATGCAATTGCGATAGGAGGTTGTGTTTACCGATGATACAGAAACAGCTTCGCTCTGGATAGACCCCTCAGAATTCCATTGGTAGTATGACTATGTGTCTATGGAAGTCCAAATCAGGGTAGGTGTATTTGGTCTTAACCTGAGACTTGCACCGCTAATACTTGCGACAATCAATATACTTTGGTTTTGGTCGTCCAGGGCTTTAATCGGTTCTATGTACGCCTCTTCTGGGTATATTGAGAATCGTAGTGTATTGGGTGTGATGTCAAGATGGAAGTATCACTCTAGTCATAGTGGATATGATGGTCACGTAGGATACGAAACTAGTACTCTTATGTACTACAGTCATCGGGATAATATGACAAGGTCATGATTATCCAATTATAGAGACTAGTTACCAGAGATCCGATATATGCTTCGTACGGGGCAGACATAATTCCAGCCCCAGACCTAGCACGTGACATCCGATACTGGATCGCAATATGCAATACTATGTATACTACGCCTGATATAGATCACATATTCCTTTAAGAATATTTCTGGAGAATTGGGTAGGCACGGTGCTTTGCTAGAAGCCAACCATGTCTTGTAAATCAGTAAAAATGTAGTACTAGGTACGTACGTGTTCGGATAGTCCGACGACCGGATTTACTGCCAACATATCCGGGGATCTTATGGGTCGCTTCTCGAAGATTCACCGATGACGTATGACTCAGATATAATTAATCTAGGATTAATTATTAGAGAGAGAAAATTAATCTGGGATTAATTACGGAGATATTTTATCTGGGATAAAATATTATTTAAAGAGAGAGAACGATTAATTTGGAATTAATAGATAAAATAATATATTCGATATATTATACGAAATTAGATTTCTACGCGAAATTAAAATTAGATTTTAATTCGGGCGAACGAGTTAATTTAGAATTAATTCGCTAGCGATGTGAATAGTAATTTTTCTAGGCATAATTATTTAATTAAATTTGATTTAATTACGTCGCACGGGAAAATTCGTTAATTCGGAATTAGCGAACCCGAGCCCGGGAGTGTTTGCGGGCCCACTCGTATTTTGAATTAAGTGCGGCCCACAAGTCACATCACGCGTCACATCACTTGTCACTTTAGTGATGGATGTCAAGTCACCTTTTGGTGATTGACAACCAGTCACTATTCATGATACTGGTGGTTGTGGGCAATAAATGCCATTTTGCCTCAAAAATGGAAATTTGCTTTTTGGAAAAGCTTTATCAATTTTTTTGTTACACTTTTTGGCTTTAGGTTTTTGGTATTAGGTTTTTGAAACTAAATACAACTCTCCCTCTCTCATTCCTCTCCTTGGCCGAATGGCCCTCTCATTTTCTCTCCCATTTGGCTTGGCCGAATCTTGCAAAGGAAGAAGAAGAAAATTGTGGCAATTTTCTAAAGTGCTAGCACACTAAAGAGTCATCTAAAGGTGATAGGAAAACAAACCCTTGAGCATGGAATCACACATAAGGCTTGGAGCTTGGAGATTCAACAAGGAGCACAACCATTGAGGCCATGACCGAAAGCTTCAAGGAGCAAAGGAAAATTTTTTGTTGTTCACCGAATCCAAAAGCCGATCAATGTAAGTATGATTCCGCCATACTTCTTTGTTGTATTCACATATTTTCATAGCTTGAATGATCTTGGGACTATAGTAGAAACCCACTAATGGTATCAAGAGCCTTATTTAAGCATGAAATTGGATTTAGGGTAAAATTGATTTGAGCATGTTTGGATGAAATTGATTGTTTGAGTATGCTTGAATGATGATAACTTAGAGTTATTTGTGATCAATTTGATGAAAATTGAATTGGATCAAATTTTCCCCAAAATTTTGGCTTGGCCGAATATGGAGCCCTAGATTATGTCATGGTGATTTTTGTTTTTTGAATCATTGGATGAGTTTAAAAGATTTGGGAAATGTTAATTTGAGATTCAATTGGATTGAAATCGGAATTGGACAAAAAATCCCCAAATTGCCGTGAGTTGAAGCATGAAAAATGAATTGATTTTTGATTCAATAATGTTGGACATGTGTTGATGATAATAAGCATGATTAATTATATAAATTGGTATTTTGGAAATGTTAATTTGGTTAATTAATCATGGCTATACACTTTGATTAATTTAATTGTGAAATTTGGAATATTGTAATTAAATTAATTGGGCTTAATTTGGAATTGGGCTTATAAAGTTGTATTTGGGCTTAATGGGCTTGGTTGGGCCAAGTTTGGTTTAGGTTAATTGGTTGGATCCAATTGGGCCCAAAACCATATCCATAAAGTCCAAATATAATTAAATGGGCCTTTAATATTTTAATTGGGCCTAATGGGCCTAAATTGGTTTCTTTGCAAATAAGGGTGATTCCTTAATTGGGCTTTGGTATTTGGGTTTGACCCATATTGACCAAAGTACATGCCTTAAGAAATTAATTGAAAGCCCATTGGACTTTAATTAAATTAACATTGGATGTTAATTGGGCTTTGAGACCCGAAAAGATTAGATTTAGAATCTAAGTCGCTAAAGGCACATTAATAAAGTGTAATTATTTAATTTGAAATTAAATATAGGATTAGTATTAAATACAAATTAAATTGGATTTAATGTTGTAGTTTAATATAATTCGAGAATTCGTACTTGGAGTACTTATTCTTAAAACGAGTCGGACTCGCGCAAAATCAAATCGTTGTTTGAACATTGGATGATCATTAATTTCATATTAATTAATTGGATTAGATTGATTGATAACATGCTTTACGTGAATACATGGATGTGATGCATGAATAATGTATATCAGATGGATATTAGATGGGTGAGGGAAATTTTGGAAATTGTTGCAATAAATTTAGAATTTATTAAATTGGACCTGCGTGTCCAGCCTATTACCTCTTGACTCTTTGTATTTCTCTTCTCACCTATTCCCCTCAATGTAAATGAGGTTTCTTTAGAAGTTTTATGTACTTGGGTAGAATTAAGATTTGTGCTAGCGGGAGAGAGGAAATGAGAGATTTGTTCTAGGAACAAAGTGTTTTAAATATCCATCCGCATATCATTATTAAATTTATTTACGCACCTTATTATGTTCTTAGAATGCATGTTTAAGGGTGTATGATGAGACCTTAACAAAGATAATTATTTGGTTGCCAATTACGCGAAAAACCCTCAACATATATTAAGCGTTTTTCCTTCCATTGAGTGATTCTTACTTAAGATCCAAGATTGGCACTGGTTTGTTGGCCAAAGTCAAGGCCTTTGTCCATCGCGGATGTGTTTGAATCATGAAGACTTTGTTCCATATCGCATGTCTTGTCCAAGTTGTGATTTGTTGGCCAAAGTCAAGATCACTTCTTGTCCATCGACATCGATTACGAAGCTTTCCAAAGTCAATGGGTCCTGCTTAACTGGAATCATTAAGTTTGTTGTGCCAAAGCCAAGGCTTAATAGATTCAGAGGAAAAAGGTTAGGAAATATATTGGATATATTGGCATATATAAGATATATGTTTCGGACTTGGATGTCCACCTACTGGATCTAGGAATTGGATGAGATCTATTTGATCTTAGAGATCTACCAACTTAAATATCATACAATTTGTTGGCCAAAGTCAAGGTTGTGTGTTATTTAACGGGATCCTAGCCCACTAGGAAACAAGGTTTCCCGAGTACTCAACAGAGGGTTAGAGGCTCGCTGAAAAATAGTGGGAGGCAAGTATTAAATTTGCAATTTCGTTTAGATACTTGCCAATACGCGCTCATTTCAATTTTTTTTCATTACTCAAATGAAATATTAGTTGGACTAATATCGTTGTTTTAACTAAAATAGTTGGACTGTATTCAAACTACTTCAAATTATAGTTGATTATATAATTGGATTATAGTAATCAATATATTTGAATTTAACCAATCAAATTATAGTTGATTATATAGTTAGACTATAGTAATCATTATATTTAACAGTACCTGAAATCGTTGATTGGATAGTTGGACTATAGCAATCAAGATAACTAAAAGATTGGTGTTTAAAACATAATCCTGGGTGAAAATGTCATTAAACGGCTTTAATTTTCAGATTGGGAATAAAACCTCAGGATAGTCCTAGAAACTGAGAAGTTAATCTATTTGATAAAGTAATATCTCGGGCCTAAGCCCGGAGTTGAGCAAATAGTGGAGCATGAGTTTTGGAAGACTCATGGTGATGATAACTTTAGTGCTCAATCCTTTATGATTACCGCAATAACACTTTAATTCCGTCGTCAGAATTAAGGATTAGATCCTTGTACCATGATGATGAAATTAAAGATCTTCATAGATTTATTCTTAAATCTTAGAAGTATAAATTGCTAAAAGAAGCTCTTTCGCTCGTGTATGTCAGAGGGTACATCTGTCGAGCACTAGGTGTCGCAGATGATTGCTGACATTGATCAGCTAGGTTAGCTGGGCTTTACCTACGTGGGTGAGACTACCAAAGATTTGATCTTATAGTCTCTACCCGAAAGCTGGGACAGGTTCATTGTGAATCAAGAGTAAACTCTTGGAGAGTTGATGGCTATGCTCTAGGAGGCATAGCTAGAGATTATAAAAGGGGCAAAGGCAAAATCATCACAGTCTTCTAGGAAGACAAATGACATATCCCACGATGTCTGCCTAAACTGTGGCAAATGGGGTCACTGGAAACATGACTGCCGTATGAACAAGGCAGACATGAAGGAAGTGAAGAGGGGCAAAGCTCCGGCTTTAAGTATGTTTGTCATAAACATGTTCACTATTAGTTTCAAAATTGGATTTTGATACTAGAAGTGGTACATACAAATGTACTGATGTGCGGGATCTGCTGATAAGCAGGAGACTGACTTCAGTTGAGATTGATCTGCGAATCAGAAACGGGACGAGAGTCGCTGTTTTAATCGTAGAAACCTAAGTTTAGGAACTACCATTTGGGTGTGTACTTAAATTAGGAAACTGTTAAAATGTACCTAGTTTGACTAGAAACATTATCTCTATATCAGAGTATAACTTGTTGCGGGTATAACTTTATATTCTAGAACACTAAAGTGTTTTATTTTATAAAGATGATATTGAGATAAACACATTAGATGTAAATAACAGTATTTATATTTTGAATATAAATGAATCTCATACATATGACATGACAAACAAATAGCTCAAACTGACTTAATCAGATGAGACTTATTTGTGGCATTGTAGTCTGGGACACATTAAACAAGACTCGTATATCCACACTTTTGAAGAATGGATACTAGGACAGATTTGATTCTATTCAAATGATGTCTACGAATCTAGTTTATTGGGCAAAGTGCCTAAGACACCTTTTCCTTGGTAAAAGTACAAATGTCATCGATCTGTTAGCCCTCGTTCATAGTGACGTAAGTGGGACCATATCTAGCTAGGCTAGAGGTGGATATGAACACTTCGTAACATTTACGGATGTGGCATCGCGTTATGGTTATGTGTTTCTTTTGAAACACGAATCAGAAACTTTTGATAAAATCAAAGAGTTTCGACATGAAGTATAAAACCAGATCGGCAAGAGTGTTAAAACCGTCATGGTTAGACTGTGGTGGAAAATACTTAAGCAATAAGTTTCTCATTTACTTGAAAGAGTATAGTATTCTTTCACAGTGGACTCCTCCCGGAATACCTTAATTAAGCGGTGTGTCCGAACGGAAAAACCGAATTTTGTTAGACATGATAAGGTTAATCATGAGTCGCTCTTAGCTACCATTTTCCTGCTAGGGATACACATATAACAGTGCAACACTTATTTTGAATAAGGTTCCATGAAAATCTGTTTGACAGACTTCATATTAGATATGAACAGGAAAAAAACCGGGTTTTCTCATTCTTGAAGATTTGGGAATGCTAGGCATATGTTTGGATGATACCAAACTAGAACCCAAATCGGATAAATGCCTAATGTGTTGGTTATCCTAGGGAAACCAAAGTATAGTACTTATACAACTCACTAGAGAACAATTTAATTGTTGCTCTCCATGCGGTTTTCTTAAGAGGAATACCTATATGCAGTGGTAAGTGGGAAGAAAGTAAAACTCGATGAAAATCGGAGTAATACTATTCCAGGCACCGATTCCTTAATGGAACACAAAAAGTTCATCAGGGATGAAACTATACCAATAATCTTCGAATATACAAGAACCGCGCAAGTCGGAGAGAGTCAGAAAACAACCTGAGAGGTATGGGTTTCTGATCTCACCTCATAAAGATGTCAATCTTATTGAGGAAGACAAACCGACTACGTATGAGGAAGTGATACAAGGTATCGACTCCCTATTATGGCAAAGTGCCATGATGTCCGAAATGGATTCCATATATACCAACAAAGTTTGGATACTAGTTGATGTACCGGAAGGCATGGTGCCTATTGGTACTATATTAGTCTTCAAAGAAGACCTACATGGATGGCAACATACCAACGTACAAAGCTAGGCTTGTAGCGAAAAGGTATCGTTATCAACATTGTGTCGATTACGACGAAACCTTTTACTTGTTGTCATGGTTAAATCCATTTGGATAATGCTTGCTGATGCTGCATGTTTCATTTATGAAATATGGCAGCTCAATGTCAAAATTGCTTTCCTTAAACGGAAACATTTTAGAGGATGTTCACAACATCCTGACGATTTTGTCGTACCTAAACAAGCAAACAAGTTTTGTAAGTTAATTCAATCCATTTATGGATTGAAGCAAGCATTGCGTTCTTGAAACTATAGTTTTGATGTAATCATAATGGTATATGATTTAATTCAAAACAATAATAATTCTTGTGTATATAATAGGGTTAGTGGGAGCGCACTGACAGTGAATGTCCTATAAAATAATGATATATCATTTCTTGGAAATGATATTCCCATAATACAATCGGTGAAACTTGGCTTTCATGAAATTTCTCCGTAGAATTCTTGGGAGAGACAACCTTTATTCTAGGAATAAGGATCTTCTGGGATAGATCTAAAAGATGTTGGCACTCTCCGAGAACTCGTACGTTGAAATAAATGTACGCGACCTGGTGTCTCATATGCTTTGAGCATATGGAGTCACAATCAGACCAATCTAAGTGATAGTCACTGGATTGATGTTAAGAACATCCTTAAGTATCTTAGATGATCTAAGGATGCTTTTTTATACTATGAAGAAGGAGAACTTGAAGTGACTGGGTTCACTGCTGCAAGTTTCCTAACTGACAAAAACGACTATAAGTCGTAATAAAGGTACTATATAGTTTGAATAACGGAACAGTGAGCTGGAAATCTTCCAAGCAAGATACTGTTGCCGAATAAACAACAAAATCAGAATATTGCTGCAGCTGAGGGAGCAATACAAGCCATTTGGATCTTAATAATCCTAATAAGATTAGGTGTAGTTCTTTTAGCAGCTGAGCTAGGCTACAACACATGCTAAATAATTAAAGGTCTTATCAACGATCCAAATAAATACTTCAATTATTCATCTGATTCGTTCGGATCATACATCGGGGTGATGTGATGATCGAATAAATCACATCAGATGATAACTTTGCAAATCCACTGACGAAAGCCTTTTCTCAGCAGAAGTTTGAGCGAACCGTACATAGTTCAGGATTAGGACACCTGAGTGATTGGCTATAGGCCAAGTCAGAGATTGTTGGACAATTATGACCCATAGCATCACTATTTGTACAGAACATGGTATTATTGTACAAATTAACTATGTGACAAAGGAAATTGCTCTTTTATCATTTGTAATTAGATTACCGGGATATATAAATGATAAAAGGTCCTTATGATTATTTCCGGATTGAGATGATATGAGACAGTATCAATCCATAAAGGTTTATTCATTAAATAATTCATAGTCATAGTATTATCGAGATTGGACATCGATAATGCGGAATAGACTAGTATTGCACTTGTGCACGTTGTGGGAGCATAATGACATAGTTCTCATATATTTAAGTATTGGATACTTATGCAAGTACGATAGGAGGTTGTGTTTACCGATGGTACAGAAACAGCTTCGCTCTGGATAGACCCCTCGAAATTCCATTGGTAGTATGACTATGTGTCTATGGAAGTCTGAATCATGGTAGATGTATTTGGTCTTAACCTGAGACTTGCACCGCTAATACTTCGACAATCAATATACTTTGGTTTTGGTCGTCCAGGGCTTTAACCGGTTCTGTGTACACCTCTTCTGTGTATATTGAGAATCGTAGTGTATTGGGTGTGATGTCAAGATGGAAGTATCACTCCAGTCATAGTGGAGATGATGGTTGTAGGCACTGCATTTTGCATATAAGTCCCAATGACGAGTCTCGTACGGAGGCACTACTCTTTAGGTTGCGAAAGTCACGGGAAAAAAATGTCGGAAGGGGAAATTCAGAATAAGTATATCATCGGATTCAATTCACCTGTTCACTGCTTTCGTTCGTGTTGCGTTCGTGAACACGTTCGAACGTCAAGTAGATTGCGGGTGTTCGTGCAGCGTTCGAATCGGTGTTCGAACGGTGTCGGTACTTCTGGTTTTGTTGCTAGCCTCACGCCCAAGCCCAATTAGCCCACCAAAACCCACCCAAAAATAATTAAAACATTTAAAACATGTCATAAATTAAAATAATATCCTTCCTAAATTAAATAAATCACATCCCAATTTAAATAATTCACATACCTAAATGAAACAAATCAAATATATGATATTCCTTATTAAGCCAAATCATGTCCCCAATTAACTAGATATTTTCCTTGTGAGACACCAATTAGGATATTCCCCCTATAATTACTTGATCCCATTCCTATTCAAACAAGAGAAACCCTAGCCTTTGCCTATAAAAGAAACACAAATCCAACCTTAGAACCCCTAGCACATAGAAAAAAAATCACAGAAAATTATGTAAAGCATTAACCCCCAAAACTCTCCTAGCTCAATCTCAAAAACGACACAGCCCTAAGACTTAAAAACACACCAACACACACACAGCAACACTACCACACACAGACCAACCCTTGAACCGAAACCAATAAACATAAAACAGCCTCTAACCGCAGCCCTAAAATAGTCCAAAACAGTCCCCGAATTAACCCCAAAACAGCCATTATTTACCGCAAGAAACAACAATAAAACAATAGCAAAATAGAGGAAACGACAGCTCAAAACACCGAAGCAGTGAACAAGAGAAGTGGACCAGTGAACCGGAGGAATTGCGGAACACCAACCCTTCTGACGGTCGTGTAACGTACTTTCGAGAGACGACTTAAGAGGTTAGACCTGTGGGCACCCTTTTTATTTACTCTCATCTTTTTTGTTGTTTATTAGAATTCCCTCGCATGAGAGTCGTTTGTTAATATATGTTGTGGTCCTTGAATGAATGAAATATGTGTTCTCTTTTGTGGTATATCATATGGAAACCCGGACGTAAATTCCGTAGCCGAATCTGAATGGACGGTATTACGGTTTGCACTCGGGATACAATGCCACGTATCACTTGAGAGATTCACACATTTTATTTCATCCAACCTTGTATTCGAGCATGATCAGGTTGCTAGCATGTTATTTATCTTTTAAGCATGATTTAATCGTTAGTATGCTATTACTTTCTGCATTTTACTTTCTATGCATTGTGATGTAATGCGCATGGGCTTAGTATGTTAGTCTAAAGGTTCTCAATTTGAGGGGAGAAAAGTCCAAAAGACTACATTTACGACAATACTTTGCCGCACCGGACGAAGAGTGTTTGATTGAATGTGAGATACGTTTAATCGGATATACAAAAGTCTATATTATTGTCTCATTCATTTTTATGCATTATGATGTAATGCGCATGGGCTAGCTAGGGTGGATTAAAGGTCCTCTATTCGAGGGAAATGCCTAAAGGCTACCTTTACCACGATGTTTTGCCGCGCCTTTTATTATGTCATTTACCCTTTGCATATCATTGTTCTATTTACGTATGTATTACATTCTAGTGCGTATGGGCTAACTAGGGTGGATTAAAGGTCCTCTATTCGAGGGAAATGCCTAAAAGGCTACATTTTCCACGATATTTTACCGCGCCGGATGAGGTGCACCCAATTGAATGTGAAACGTGTTCAATCGGGCACACGGTGTCCTACATTATGCATTTGCTCATCGGTGTATATGTTTCGTCGTCTATCATGCATCAGGTCTTGTCCAGTTCGAACGCGTTCTCAAACGCTATACGAACACGAACCTTTTGTTTATCGTTCGAACGCATTTACGAACGCTACTCGAATGCATATGTGTTTTCTTCGTTTTATCATGCATCAGGTCTGGTCCCATTCGAACGTGTTCTCAAATGCTATATGAACGTGAACCTTCTGTTTACCGTTCGAACGCGTTTACGAACGCTACTCGAACGTTCATACGTTTTTTTTTTATCATGTATCAAGTCTTGTCCCGTTCGAACGTGTTCTTGAACAGTATACGTACGCAAACATTCTGTTTACCATTCGAACGCATTTTCAAAAGCTACACGAATGCACATACACTGAACTGAGTCCTTTTCATCAAATTTCATGCATGATTACTTCTTGGGTGATTTCTCTTGTATTATGTAATTAACCATTCCATTCCATTATTTACACTTTTGTTGTTATCATCCATTTGTATTCCCGTATTCATCTATTTGATGTGTTCGCAAGATTGTGTTCGAGCATGATTAGGTCGTTAGGATGTTACTTGTTTCTCAAGCATGATTTAGCCATTGGTATGTTATTCCTCTATGAATGATCTTGTTATCTCCTTTCGCAATAGGTGATTCTTTATGTTTATGTTTAGGTTGTTATTTATTTTTCGTGTTTGATGATTCAACATGTTCATGAGATTATTGTGTTATATCGTATGTTTGCCGTTATGATGATTCATTTTATATATGCGAACTTAGGAGTAGATTATCCTTGGAAATATACGTTGCTTAGGCTTGGTTAGATTATTGAACAAATCATATCATTACAAGTGGCATAAGTAAGGGGCCATTCCGAACCCAACGGTTTGAGGTCTTCCCTTGCGAGGGGTGAGTGCGGCCTTAAATCATTTTCCCGATTCACACCGGGTGGCGAATCCATGTTATTTCTCCGGTTTAGTTCCCCGTGGGCTACTCCGTACTCCCGACCGGGCCGCGAGCCCGGAACAGCGTCGTCCAACATCTATGTCCTACAGTCTGGCGACTCCACTGGGGATAGAGAATTGGCCCCGAAATAATGTCTTGTAATGTTTGGATTTGTGCTTTAATTAACCGTGTTTACCGTGGGTTGAAATGGGTTTAATAAAAGGCATTTTTAAGGCTAGGTAATGGTTTAGTGTCTTCCCTCATTCACTACCTTTCTATAAGGAAAAGATGCGAAGGCACCTAGATAATCATGTACTCGTAGCCTATTGTGATGGACTAATTTGGAGGACTCGTTGTTTATTCCTGTCACCAAGTGATAAGAGCCTAAGAGGCTTGGGTTTTTAAGAGAGTTCACTCCGCCCTCCCTCTGGGGAATCTACAACGGGAAATCCATTTGACAGTCAGTCACACACCATAACTCGTTGGCACGTACCGTAAGGTATAAAAAAGGTGCGCTCACTTGGTCGCTCGAACCCTTGAGTGGGGAGACCTAGTTATGGGCAATCCTTCACCAGCGAGAGTCTTTATTCACACTCTTGCAAACCCACACGTAGACCAGAGTTGTATGACCTATAGTAACTATTTCCTTGTGCTTGTGGACCATCCTTATTTGGATGCAATTGGGCTTCTTGTCAGAAATACGAACTTGTTGGGCCATTTAAACTGGGACGAGTTCGTATCCTATGACAATTGGGCCAAAAGCTTCTGAAATATCGATGGGCCGCTCTGTAGAAATTATTGCTTTATGCTTGAATTATCTCTTTATGCTTGTACTTGTGGACCATCCTCATTTGGATGCAGTTGGACTTCTTGTCAGAAATGCGAACTTGTTGGGCCATTTAAACTGGGACGAGTTCGTATCCTATGACAATTGGGCCAAAAGCTTCTAAAATGCCGATGGGCCATCCTGTGTTTGGGCCCCTTATCATTTGAAGTTGTTTAACCATGTTGTCGTAAAGGTGTAAACCTGTTGGGTCTTTTCAACTGGGACAAGTTTGCTCCTTGCAATAATATGATTGAAGCTTTAAAATGACAATGGGCCGAATTATATGTTCCACATATCGCACATATCTCATGCATCTCATGCATATACACATCATGTTAACTCTCTTGTGTCTATATCCGTTGGGTTAGGGAAAAGGGAAGACTTGTTAAAAGGCCGATAGCAAACATGAGCGAATCAGAGAATGAAACATCCCGTATGGATTAGTTGGAAACAATCTCACCAAGGTTGCTGAACAGTTGCAAGCCTTGACTGCTGCTATGGCCAATATGGTTGTGCCCCGTGCTGGGGTAAACTTTGAGAATGAGAGGTGTGAAGAACCTCCGACTAGATTGAATGATGATATTCCGGGTTTTAATGATGATATGGCTGAATATGCTGTGGGGAAAGTGGCAAGGTCTCAAGCTGAACTACAGAAACTCCGAGATCAGGTAGAGTCGGTTACCCGTAAGATGAGGGGCAAACATGAAGACCTACTAGATTATGAGGCAATGACCTTTGAAGAACAGTTGCCAGCTCAATTCAAGATGCCAGATATGGCCAGGTTCAACGGGAATGGGGATCCGAGGGTCCATCTCCGTCAGTATGTTTCAGTTATGAGTTCAATGGGTTTATCCAAGCGTCAGGTTCAGAAAATGTTTGGGATGTCACTCGAGGGGGCACCCGTGGTATGATATCACAACCTGGAGAGGAAGATCAAAGAGGATTGGAGGGAATTGGCAGAGGCCAATTTGAAACAGTATGTTACAGATCTGGAGATCGACTTGTCACTCCGGGACTTAGAAAACACCAAGTAGAAGCCATAAGAAAGCTTCAAGGAATATGTAGACCGTTGGAGGAGCCAGCTTTTGAAAATGCAGACTCGGCCCTCAGAGAATGACCAGATAAAAATGATTATCAATGGTACTAAGCCCTCAATCTATGGAAAGTTGAGGAGGATGACCTCCATGATTACTAATTTTCGACAGTTGAGGGAGACTGTCATGGATATTGAAGAGGAAGAAGCTGAGAACAGAAAGTTCTATAGCCTGAATAGAAGGCCCATTGGAGGAACATAAGGTGCCAAACCTGTTTCTACTGAGATTGCTGCTATCCGGAACCGGCGTTTCTCCGACCTGGGTAGACCCTTGTCTAAGGTATTGGAGAAATTAAAGAGACAGAGACTTCTGAAACCCTTAGAAACCAAACCACTTCCACACCCTCCACCACCACATCTCAACCTGAACCACTATTGTCATTTCCATCAACAGAAGGGCCACGACACTGACAATTGTGCCCGCCTTCGCCATGAAATCCAGGACCTTATAGACTCCAAAAAGATACCCGACCCAGAAACAGAACAGCCTAACACACACAAAAACCCCCTGTCGAATTACCACTCTGTCCCACCACCAACCTATATGATAAACTCTGGCCTACCCGAAAGCCTTGTCCTCAAATCCTTTGACCACCAAGCCTTCTGCCTAGGAATTTGGGATAGTAGCAGCGAGGATGAAACAGAACATGGGAAGAATTTCTGGGAAGATTATTCCAGTAGTGATGAAGAGGTGGTAAGAGGAATGACACACAGCGGGCGTTTCTACAGTGATACGGCTGAGAAGGGTAAAGAAGTGTTGACGGAAGGCAGAGAAGTGTCTGAACATGTGGAGAATACTAAGGGGGATGCAGTGCTACGTTAGTTGAGGAAGACACGGGCACATGTTAGCATCTGGGAATTGTTGTGTTCATCTCAGGAGCACATGCGGGCAATGGTTGAGGCCTTGAGCAAGATAGTGGTAATGGAGGATGCCAACCCCACGATGTTTGTCGGATCAGTGCAAAAGGAAGCTTTGCAGATAATAACCTTTTTCTAGGAGGAACTCCCGGCCGAGGGAAGAAATCACAACAAGTCTTTATTCATCAGAGCTGAAGTAAGGGGCAAGAAGACATCTTGTGTGATGGTAGATGATGGCTCATCCATCAATGTGTGTCCATTGAAGATTTTGGCGAAGCTGGGTATGAAGGCAACGGATCTAGATCCCTCAATATGACCATCAAAGCTTATGATGATAGCAAACGAGGAGTTGAGGGTACCTTTGCCGTAGTAGTCAAGGTTGGCCCGATTGAGGATGAGGTTGAGTTCACAATACTGGATATCCCGGCTACTTTTACTTTGTTATTGGGAAGGCCGTGGTTCCACAAGCTTGGGGGCGTGCCCTCCACTCTGCATCAGGTTATTAAGTTTCCCTACGGGGGAGAGATTGTCACCATCCGAGCTGAAGTAGATAACGATGTGGCTACTTTAGAGATACAGCCTTTCCCGAGGTTACATGTATCGACAACTTTTGAGGAGTGGGTGGATCCTAAGGTGGCTAGGATCATGGAGAAGATGAAGTTCGAGCCGGGTAAAGGTTCGAAATTGCCAAACTTTAAGGGGCAGACTACCTGAAGAGGGTTGGGATACATGTCTGATGAGGATAAGCCGAAAGCCAAGAAGAAATGGTTGAAGCTGATGGAATGATTTTTGAAGGCAATGGGATATCAGGGAGAACCTGAACCAGTAGAAGTCAATATGATTGTGGTACCCGTGCTTGAGATCTTTTAGGAGGTGATAAGTGAGAAGTCACTGGCATCGAAAATTGTGAAGAAGAAAGAGGAGAAATGGGAAGAAGAGCTGATGAAGTTGGAGGGCCTGACCCTCGAGGAAAAGGAGGAAGAACCAGTTGTGGGAGATGAAGCATCTGTGGAGGATGAATATGTTTATCTCTCTTATTTATTTGAATTTATTCCTGCATCTGCTAGCAATAAAGACAATCATTTTGCTTACTTGTCTGAGTCTTTCCCTTTCAATTTGCATTACTTGAGTATATTTTATATCAGTTCCATCAGAACAAATGCATTCAACCTTGGTACGCTAGAGAGCCCCAAAGAAATTCTAATTGCAAGTGAGGTTACCTCTGAGGAGCAGGAGAAATTAGAAGGATTATTGGCCAATATGCCAAAGTGTTTGCTTGGTCCTATGAGGACATGCCTGGAGTAGACAGAAGCATCGCCCATCATACAATTCCAACTTATCCAAATATGAAGCTGGTGAAACAGAAACTTCGACGGATGAGACATGAGTGGGCCGAGAAAGTCAGAGAAGAAGTCAAGAAACAGATAGATGTGGGATTCCTGGAAGTGGTGAATTATCTTGAGTGGTTGGCAAATATTATGCCGGTGCCAAAGAAAGACGGGAAAGTCAGAATGTGTGTGGATTACAGAGATCTTAACAAGGCTTGTCCGAAAGATGATTTTCCTTTACCTCATATTGATGTACTAGTTGATAGTGTACCTTTATCTGCCATGTATTCATTTGCAGATGGGTTTTCAAGGTACAATCAGGTTCTTATGGTTGAAGAAGACATGCACAAAACTGCATTTGTCACCGAGTGATGTACTTATTGTTACAAGGTAATGCCATTTGGGCTCAAGAATGCAGAGGCTACTTATCAACGGATGGCCACTATATTATTCCATGATTTAATGCACAAAGAGATTGAAGTATATATGGATGACATGATGGTGAAATCAGAGACAAGAATTGGGAATATAGAAGCACTGGAGAAGTTCATTCAGAGAGTTGACAAATACAACTTGCGGTTGAATCCCAAGAAATGTGTGTTTGGGGTAACATCAGGAAAATTACTGGGACATACAGTTGGAATGGGAGGAATAGAGGTAGACTCTGAGAAGATCAAAGCAATTACTGAGATGCCAGCACCGAAGACAGAGAAGGAAGTCAGAGCATTCCTCGGGAAAATTCAGTACATCAGTCGGTTCATCGCCAAGTTGACGTCAGTATGTGAGCCTATCTTCAAACTGCTGAGAAAAGACCAGCCAGTGAAATGGAATGAGCAATGTCAAGCAGCCTTCGACAAGATCAGAGAATACTTGGTAAAACCTCCTGTATTGAAACCTCCGAGACCGGGAAGACCCTTGATATTGTATTTGGCCATAGAATCGGAAGCACTGGGGGCAATGATGGTACATGCAGATGAGACAGAGATAGAGCATGCAATCTACTATCTCAGTAAGAAGATGCTTCCGTACGAAGCCCGCTATCAAGAAGTAGAGAAGATCTGTTTGGCAATGGTATGTACATCCTGAAAACTGCAGCATTACTTCCAGTCTTACAAGATCTAGGTGGTAGCCAAAGAAAATCCCTTGAAGTATCTACATTCAGTGCCTTCACTAGTGGGGAAGTTGGGCAGATGGTTAGTCTTGCTGACAGAGATTGACATTGAGTATCTCACCTCCAAAGTAATCAAGGGGCGAGCGGTAGCAGAGTTCCTGACATTGCAACCTATTGAAGGGGATCCGTACAAGTTTGAATTCCCAGATGAAGAGATCCAAGCAATAACAATTTAAGGATGGAAAATGTATTTCGACGGAGCGGTGAATTGCAAAGGAGCCGGAATTGGGATTGTGATAGTGACCCCCGATGGAGAAACATTGCCTATGGCCAAGAGGTTGACGTTCAGAGTAAGTAACAACATGGCCGAGTATGAAGCATGTACTTTTGGATTGACTGCATTGATAGCCTTGAAGGCTGAGAGCGTGGAGGTCTACGGAGATTCGATGTTGGTAGTCCGACAGATGCAGGGAGAATGGGAATTGAAGGAAAAATGGTTGAAACCTTACCTTTTTTACCTCCGAAAGTTGGCACAAGCTATCCCCGATTGTAAGTTTCAGCACTTGCCGCGAGAAGAGAATCAGATGGCAGACGCATTAGCTACACTTGCAGTGACTTGGGAAAATCCAGAGAAGTTAGTGATGAGACCATTGGTACTGACAACAGCAAACAGACCCGTTTATGAGATAGAAAGAGTTCTGGAAATGGAGATCGACGATGGTAAACCTTGGTATCATGACATTTAGAGGTGTCTAGAACACAGAGAATTCCCAGAAGGAGCAAGCAGAAAAGACAGAATAGCCATTCAGAAGTTGGCCTCTCTGTATTTGATTTTGAAAGGAGAATTGTACAAGAGACAGGTAAATGGCGTTCAGTTGAAGTGTTTGAGAAAAGAAGAGGCTCAGAAGGAAATGGAAGAAATACATGTCGGGGTATGTGGACCGCATATGAATGGGTTGAATTTGTCTCGCAAGATTGTAAGACAGGGTTTCTACTGGTTGACCATGGAGACAGACTGTGCAAAGCTGGTAAAAAATTGTCATGATTGTCAAGCACACGCTAATTTGAATCATCTGCCGCACACAGAGTTGCATGGGCTATCAGAGCCATGGCCTTTCTTAGCATGGGGAATTGATATGATCGGGAGATTCGACCGAGTGCATCAAATGGACATCGTTTCATAGTAGTGGCAGTGGACTACTTCTCAAAATGGGTGGAAGCCGAGTCATTTTGTAACGTCACAGCAAAGCAGATGGCGAAGTTCATAGCTCGAAACATCATATGTCGATATGGGATGCTACATCATGTAGTGACAGATAACGGAGTTCAGTTTCAAGGGGAAACAAAGGCAATGCTACAGAGATATGGGATAGGACATCACAAGTCGTCACCTTACCGGCCGCAGGCAAATGGGGCAGTTGAGGCAGCCAATAAGACAGTAAAGAAGATATTAGCCAAGATGACAGAGAACTGCAAAGATTGGGCTAACAAGCTACCGTATGCCCTGTAGGGTACAGAACATCAGTAAGAACAGCAACATGAGCCACGCCTTACTCTTTGGTCTATGGAATGGAAGCAGTACTGCTAGTGGAAGTTGAGATACAATCCTTGAGGGTATTAGTAGAAACAGAGTTACCTGAACAAGAATGGGCCGCACAGAGATTTGAACAGTTAGTACTACTGGATGAAAAGAGGTTGAAGTCCTTGCATCACATGCAGATATATCAGAAGAGACTAGCCCGAGCATTCAACAAGAAGGTGCGTCCTACTAAGATCAGAAAATGGTGATTTGGTACTTAAGCAGTCGAGGCCGTCGACGACAGACCCAAGAGGAAATTTCAGACCTAACTGGGAAGGACCCTACATAGTGCAAAAAGTAATGGGAAATGAGGTAGTGAGACTGTCAGATTTGGAGGGGAACGAGTTCACTGAGCCGATCAACGTGGATAGATTGAAGCAGTTTTTTTCCTGAGGAAAAGAAGACCGAGCAGTCATCAAGGGAATTGACAGAAGACCTAACCCAACGGGATAGGAAACTCATTCATGCATGCATGCATACACATAACATATTTGCATTCTTTTTGTGTTTGTTCTGTTTTGTAATAACATGTTTCAAAGAAGAAAAAAGAAAGCGGCAAAAGCAAGCCAACCAACAGCAGCAACAGTACAGTGTCATCAGTTTCAGGAAGGAATCTGTATCAGTTTGGGGGCGAGGCCCACATCAACACCAGTTTGGGGGCGATGCCCATGTCAGTATCAGTTGGGGGATGAGTCCCAGGGTCGAGGCCCACATCCGCATCAGTTTGGGGGCGATGCCCACATCAAACATCAGTTTGGGGGCGAGGCCCACATCCGCATCAGTTTGGGGGATGAGTCCCAAGGTCGAGGCCCACATCTGAATCAGTTTGGGCACTGTTTGGGCAGCCCAAGGGCTGACCGAACACTACCTGAGTGACCGGGTTGCCCCGGTTCGGCTGTTGGTCAACCGGTTTGTCCGTTTGCCCGTTACGCGTATTATTTGTCGAAAAATATTTTCGTAAAATAATTCGTCATGTAACGAAATATATTATGTTATTAAATGTTAATAAATAATATATTTAAATTTATTTGGGTGAATTAAAAATATATGATATATTATAATTCGCTCGGAAAAATTTTAAAATGTTTAAAAACCATTTTCGCCTTCCACTGCGACCTTCCGCTGCGCTTACCCCAACACACTCACCAGGTCGTTCAAATGATCTAACCCCCCCCCCCCCCCCCCCCCAACTCCACAGTTTATTTTACAGGTAGCTTTATCTGGTGAGCCATAGCCGAACAAGAGTCTGAGATCGAGGAATTGAGTTTACTGCAATCACTAGAGTATGGGTCTGTCTTGCTAAGTTTGTTATTTGCATTCAGATAGAATGCATGTATGTCGGTGTGAGTCAAGTCTAAATGTATATAATGTTATTTATATAAATATAAGTATTTATTTAAAGTCGGTAATTAAGTTTGTTCTTATAACACTAATTAGTTCGTGAAATAGTTTAATAAATGTCTGTTATAGTAACATAGTTAAAGGAGTAATCAAGAAAGATTAGAAATAGTCAGAGGCTCAGAATGATGGTAAAAATCCATCACCTGCGGTAACATCTCTGCACCGGTGATATTACATAATTACACAAGTCATATGATTATTGTTTGGTTGCATTAATTCTGTGCATCAAAGACTTTTGCATTGGGATTGTGCTTTGCTTTTGTTTTTAATTTTTATTTTTCATTCTTTTAATATAGAAAACTTTAACAAAGAGTGGGGGCTATTTTCAAACATCTCACAATAAGATTAAGAAAAGTGTATATCAAACTCTCAATTACCACGGCTATTAGCCGGAAGCAACACAATTACAATAGATAACGTTGTTATATAGAGAGACATGAACCTTTTTGACCCTTCAACGAACAAACGGAATGAGAAGGTACTCTGCATAGAATAACTGAAGATGCAATAACATCAGAAGTCAGTTTCAAACTAAATAATTAAAAAACTTCTTACCCTAGGTGGATCATTAGATTCAATTAGGTTATATTTGCACTGGAATTATTTGGAAAATTTTATTAAGTAATATATTAATTCACATGATAATGAGTAAAGTGTATTGTATATCCAAGAACGCTCCTGAGATTTTGAGGGCCTTAAATAAATTTATATACTATGTGACCCTTTATTGATAAAAGTAAGAGTGCATAAATATTTACTTGCCTTCCAAATGAACATGTAAAAAGAAGACATTGATGCTTTGCTCGAGAGATCAATAGATTGAGCTTTAATCCACAAAAAGGAAGCAAGTGTACAGTGGCCTATTATCTGAAAGCAGAAAAAATTCTTAATATGCGAGAACCCAATCACAAAAGAAAAGGAGTAAATAAAAATTCTTACTAAAATATAATGCTTACAATAACAAGCTTGCTTGGCAAAAAAGATGAAGAAGCTCCTACTATTATAGCAGCTCCATAAGCAAATAACAGCATGTAAACGCAAAGCCAAAATACCTTTAAAAAAATTAACAAAAACATCGTTGTAAGGAAAATCTAACCGGCTTCAATCTCAACAATGTGAAATTCTAAACTAGTTCACTTACTCTTTGTTGTCCTAGTCTAACACTGAATGACTGAATGCCGAAATCTCTATCGCCATCCACATCAGGTATATCCTGTTCAAATTATTTCTAATTATCAATATATTGGTAAATATTGTGCTTCTATGCATTGTTTTATTTATATTTATTGATCTTTTGGCTCTTCATGTCCCAAACTAATATAGTCTCATAACATTAATTCTGGGGGAACAAAATTTATTTTCACAAAAATCAATGCTATTCATTTTAGTGGGAACAAAATAAAAATATCTAATCAACGAATTAGATTTTTCATTAATTCGTAAAACATATTTTAACAAATTTTCGGATTCAACTAGGATGTGTTATCCCACTCACCTCTTAATGGCTCCACTGCCCAATTAGAGGTTATTCTATTTCTTTAATTAATAAATTATCCCTCGCTCTATCGAGGTTTATAAAAAATATTGAATGAAACTATAATAACTAAGATATTTGATAAGGACCTACTTTTAGTTGACAACTAATATTTGACGGCAAGGAATCATATTACTACAACATTTCAGTCTCAAACATACTCGTGGTTAATTTCATATGGGTCATTAAATTCTTCGTTAGGATTACCTTGAAAAGTGCTATCACAGTAGAGAAGAAGCACATGAAAGCAGTTGCAAAGGATAATGATCTTGTAATTACTATAGGTCTACCAAGCACATATTTCTGCATGTATACATCACCAATGAATATATATATAATAAAAATGTAATTAAAAATCCACCACACATATATAGAATAGGATATTGTGCTACAAAATACACGGAGTCCAATTAATACACTAATTGGATATAAATATAATCTTAATGTAATATTTTTATTTTTATTTTTGTCTTTTAACCGACATAAGAACGATTGTATATCATACTTGGTTGAAGATTTTGCTTATATATACCTGGATGTGAATAAAGAAAGCAAGTTGAACTACAACTGCCCTCACAACCAGGATGCAGCTTGCAGCTAGAAAAGCATGTCTCTTCCATCTAAGAAAGGGAAGCTACAAAAGTGAATCACATAAGCTTTTGATCAAGTTAAACATTTTCTAAAATTAGATCCGTAATAGTTCCATACATGTATTATGATTCACTCACTTCGATGGAATATACACTACCAAGCAAAAAACTTATGAAGAGAGCTGAAAAAATTGGTGGTGATTGAGACATAATCCCCATAGCCAGACTCTGAAAATAAAATCAAGAACTATGAGCAAATTGAAATTTGCACTTGATGAAACTTTTAATTAAACATGTCCCCAATCGTGATTAGCACTCGACAAATAATTAATGTAGCTTAAAATTTTGTTGCCATTCGCTTACCATCAATAAAGACGTGGAAACAATTGTTGTTCCTGTTTCCATTGAGAAATCCCCAGAAGCAAGGGGCAGATCAGGCTTATTAACCTGTGAACATATAATAAAAATTTATTCAAAATAAGCTAAAAATACAATAGATGATGAAGCCTCAATTAATTAATGTACTTATTTTTTGGGAAAATATCAACTTATACTTAAATATTGATACGTTATCAAAAATACAAATATTGTGTAACTTTAATTTTCACTTCACTCAAAAATTATAAAGTGTATCAAATTTTTACCAAATTTAAGTATAAGAATAAAATGTGTAGGTATATATCTAATACAAAATATAAGAATATTTTCTACATTTTTGATATATTTTATAATCTTTGAAGTGGATGCGTAAACTAGAATTTGTGAATTTTTAATAATATGCTTTTATAAATAACAACAAAGGTGTGGAATACATATATCTACAATACCTTGTCTATTTCAACATCATATAATTGGTTTAAGCCAACCACGTAAATGTTCATCAACACTGAGGGCACCAAGGCCTGAAATATCAAGAAGAATCAACAAATGTACTCAAGAATAAATGTACTCATTCAAATACAACCATTTCTAGTAGTTGTTTTTTTCCCCTTCAACTAAACCTTACCTTCAACAATCCAATGAAATATTTGGAGTGAAATCAAAAAGTGTATGAACTGGAAGAAGAGATATCGATGTTATCCCTATTACCTGATAAAGAAAAATTTTGTTCAAATTTTTAAAAAAATATATAAGTTAAAAATTTACATTCAATTATATTTCTGAAGAAATACAATTTCCATTATATTTCTCCCGATCCTGCTTGTAATGAGAGCCATGTGTATTAGATACGATCCTTTCATCATTCTTGAGAAAATAGTAAGTAGGTAGTATTGAACTCACGGTGCCAATTATTGTATGAGGACGAGAAAAACGATAGAGCGCAGCTAATTTTTTCTGAAGAACATCTTGAAAACTCTTCATATTATTATCATCCTCGGATTTTGATGCATATCCATCCTGTAATGTGACAGGAACAAGATATTTCCTGAATGATTTGAAGCTTCTGATGCATAAAAATTCATTTTTTCTAATTTTATCGGGTGATAAAAATGGACTAGTTTGTGAACTTCTGATGAACTTCTTGCATTGAATACTTCTGTTTAAGATGCAATGTAGCTGAGTTGATAGTGATTGAAATGCTGTTTTATAACCTGAAAATGGCGAAACCGGATACATTGACAATGAGATATTACAAAAAGACAAAAAAGTGAAAATTTTGCCAATAAAATAACAAGTGTTGGAGCTAAAATTAAATATGCTCTTAAATATGAAAAATTCTATAATTTAATAGTTGTATCACGTCATTCATGCAATAACTCAAAACATAAAAATATTAAAAAAATTATCAAATAAATCATAATTATATATAATATAAATACAAATACCATATACTTATTTATAAAAGGTATCATTCATGTGCTAACAGTTATATACAACTCATTTGAAGGTATCATTGTAATATTAGTAAACATGACTTAAAAGTCATGTTGAGTTGTAAATATCAAAGTAATGAATAAAAGGTATTCTAATATTTTATCTCAATTGTGTTTGTTTTTCTCACAAACCAAACACCCCAAAAACGCAAGAAAACAAATGAAGAATTTTCCGAACTCTTTCAATGCGTTAAAATTTATTTGGGTTAAAGAAAAACTAATATATACGGTGAGGGGAAATCAAATTGATAAGCAAAACAAAACTATAATTATAGGTATGAAACAAAAAAATCAGTCTATGAAATGTAGGAAAAAAAAATTGTTTCCTAATTAATTTGAAAATCAGCTTTCTTACTTTAATAGTTTTATATAAAATATATATATATATATCTACCCACCATTTCGACACCTTAATTCCTTTTAAAATTATCGAACTTTTCCAACTAAAGAGAGATCCCATCTTCCCCGGACCCCAAAACAAAATAAAAAGGAAAAACTTATCAAAGATTAAAAAAAATTCAGAAATTGACACTAATGGAAGAAAGAGAGACGTACCAACTTTTGGAAGGTGATATTTTGGAGAGATGCTTGAACAACAATGCATAGTTGGCATGATTTGCTCTCTCGCTTTCTTTTGCTTCAATAAAATTTTGAATATCAACAAATTCAGATCCTCGAAATGTAGAATTTATTGGTACTATGTGGACTTGGAGATTTTGGCTGGATTTTCTTCTATAAGTGAAATAAAAGTTTAAAAATTAATGAGTATTTTAAAAAAAAATTTAATAATAATAATAAAAATTAAAGTATCGAACCGTTTTTTTTTTTTTTTTGTGTTTTTTGTTTTTTGTTTAAAGATTGAAAGAAGAGTCAACATCTTCAACAATTGCCAACTTATTCAACAATTTGATTTTCACGACCCCCTCCCTAAAGTGGCCCAACCATAGAAAAAAGTTCGCAGATATCTTTAATTCGAGCATTCTACATGTCATACAATTCAAACGAATATACACAAATAATATTTCTTAAATTATAATTTAACAAATCTCTGAATAAAACCTCAAATATTAAGGACACAAATCTTGAAAACATGAAAATAATGATCTAAATGTCTAGACCAACCCGAGAAACGACTGTGGTACGTGGATCGATTCCTGGTACTGCTACTTTTGTGGAGGCAAAATACCTAGGATGTTTGGGAAATGTAAGGTGAGCTTAAAGAACTCAGTAAATAAAACATTCATACTCTCAACATGACCTTACCAACAAAATATCGATATGTAAGTGTGTGTGTGTATATATATATAAAATAATAATAATTATAATAATAATAATAATAATAATAATAATAATAATAATAATAATAATAATAATAATAATAATATGTAACACCCCGCCAGAGGCAGGATGCTACCGGCAGGAGACATGATTGACCCATCTCTATAAACCTCTGAATTTACCAAAAATTCGGCATGATGTATCCTAAAACTGGACAACCTAGATCACAGTCCAGCATCAAAGGGAATCTAAGAAGACTTCAAACAAATAAAAGGACCTCAGGTACACACAAATCTCATACAAATCATATCCTAAGGGCTCCGCCCACATCATCTATCAACACTCAAGGGCATCTGTGCCCACCACATCATAAACAATCAAAATATTTACTAATATATATACAAAAGCGTGCTCAGCACGATAAACAAAACAATAACCAAAACATCATAAACTACCTAAACCTTCTAAAACTTCTCCCACGACACTTGTGAGGGTGACTGCCGCTTGGGTCATCTGCGTCTCGAGCATGACTTCCAAAGCTGAATTGGTTGACCCGTCTGTTAGCCAACCTGTAAAACTAGCAAATTGGTTTGGTGCGAGTTTAAAAAACTCAATAAGTAATCATGCTACTATAAACAAATAAATCAAACATATCAACATATTAACGGAATTACTAAATTATTACAAGTTCAGATTTACCAACTTTTATTATCCTTTATACTTTACCATGACAAATTTTCAAATCTACATATTCACATATATGTCAATCTATTAGCGAAACATTCAAATCACAAAAATCATCGACCCGAATATCACAAACAAGTCGTTTTACATCGAATCCATTTCCATTACATGTGACATGGAGTCAGACTTATTATACTTTATTACGATTAAGCATATTTGAAATATCATCAATTCGATGAAACAATCACACTTCTTTCAATTCAAAATATACTTCTCTTATATACATGTAATTACAATATTGTAATTTTTATATATATACGTACATACCATTACAACTTGGAAAACACGCTTTATAACCTCTGATATTCTCATCGGTTTCAAATCATCCGTTCATTTCACATAAGCATACATGATCCATACATAACACGAGTTCAATCATACACATACACTCATAAACATTTACGAACATCAAGTAACCAACCACGAAGCACACACAACAACGATACATCAAAGATCATATCATTCAACAACATATACATACAGCTGGCGTACACACACAATGCTCGTACGTGACTCATTACCTATTTTAGAATATGTATGAGATGAATTTCATCCGAACGGATTCCTAACCAGCTCGACTACTATACGACAAGAACATCAATCAATTAAACATACAAACATGCATATATATCACAGTACACCAAACTCATCGCACGACTTCTCATACACAAGCACATCCATAACAAACATTCCAAAAAATGATCCAAACACTCACATACAAACATATATTTCAAACATTTGAATATACATTCTGTTACAAAATTCAAATGTCATACCTGTTTGGGTTGGTACTCGGAGCGCCAATCTGGATTGTATTTATGTCCGATTCATGAATACGAGCAATATATTTTTCCATAATATTACTTATTAATGGTTGCTCTCTTGTATTTTATTATATATATTTGATCTAATTCATTAGAATGAAACTAAATCATATTTAGTGATATATATATAGTAGACAAAGACCCGATAATATATAATGTAGTGCGCAATTACAACGTAGCTTGTAATTGACATTGGGAAGCGTCACTACTAGAAATATATTATCAAATATAGTTCCTGGTCAAGATTTACTAATACGGGTCGGTTAGTAAAAATCCATTGAGACCAATACATGTCGTATATCGTGACTTGGTCCGATAGTTACTAATACGGGTCTCAAAGCCCGATTAACGTCCAACGTCAATTTAATTCAAGTCCAATGGGCTTTAATTAATTTCTTTAAGGCGTGGGCTTCGGCAACCAAAGCCCAATCAAGGAGTAACCCCATAAGCCCAGAAATCAATTTCGGCCCATTAGGCCCAATTAAACTTTAAAAGGTTCATTAAGTCGTATTTGGGCTTTATGGAAGCGGTTTTGGGCCCAATTGGATCCAATCCATTTGGCCTAAACTTAACTTTGTATAACAAAGCCCAATAAGCCCAATTACAATTTTAAAAGCCCAATTTCAAAAATAGGCCTAAGTAATTAAATTACCAAATTCCAAATTTCCAATTTAATTACCTAAAGTGTTCAACACATCCAATTGTCCAAAATCAAAAATCCAAGACATTAAAGGGCATTTTTGAATTCGGCCAACATAAGCAAATTAGGGATTTTGTTTAATTCAAAATTCAATCCAATTAATTTCAAATTAACATTATCCATCATCATTCTAATTCATCCAATGAATCAAAAACAAAAAATTCCAAATTTCCAAAATTCTTTACATATTCGGCCAACACATATATATTTTGGGGAAATTTGATCCAATCACAATTTCAACAAATTGATCCAATCAATCTTAAATTAAACATCATTTAAACATGCTCAATCAAACAATTTAACCAAATCATGCTCAAAATCAATTTACCCAATTTTAAGCCCTAAAATTTCATGCTTGAACCTAGGCTCTTGATGCCATTGTTGGTTTTATTCTAGGTCCCAAGATCAAACAAGCAATGAAATCATGTGTGAAAACATATCAAAGGAGTTGCGGAATACTCACATCGATCGGTTGAGACGAAACGACGAAAAAAACTCTAAAATTGCTCACTGGATTGGCGTGAACTGCAGTGCGGATTTTGTCCACTGTTTTTCAGTTTTGAGTGTTGAATTTGAGCTCCGAATCTTCGTCGAATGATTCCCGGCTCATGGGTGAGTTTCCCTAACACCTTCGCAAGTCTCTCGGAGTGCTAGCTCCGCTTGATTTTGCCACAAAATCAAGACACATGCTTCCTCAAACTCACGGCATTTCAAGAGAAACCAGTGAGCTTATTTTTGCCACTTTGGGCGTGAGAGGTAAGAGAGAAAAGGAGGAGAGAAATTGTGTATTAAAGTTGGTCAAAGCATTTTCCAAAATGCTTTATATATTTTCCATGAAAATATATTAAATAATCAAAAGGTAAATGTCTCACCAACTTACACTATTTCACCAAAACACATCACTATTCATTTTCACTTTATTAAAGTGACATGTCTTTCAATCAATCAATCACATCAATCAATCACATCACTCAAAGTGTTGTTTGATTTGACGCTTGATGTGACGAATGATTTGACGCTTAATGTGACTTGCGCTGCCGTACTCGAATTCGAAATGCGAATGCGCTCGCAATCACACTTGGGCTCGGGTTCGCTAATTCCTAATTAGCGAATTTACCGTTGCGTCGTAATTAAATGATTACGCCTAGCGATTTCACTATTCACGTCGCCAACGAATTAATTCTAAATTAATTCGTTCGCCCGAATTAAAATCTAATTTCAATTCCGCGTCGAAATCTAATTTCGTTCAATATATCGAATATATTAACTTTACCGATTAATTCCAAATTAATCATTTTCTCTCTTTAGACGATATTTTATCCTAGATAAAATATATCCGTAATTAATCCCAGATTAATTTTCTCTCTCAACAAATTAATCCCAGATTAATAAATGTGCGAGTCATACATCATCGGTGTATCATTGGGAAGCGACCCATGAGATCCCCGGATATGTTGGCAGTAAATACGGTCGTCAGAGTATCCGAACACGTACGTACCAAGTACCACGTCCTACCGATTTACAAGACAAGGTTAGCTTCTAGCAAAACGCCATGCCTACCCAATTCTCCGGAAATATTCTTACAGGAATATATAAGGATCTATATCAGGCGTAGTATACTAAGTATCGTGCATATCGGCCCAGTATCGGATAGTCACGTGCTAGGCCTGGGGCTGGATAAGTGTCTGCCCCGTACGAAGCACATGTCGGATGTCTGGTAACTAGTCTCTATAATCGGATATACATGACCTTGTCATAATATCCCGATGGCTGCAGCACCTCAGAGTACTAATACCGTATCCTGCGTGACATCATCTCCACTATGACTGGAGTGATACTTCCGTCTTGACATCACACCCAATACTCTACGATTCTCAATATACTCAGCTTCGGCGTACACAGAACCGGTTAGAGTCCTAGACGACCTCAACTAAAGTATATTGATTGTCGTAAGCATTAGCGGTGCAAGTCTCAGGTTAAGACCAAATACACCTACCCTGATGTCGGATTCCCATAGACACATAGTCATAATACCAATGGGATTCCGAGAGGTCTATCCAGAGCGAAGCTGTTTCCCGTACCATCGGTGAAACACAACCTCCTACCGCACTTGCATAAGTATCCAATACTTAAGTATATGAGAACTACGCCGTTGTGCCCTCACAACGCGCACAAGTGCGATACCAGCCTATTCCGCATTATCGATGTCCAGTCTCGATAATACTACGACTAGGGATATTTAATGATTAATCCTTCGTGAACCGATACTGTCTCATATCATCTACATCCAGGAACTAATCATACGGACCTCTCTTCATTTATACATCTAAGGTGATCTAATCATAAATGATGAGAGTGCAATTTCCTTGTCACATAGTTAATTTGTACAACAACACCATGATCTGTACAAATAGTGACGCTATGGGTCATATTATCCAACAATCTCCCACTTGGCACATAGCCAGTCACTCAAGTGTCGTACACCCGAACTATGTACGGTTCGCTCAAATTTCTGAGAAAAGGTTTTCGTCAGCGGATTTTCATGATTATCGTCTGACGCGATTTATACGATAATCACATCGCCACGATGTATGATCCGAACGAATCAGATGAATATAGAAGTATATATCTGGATCGTTGATGAGACCATTAATTCTTTAGGCTGTGCTGACGCCTAGCTCAGCAGCTAACAGAATTATATCTAATCCAATTAGATTTATTATCGACCCAAATGGCTTCTATTGCTGCCTCAACTGCAGCAATAATCCGCATTTGTTGTTTATTCGGTAACAGTATCTTGCTCGGAAGATTTCCAGCTCACTGTCCCGTTATTCAAACTTTATAGTACCATAGTATTTAACTGTTTGGAAACTTGCAGCAGTGATCTCAGTCACTTCAATTTCTCCATCTCCATAGTCTAAGATAGCATCTTTAGTTCTTCTAAGATACTAACAGATGTTCTTAACTTTAATCCAGTGACTGTCACTTGGATTGTCATGATTGTGACTCCATATGCTCAAAGCGTATGAGACACCAGATCAAGTACATTTTAAATGTATAATTTCCCAGAGAGTGTTAACAACTCCAAATCTATCCCAGTAGATCTTTATTCCTTGAATAAAGGTTGTTACTCTCCAGAATTGTACAGAGAATTTCTATGAAAGCCATGCTTTCACTAATTATTTTATGGGAATTACATTGTCAGTGCGCTCCCACTAACCTCCTTATATACACAAGAATCATTTCGTTTTGAGTCAAATCATAAACCATTATGATTACTTCAAAACGACAGTTCCAAGAACCTAATGCTTGCTTCAATCAAAACATGGATCGAATAATCCGCAAACCTTGTTTGTCGGTTATACAAAATCGACAGGATGTTGTAAACATCCTCCAAAAGGTTTCCTTTTCAGGAAAGCGATTTTGATCTTTAACTGACACATTTCATAAATGAAATATGCAGTAACATCAAGCATCATCAAAATGGATTTACCATGGCAACAGGTAAAAGGTTGAACCGTTAATAACACAATGTTGATAACGATACCTTTCCGTCACAAGCCTAGCTTTGTACGTTGATATGTTGCCATCCATGTATGTCTTCCTTGAAGACGTTTACAGTACCAATAGGCACAATGCCTTGTGGTACAAAAACTAGTATCCAAACTTAGTTGTTATATATGGAATCCATTTCAGACTTATGGCACTTTGCCATAATAGGGAGTCGATACCTTGTATCACTTCCTCAAACCGTAGTCGGTTGGTATACCTCCATAAGATTGACATCTTCATTAGGTGAGATCAGAAACCCATACCCTAGGTTGTTTTCTGAATCTCTTCGATCTACCTAGTTCTTGTGTATTCGAAGATTAATGGTATAGTTTCATCGTTGATGAACTATTTGTGTTCCATTAAAGACTTCGTGCCTAGAACAGTATTACTCTGATTTTCATCGAGTTTTACTGTCCTCCCACTGACCACTGCATATCGGTATTCCTCTAAGGAATATCGCATGGTGAGCAACAATTACATTGTTCTCATGTGAGATTTATAAGTACTATACTTATGGTTTCCTTAGGATAACCTATATTTGGCCCTTATCCAATTTGGGTTTTAATTTGGTATCATCCAAAATTTTATGCCTGGCATACCCAAATTATCAGGAATGAGAAACCTTGTTTCTTTTCTATTCATATCCTATATGATATCTGTCAAACAGAATTTTATGGAACCTTATTCTAAATAAGTTTTGCACTGTTAATACATATCCATTGAAGGAAATGGTAGCTCAGAACGACTCATGATGAACCTTATCATGTCCAACAAAATTCGGTTTTTAGTTCGGACACACCGTCTAACTGACGTGTCACGAGAGGAGTCCTCATTTGAAAGAATACCGTACTCTTTCATGTACGTATGAAACTTACTGCTTAAGTATTTTCCATTACGGTCTTACCATGGTGGAATAATACTATAGCCGATCTGTTTATTTACTTCGTGTCGAAACTTTAAAGTTTCCGATTTGTGTTCTTCAAAAGAAACACATAACCATAACGTGATGCCACATCCTTTAAGGTCACGAAATATTCATGTTCATATCTAGCCTAGCTAGATATGGGCCCTGTTACTTCACCATGAATAGGGCTAACAAATCGGTGGCCCTTTTACTATTACCAAGTAAATAGTATTTTATGTACTTTACCTAATAAACTAGATTCGCAGACCTTATTTGAATAGTCAAATCAGTCCTAGTACCCACTCTTCAAAAGTGTGGATATACGAGTCTCGTTTAATTGTGTCCTAGACAACAATGCCACAAATAAGTCTCTATTGATCAAATCAATTTGAGCTATTTATTTGTCATTTTATATGTTTGAGATTTTATTATATTCAAAATATAATTCTGTTATTCACATCTAATGTGTTTATCTCAGTATCATCTTTATATAATAAAACACTTTAGTGTTCTAGAATATAAAGGTTTATCCGCAACGGATTAAACACTGATATAGAGATAATGTCTCTAGTCAAACTAGTTACATTATAACAGTTCCTAATTTAAGTACATACCCAAAAGGGTAGTTCCTAAACTCAGGTATCTACGGTCGAAACAGCGACTTTCGTCCCGTTTCCGATTCGTAGAGAAATCTCGGCTTGAAGTCAGTATCCAGCTCATAGCGGATTCTGAACATCAATACATATATTTTATGTACCACACTAAGTATTTAAAATCCAATTTCAATACTAGTAGTGAACATAAATTTGACAATATTTTTAAAGTTAGAGCCTCGCCCTTTCTTTAATTCCTTCGTGTCTTCCATATCCAAATAGTAGTCACTTTGGGATATGTCAATTAACTTTTCAATATTTCACAAACCTTTGGCCAAGCCTTGGGTTTCGGAATATCGAAATGATGTGCACCTTGTGCAACTTGCCCAATTGCAAACTTTGACTTTTCTCCACTAGAATAGTCAATTAATTCTCCAAGAATTATTAATTGCAATTTTAATACCTTTTAAATCTAAAGATAGATTTATTGTCAAGTATATTAAATTAAGCACTAAAGTCATCATCACATAAATCTTCCAAAGATTTTATGCTCTACTATTTGCTTAATTATGGGCTTAGATATAACAAGTTATTTTATCCAATAAAGTAACCTATTATTAATTCCCAATGAAAATTAAATCATTTAAAACATTTAATCCAAGGATTATATATTTTAAATATCCAACTTTTCAATTCTTTCTTGATTTCAATAGTCCAACTATTTAATCAATTTAATAAGGTACTATTTATTATAATGATTACAATAATCCAATTATTTAATCAACTATAATTTTAATTCAATTATATTGATTACTATAATCCAATTATAAAATCAACTATATATCGAATGAGTTTGTATATAGTCCAACTATATATATATTTAAAACAACATAAAATATTAGTCCAACTAATACTTTTGATTAATATGACGAGTAAAATATAGATGAGCTCGTTTAGCGAGTATTCGAACGAATGTTGCAAATTCAATACTTGCCTCCCACTATTTTTCATCGAGCCTCTAACCCTCTGTCGAGTACTCGGGAAACCGTGTTTTCTAGTGGGCTAGGATCCCGTTAAATATCACACAATCTTGACTTTGGCCAACAAATTGTATGATAATTAACTAGGTAGATCTCGAAGATCAATTGGATCTCATCCAACTCCTAGATCCAGTAGGTGGACATCCAAGTCCCAAACATATATCTAATATATGCCTATATATCGAATATATACCCTAACCATTTTCCTCTGAATCAACTAGGCCTTGGCTTTGGCACAACAAACCTAGTGATCCCAGTCAAGCGCGACCCATTGACCATGGAAAGCTTCGTAATCAATGTCGATGGACAAGAAGTGGTCTTGACTTTGGCCAACAAACCACAACTTGGACATGACACTGACATGTAACAAAACTCTCGTGATTCAAACACATCTTCGACGAACAAAGGGCTTGACTTTGGCCAACAACCCAATGCCGTCTCGGATCTTGAGTGAGAATCACTCAATGGAAGGAAAAACGCATGATATTTGATGAGGGTTTTTCGCTGCAATTGGCTACCAATTTATATCTTTGTTAAGGTCTCATCATCATACACCCTTAAACATGCATTCTAAATACATAATAAAGCGCATATGAAAATAAATAATAATGATATGCGGATGGATACTTAACACATTGATCCTAGATCAAATCTCTCCCTTTCTCTCTCAAGCTAGCACTTGTATTACTTCTACCCGTTACACAACTTCTAAAGAAACCTCATTTACATTGAGGGGAATAGGTGAGAGAGAATACAAAGAGAAAAGATGTGATAAGGCTGGACACGCAGGTCCAATTTAATAAATCGAATTATTACAACAATTTCCAAAATTGCCCCCACCCGACTAATATCCATCCGATATACATTATTCATTCATCACAACCATGTATTCACACAAAAGCATATTATCAATCAATCTAATCAAATTAATTAATCTGATAATTATGTGATCATCCAATGTTCAAACAACGATTTGATTTTGCTCGAGTCAAACTCGTTTTTGCGAATAAGTACTCAAAGTACGAATTCATGAATTAAATTAAACTACAACATTAAATCAAATTTTAATATGTATTTAATACTAATTCACTATTCAATTCCAAATTAAATATTACACTTTATTTAATAAACCTTTTCGACTTAAATTCCAAATTTAATCGTGTCGGGTCTCAAAGCCCGATTAACGTCCAACGTCAATTTAATTCAAGTCCAATGGGCTTTAATTAATTTCTTTAAGGCGTGGGCTTCGGCAACCAAAGCCCAATCAAGGAGTAACTCCATAAGCCCAGAAATCAATTTCGGCCCATTAGGCCCAGTTAAACTTTAAAAGGTTCATTAAGTCGTATTTGGGCTTTATGGAAGCGGTTTTGGGCTCAATTGGATCTAATCCATTTGGCCTAAACTTAACTTTGTATAACAAAGCCCAATAAGCCCAATTACAATTTTAAAAGCCCAATTTCAAAAATAGGCCTAAGTAATTAAATTACCAAATTCCAAATTTCCAATTTAATTACCTAAAGTGTTCAACATAATTAATTACCCAATTAACATTTCTAAAATATCAATTAGCCTAATTAATCATGCTCATTATTATCATCACATGTCTAACACATTAATGAAAAATCAAACCCACATACATGCTTCTAAGGTCTCGGCCAAGATAGGGATTTTTATCCGATTTGAATTCAATCCAATTAATTTCACAATCGATATTAAATCCTCATCCCGAATGATTTCCAACACATCCAATTGTCCAAAATCAAAAATCCAAGACATTAAAGGGCATTTTTGAATTCGGCCAACATAAGCAAATTAGGGATTTTGTTTAATTCAAAATTCAATCCAATTAATTTCAAATTAACATTATCCATCATCATTCTAATTCATCCAATGAATCAAAATCAAAAAATTCCAAATTTCCAAAATTCTTTACATATTCGGCCAACACATATATATTTTGGGGAAATTTGATCCAATCACAATTTCAACAAATTGATCCAATCAATCTTAAATTAAACATCATTTAAACATGCTCAATCAAACAATTTAACCAAATGATTCTCAAAATCAATTTACCCAATTTTAAGCCCTAAAATTTCATGCTTGAACCTAGGCTCTTGATGCCATTGTTGGTTTTATTCTAGGTCCCAAGATCAAACAAACAATGAAATCATGTGTGAAAACATATCAAAGGAGTTGCGGAATACTCACATCGATCGGTTGAGACGAAACGACGAACAAAACTCTAAAATAGCTCACTGGATTGGCGTGAACTGCAGTGCAGATTTTGTCCACTGTTTTTCAGTTTTGAGTGTTGAATTTGAGCTCCGAATCTTCGTCGAATGATTCCCGGCTCATGGGTGAGTTTCCCTAACACCTTCGCAAGTCTCTCGGAGTGCTAGCTCCGCTTGATTTTGCCACAAAATCAAGACACATGCTTCCTCAAACTCACGGCATTTCAAGAGAAACCAGTGAGCTTATTTTTGCCGCTTTGGGCGTGAGAGGTAAGAGAGAAAAGGAGGAGAGAAATTGTGTATTAAAGTTGGTCAAAGAATTTTCCAAAATGCTTTATATATTTTCCATGAAAATATATTAAAACAATTACCAAATAATATATTAAATAATCAAAAGGTAAATGTCTCACCAACTTACACTATTTCACCAAAACACATCACTATTCATTTTCACTTTATTAAAGTGACATGTCTTTCAATCAATCAATCACATCAATCAATCACATCACTCAAAGTGACGTTTGATTTGACGCTTGATGTGACGAATGATTTGACGCTTGATGTGACTTTCGTTGCCGTACTCGAATTCGAAATGCGAATGCGCTCGCAATCACACTTGGGCTCGGGTTCGCTAATTCCTAATTAGCGAATTTACCGTTGCGTCGTAATTAAATGATTACGCCTAGCGATTTCACTATTCACGTCGCCAACGAATTAATTCTAAATTAATTCGTTCGCCCGAATTAAAATCTAATTTCAATTCCGCGTCGAAATCTAATTTCGTTCAATATATCGAATATATTAACTTTACCGATTAATTCCAAATTAATCGTTTTCTCTCTTTAGATGATATTTTATCCTAGATAAAATATATCCGTAATTAATCCCAGATTAATTTTCTCTCTCAACAAATTAATCCAGATTAATAAATATGCGAGTCATACATCATCGGTGTATCATTGGGAAGCGACCCATGAGATCCCCGGATATCTTGGCAGTAAATACGGTCGTCGGAGTATCCGAACACGTACGTACCAAGTACCACGTCCTACCGATTTACAAAACAAGGTTAGCTTCTAGCAAAATGCCATGCCTACCCAATTCTCCGGAAATATTCTTACAGGAATATATAAGGATCTATATCAGGCGTAGTATACTAAGTATCGTGCATATCGGCCCAGTATCGGATAGTCACGTGCTAGGCCTGGGGCTGGATAAGTGTCTGCCCCGTACGAATTACATGTCGGATGTCTGGTAACTAGTCTCTATAATCGGATATACATGACCTTGCCATAATATCCCGATGGCTGCAGTACATCAGAGTACTAATACCGTATCCTGCGTGACATCATCTCCACTATGACTGGAGTGATACTTCCGTCTTGACATCACACCCAATACTCTACGATTCTCAATATACTCAGCTTCGGTGTACACAGAACCGGTTAGAGTCCTAGACGACCTCAACTAAAGTATATTGATTGTCGTAAGCATTAGCGGTGCAAGTCTCAGGTTAAGACCAAATACACCTACCCTGATGTCGGATTCCCATAGACACATAGTCATAATACCAATGGGATTCCGAGGGGTCTATCCAAAGCGAAGCTGTTTCCTGTACCATCGGTGAAACACAACCCTCCTACTGCACTTGCATAAGTATCCAATACTTAAGTATATGAGAACTACGCCGTTGTGCCCTCACAACGCGCACAAGTGCGATACCAGCCTATTCCGCATTATCGATGTCCAGTCTCGATAATACTACGACTATGGATATTTAATGATTAATCCTTCGTGAACCGATACTGTCTCATATCATTTCAATCCAGGAACTAATCATACGGACCTCTTTTCATTTATACATCTAAGGTGATCTAATCACAAATGATGAGAGTGCAATTTCCTTGTCACATAGTTAATTTGTACAACAACACCATGATCTGTACAAATAGTGACGCTATGGGTCATATTATCCAACAGATTCTTTGACTTGAGATATCATTGTGGATATATGAGGTATACTCCACACTTTGATGGCAGTCACGTCATCGATCTATTTACATCAGACCTCTGCCTATTCATTAGGTGTGAACTGATCCTAATGATATCCTGTGTGTATCAATATAGGATTCGTCAGTTCTGTGTACAGAGCATAGGTATTCATTATGGGATTAGCAATCTGTTAAATCCATTGATCCGTGGTATACTGTAGAAGTGAGTTTTGAGTGTTATTATAAGATTGCTAATAGAAACGTCGATGATTATACCTATAGAGATTTGACGTTAATATATATATCTATAGAATAATCCGAAAACTTGTGACGGAGGGATTATACGTATACGATGACCTCGACATGTATAGTTCTGCTTGTTTATCTATGGTCGTCAAAATTTACGGGTGGGTAAATTATGGACACGAAATTGGATTTTGTAACGGATATGCCTTAACTTAGATAGTCTTGATTACGCCCAAAAAGTAATTGCGGTTATCATAGTATGGGGTGTCAATTCCTCAGAGAGATGGTTACAAAGAACTGATTTACTTAAACAAAAGCATTAGCAGTAACTAAAGTAAAGATAATGATTGAGTTTGGTAATATAAAATAAAGATTATGAAAAATACTTAAAAACTATCAATAGAGAGAGGCAGCAAAGCGTCATGAATCCCTCTTGTATCAAACTCATATATTCAGTTATTGATTCATGTTATTACTCAATTGAAGATTTCACATCCCAAACCAACAATCGAAATATTTTCAATTCTAAACATGTCAAATTCTAAGGTAATTGATGAATTAGTTTCTCTATGTTAACAGTACACAAAGTTATCGTTACGAGCTATCTAACGTCGACAATATACCCTCAGACAATACTGTAGTAGAAGACCAATACATAAAATAACTTTACTAGTCACAACTGGGTTCAAAAATCACACATAGAAGAAGCATGAATGGATTTTTATAGGAGTTGACAAAACACGATTTCTGGATTCAGAAATTGTAAAATAATAAAGAATAACAACCATCAATTGTATTAAACGTTAAAAAGGTACTTTAGGAATCAACAACATAAATATAAGAAATCAAATACAAGAGTTCATCCTTAGATTTGCCTATGAGATTAGTTCTCCATGGAAGAAATAGATGTAACATTGATAGATTGGAGAGACGTCATGGTTTCCTTGAAGTTCTTCGTTCTCCACTCTTGATTTTATGTTTGTGGCTCTTTGATGTGTGTTTCTCTTCTATTTCTCTCTTCTTTTTCTCTTTTCTTTTTCCTTTTTTTTTAGTGTTTGGACGAAGTTGGGTTTATTAAGGGAAGTTTCGGAGTCATCGTGCGCATAAAACACATCTAAATTAGGTTTTGGGACTCTTCCGGGGCGCCGCGGTGCCCAACTTGCTAGATTTCACTATGGAGTATTGTCTGAGGGCACGTCGTGATGCCCAGAGTTGGTCGCGACGCGTGGCTTGATTTATGGTTTTGTGCTTTCTTCATTTCAGCTCTTCATGCGTGCTTCCGATGCGTCCGTAAGGTCCCGAAACACGGGTAATTGCTCTAAACTTCATATTCCAATGCTCCTAATAACAAAGCACAAAATAAACTCTAATAAAGATTAAATACATGATAATTAATCCGAGTGAACGATGTTCAAAGTACACTTTCATGCACTTATCAAGTCTCACTAATGAAATATACCCGTAGAGCACTAGGACAACGTTTATGAATAATACCGATTATTTATAAATCGTTTAACGGTTAAACGAAAGATACATGCATGATGGGCCTTTTGGTCATTTCCTAATTAATGTGTATTTGTATTTAATACTTGATTTTATTAAATACACATTAATTAATTGTCAAATTATGATATTTTTTTATATATTATTAATATATGTATTTGGATATTTATATTTTAATAATTATTTAATTTTTAAATAATTAAAGTAATTAAAAATATAAAATATCTAAGTTGATATTTCTTAAAGGAAATGATTAATGTGTAAATGTTGACTTTTACATTAAATGAAAATGGTTGTCAAATTGATTTTTGCTTCTTTAATTAGATTAAAAAAAGCAAAATATCTATTAACCAAATTTCGGCCACTTGAGCTAAGTATTTAAGGTTTCATTTTTTCCATTTTCTTATTTTGGATGAAAAGCTTTCAAGAACATATACAAAATGAGTTGAGAGAAAAAGAGAAGAGTTAAGAAGAAAAGTGAAGAAATCTTACAAACTAGTAAGTATTTCCAACTTTTCATTAGAAGAAAAATTGTTCTTTTTATTCTTGGCTACAACATGTGTTGTTCTTAAGTTTTTCTTGTGTTTGTGTTATGATGGTTGGAAGCATGAATGAAAGATGTATGCATGTATGTTTAACAAAGTATGCTTATAAATGATGTATAAGCATACTTGTGATCATTTGATGATCTTGTTACCATTCTAGAGTTGTTGGGCCACTCATTGATGACCTAGAATTATTCTTGAGTTGTTTCAAAGTGGTGAGACTTGTTTGGTATGGTAGAGATTAGATTAAAGTGTTGAATTTGGTTAATTTTGGTTAATTTTATTAATTGGATTAATTTGAGAAATTTTTACTTAAATGATAAGTTTGATGATTTGATGCTTGTGTTGTGTTAACAACTTGGTTGTGATCATGATAATATTATTTTGACAATTAAAGGAATGGAAAAAATTGATGAGTCTTAATTTACGAAGATGTGGGTAAAACTTGGTGAAGTGTATGTAATGGATTAAGAATTGAATTAATGATGAATTGGTGGTTTAGTTGATGAAAAATTGGATGTTACATGATATATTGTGTATTGGTTTTTAGTATGGAAGCATTGGAATGAAGTAGAGTTGGATGATTTGAGCTTTGGATGAGTTTGGAGAAGCAAAACAGAATCCTGGAAACCCAGGTCGCGTCGCGACGCAAGAGGAAAATGGTGACTTGAATTTGGGCTTTGCGCGTAGCGACGCGCAAGGGTTTGCGTCGCGACACGAGACACAGAATCTCCCCAAAATCAATTTTAAACCCCCAGCTCCACCCTAGCGCGTTAGAGACCACCCTTGGGATCTCGTATCAATTCATTTACATATTTTACATCAAAATATGATTGTGACAAGTCTTGTATGTAAAACCTATTGATGTATCATGAAGCTTAGTTAGATATTAAGGTTTATTTACTATATATATACTAATCAAGTTCCCGATCCCAGATTATCCTCAAGTGTCGCAACTCTCTTCAGTAATGGATCCAGTACCAGCCAGATCCCAAAACATTGAGTGGACCTTTTTCTCAAACTAATTTTATTAAGTTTTTAAATTCAGACTTATTTTTCCAGCACTTAGGGTGTTAGCATTATTTATATACAGTTGTTTTTCAGATAATAGTGATTTAGAAAAGAAGTGTTTTTCAACCTGAGTTTTATGTTTTACGGGGCATGAGGGAAAAACTCACCCCAGTATGTAATTTGAGACAGTATAGAATTGACGGACAGAGGACATGTGCATATGTAGAGGACTGGGGGGACGGCGATATGTAATGCCCCCAGATCCTAGTTCAAGACTAGGGATGACAGATACCCCGAAATCCTGATTTCAGAGCTTGGGTGGTAGCATAGATCCGGACCCCTAGTTCTAGTTTATGGCTTGGGGGACAGAGATACGTAATGCCCCAAGACCACCAGTTTCAGAGACAGTAGTGGCATGCTTTGGGGGATGGCGATACGTATCGTCCCAAAGTCATGGATTTGCACTGCTGGCTACAGTTAGGCGTATGGGGGGATGACGATACGTAACTCCCTTATACATCAAGTTTTTCAGACAGAGACACAGATTTCAGAAAGAGTTTTCAGTTACAGTTTTCAGAAAGAGCTTTTAGAAAAGAAAGTTTCCAGAAACAACAGTTTTATAAGAGATTCTGAATTTTAAAGCATAAACCAATTTTCTTATAAAGCTATTTCATGAGTTTTCGGTTTAGAACCAAATGTTTTTATAATAGTTTTTCATTTTTAGTCCACTCACTTAGATCGTATAATGATCTAACACCACTCCAGTCTTTATATTTTGCAGGATTCTCGGAGGACGAGCTCAGGAAAGCGAATACTGATGCAGTCACTAGGGATGAAGTCCACCAGCATGAGTCAGAGACATAATGAGAGTCCAGTTACAGTCAAGTGTGAGTCTTGTATAATTCATGGTCGTGTGTAGTCATTGTAAAATAGTTATTAATAAATAAAGTAATTAATATTGAGTTTGTTTTCTTTGTTCTCGAGTTGGGCTACGGTCCACACAAAATATAGTCATATAAAAGAAAAGTATATTAGTTTCTCTTATGGTTAAATAGTCAGAGGCTTATTGGTTAGTACTGCTATCCACTGCCGGTAACATCTCCCAGATCAGGGATGTTATAGTTGGTCACTATTTGGGTAACCCACGAACTGTTTTAGTGCTATTGAGGCTGACCAGGGCTGCCCCAATGTGCATTGATCGGTCGGTTCGGTAGGAAATACGTTTTATACTATTTTGAAGAAAAATATTTTCGTAAAAGTTTCACAGTGTTTCTATATTATTTGTCTCATTGTTTGATATCGAAAAAATTTGTTTAGGTGAAATATGAATGAATTATTAATATTGGATGTTAAATAATTTATTCATAAGTTTAAAAATTTTAAACTACAATTTCGCCCGAACCGCACTTCTTCCGCTGCGCCGCCAGAAAACCCCTACAATACCTTTAATAGTCCTTATAAATTTTCTTTTATTGATCAAACATATTTATTTCAGAATCTCTATTTAGGAACATTTGATATAGTATCTTTACCAAATGAACATATCAAACCTATACATATCTTAACATCATATGCATATACGGATACATACTCACATACTTATACATTTTCATATTCATTCACGTATACAAAATTTCATATCATTACACATTCATACCCTTACATACATTCATACATACACATAGATATTAAGCTTATCAAACATTTCACTTCAAACACGTCAATACATACATACAAACATTAATATCATTAAACCTCTTACTTCATATCATAATAATAGCAAAAGTCATACTTACGATAGTCGTTTCACTTAACTACACAAAACTTTGAACTCATTCTCAAACTACTTCTTAACTATCTTCTATTTAACCTAACATATCAATCCTCTATACACCTATATATATTCAAAACAAGAAATCACTCATTAAGCTCTGTAACATCCGATAATCCGGGTGACTTGTATGTTACCAAAAACCGACGACTATCACGTTACCGGAGACACGTTCACGATAAATTTCATGTTTAAGGATGTATGGACTCAAGAAGATTACTTTTCGGGCATACGATAATTTCTCGTATTTCCAATACGAAAATTATTTTATGACTCAATACGGACAACTCTGGGTATTTAGATCGTAACATTCTCATACGAACTCTGATTCTTATGAATTTTATATCGCCGGAAAGCTTAGACCATGACCTACAACTTTCACGTTGAATATTTGTCCAAATTCGAATCCGACGTGGGTCAAATATCGAGATTCGTTTTCTGCTACAGTGAAATTCGTGGATGATCTAGAACTTGGTGAGGTGGCATCATCTTGGCCATTCATGCCCAATATAAAAATTAGCCACTTTTTGCCTATAAAAAAGGAACTATTCCCTCTTATTCTAGAGAAAAATATGTGGAGAGTGATGAGGGAAAACTCTTCATGTCAAGTTTCTTTCCAATCCCCATTTCTTAAAGCATTTTGGAGCCATTCAAGCTTCATTTCCAAACTTGGTAAGATTCTTCTCCCTTTCTATCTTTTCAATTTTTAGTTTTGAGCAAGAATTAAAAGCCCATCTTCGCACAATAAACCCTAGAAATTGGGAATGTTAATTGGCTTTAACATAGTTGAAAGCATGCAATTTGGAGAAGTGTTTTAAGAGTATAAGATTGTAATGAGGTTAATTTGTAAATGATTTTGTTGAGGATATTATGCTTGGTAACTAATGTTTATGGTTTGTGTTTGAGTGGTGATATTGGATGAGTTTTGAAGTTGGAGGAGTGTTTAAGTGTTGGTGATAAATTGAGTAAGCTAGGTAATTTCTTAAATTAGGAAGTTATGCATGTTTTATAGGTTATAAAGAGTGCTGATAATATTGCAAATTCTGTTAGGGGGTCATTGGATTGGAAGAATTAAATGAGAAGGTGAAATAAGAAAGTTAAGTAACAGTGTTGGGTTAGGATGCTTTCCGGACAGGTTGTAAAGATTTAATTGTAAGTCTAGTTTGTGATATCCGATTGATGAAGCATAAATATATGGATATACTAGACATATAAAGTAGTAACATATCCAAAATTTAGAATTTTTGGACTTAAGATGAGACCGGACCGAATTTTTGAAGTCGGGCTATCTGCTGCCCCTATGCACAGTTTTTATAGTTGCACAACCCCTGAACTTCAGCCTATAACTTTAGTTTTAGGAATCTAAATCACGATCCGTAAAAGCCAACATAAAATAGACACATAAGTGAGTATTTTATTAAAACTTCAGCCCCAAATTCAACTCGATTAAGCTTACCGAATTTTCAAAATCAGTGTTGGTGCACTGAAATTTTCTGGATAGGGGGCATAATATGGAGTTTTGCGAAGTAGCTTGTGAGATCCTTGAACGAGCGTAGTTAAAATTGTTAGACCATCCTAAAATATTTGTAACAAAGAGAGGATGAGTTATCATGAATAACAAATATATTTTGTTAAGTAAGGATATAATTCGCAACATTGGTACTAACAAATTTTACAAATTCTAGATTATCATCAGGAGATGCGGTTCCGCAACCATCGCAAGGCATCACCGGCAAGTTCTGAATCAGTTAGTGGACATGCATTTTTTAAAATTAACTTTCATTTTTTTATTTCTATATCAGACTTACTTTTAAGCTTTAGGACGTATATTGAAAAATAAAGGTTTTCAGAAAATGTTTTATGTTTTCGAGGCATGAGGGAAAATCCACCTCAATATGTAACTTTATTCAGATATGGAATTGATGGATAGAGAACATGTGCACATGTAAAGGACTGGGGGGACGTCAATACATAACGCCATCAGATCCTAGTTCAGGACTAGGGATGACAGATGTCCCTAGATCCTAGTTTCAGAGCTTGAAGGGTAGAAAAGATCCGCACCCCCAGTTCTAGTTCAGTGGTTTGGGGGACCACGATACGTAAGGCCCCAAGACCACCAGTTTCAGGGACAGTAGTGGCATGCTTTGGGGGACGTCGATACGTAACGGCCCAAAGTCATGGTTTTGTACTTCTGGCTCTAGTTAGGCGTATGGGGGACGGCGATACGTAACGGCCCCATACGTCAAGTTTTTCAGAGACCAAATTTTAGAAACAGTTTTCAGGAAACATATTTTGGAAATATAGGTTTTATAAAAGAGATTTCCGATGAACTTTTCAGAAAAAGAGTTTTCAGATAAAGTTATTTCTAGACTTAAATTTCAGAACCAAATTATTTTATTACAATATTTTAGTTTTATAGTCCACTCACTTAGATCGTACGATGATCTAACTCCCCACTCCCAGTTTATTTGTTTTGCAGGTATTCCCGGAGGACGAGCTCGGGAGGACAGATACTGATGGCAGTCACCAGAGGGTCTGAGTCCACCAGTCAAAGTTTGAGTCAATCGAGTTAAGTAACGTCTAGTCCAGACAGTCGTATGTTAAAGATGTGTATAAGTATTCATGTATAGAATAATTGAGATAATTGATGTTTGTATATTTAATCGTATGTGAACTATTTTGTATTATGTCATAGTTTCGAGCATTGGTTCCGTATGAGAGATTACATTTGAAAAGAGTATCAGTATTGTTCACAGTCAAAAGTCAGAGGTTTATGGGAATAATATGGCCTATTCCCTGCTGGTAACATCTTCCAGATCAGGGATGTTACAAGCTTTCATCGCATGAGTTACTTACCTGACTTCGCAAGCACTCGAAGTCCTAGTCAAGTCTATCAAAACAAATAGCGAAAAGCCATCAGAATTATAACTTATGGAGTTCTCGACTAAACTACGATAAAATCCCGGATTGTTCCGGTACAACCAAATCAAGTCCGTTTTCAAAACATCCAGTTTTAGTAATCTTAAGACATCGTTATAACCTATTCCAAACCACTAGTTCACTTAAATTCCCAGTTTACATATTTTTGGAAAATCTTCTGAAAAAGGTTTCCACAAACTCTACGGAAGGGTCCCGAACCCTCCGAACCTACCCGAACATATCTAAATACTATCTTATCATCACATATGACTCATATCCATCACTACGGAAGGGTCCCGAACCCTCCGAACCTACCTGAACTTATCTAAACACTATCTTATCATCACATATGACTCATATCCATCATTACGATCAAAAACATATTAATACACGGAAAACCCACTTTTACCAAAAACTGGCATAATCTATCAGATCGATCTAATTCGTTCTGTTTTCACTCGAATTCTACCAAAAATAGACATATTCAATATATTAATACACAAACAATTCAATTTATACCAATACTCTATGCTACGAAGCTACTAGATACATCCGATCATTTAACGATAAACTTGAAATTTGCGGATTTATATCAGGAGGACTTAACGAGATTTCAAGGCCATATATGGACTCCTTATCGCCATTTTTCGGCATTTCTGACATCGCCGCCGACCTGTGGACACATGGTGGTCAGTCGCTCCCACTGGAATCGTCGCGACGGACGGTCGTGGCCTACTGGTCGCTGGCGCGACGAGGCCATCTCTAATCCCATTTGGAGACGGGGGTGCTTGTGTTGTAGAGAACATATGCAATTATTTTAATTTCCTGAAATTGTGAGGTATATATAGAAAATATTTTCGAAAATTATAATCTGGCCCCCGAAAATTACAGTTAAGCCCCATTCATGGGGCTTTCTCAGAAATTTATATTTTTATAACCCTTCTGACATAAATTTTGAAAAGTGTTGAACACAAAAGTTGTTCGTCTCGGAAAAATGAGTTTGATGGATTAAAAATCAGCTCAATCAGAGTTCTTTTGTTAATTTTATAGCCGAAATAAGAAACTTTTACGCTTATAATGATAAAATCAGAAATCGCGTAACCGGTTCTCAAAACCACGCATTTTCCAACGCAATGAAACTTCACTTAAAAATATTCCAACCTATTTTCCAACACATTTAGTCTTATTTTTGAATAGCATCGTGCTCTGAATTATAAGCTTCAATTCGGAAATCTTCTAGAATCGTTCTGAAAAATATTCGGGATACTACACAATATTTGAAAATAACATATACTATAACATATACTACAAAATATTCGCAACCATTCTCACAACAATACAAATATTCTTCGAACATGGTTGCTAATCCAGGTTCGATATAACAGTTGATTGAAACCAATGAGAGGTACCTCACAACTCCCAAGGTTTCCCACCAACTCATCCCGCGAAAATATGGAAGTGGGAACTGAAACACGCTACACCACTAATTATCCATAACATCGCATAGCCTCTCATTAGCTCTCTCATCAAATCTCATCTCATCATATCTCTCATATCATCTTAGCTCATCTCATCTCTGATCACTATTATACAAATCCCGGTAGCATAACATAATAAAACACATCATCCAATACAATCAAATCTCACATCAAATCCATCAATTTCATCTCAACAATCACGAATTTATATTACTCATGCCTTCAATAACTCAATATATCTCAACATACATATATATATATATATATATATATATATATATATTATATATATATATATATATATATATAGTCTTATACGACAAACATCAATCAACAAATAATTATGTTAAGGGAATCATCGTGCGTTGTACTAATCTGAATCCACGCAAAAGTCCTTTATATGTCTATATCCTCGCTAAGATCTGAAAAATATAAAATTACGATCAGGTCCTTAAACTTTGCTAAAATTATGATTTTACCCATAAACTTTCTAAATTTCCAATTTAACCTTAAAACTTTTCTACTAAAAATAGAATATTACTTATTTACCCCTAAAAATAGAATTTATAAATTTGCCCTCATAATCATGCCAATATGCAATTAAGTCCAAAACTTTCAAAATCTTACGTTTACACCCCAAAAACGATAACAATCATGTACCAAGCTCCAACAACCTCAAAATTTCACAACGAAGGAACCAATGGTTAGCATACGTCATAAGGACCATAATGATGGTGGTGGTGAGGGTTGAAGCACAGTGGTTACCGACAATCAGTCAAACGATGATAATTACAGTTTTAGCTTGTTTCTAAACAACCAAAAGTCAAATTTGGGCAAATGAAGTGTCCACACTGCATATCTCGATGGGGGAAAAATTCAGGTCTGGGATGTGTCGTACACGCACAGCGGTGCGTTGGCACGTGAATGTGGAGGTGCAACAGTGTGAAGAGGCGAATGCGGGCGCGTCCGATGGTGTCTCCTCGGCGGACCGGTACCGTTGGTTTCGTCTCATCGAAAGGATTCTCCAGATGTGGTCATGCGCCAGAATCAGAGATCGGACGATGACGAACAAGATGTTTTCTCTCTCTGGACATACTTTTTCTTTCTCAAGTCGTTACTCTTTCTATTTGTTTTGGTTTCTCTCTCTAAAACTGTCTGGAATTTTCTCTCAAAACTCTCTTGAAATAGCTCAACACATACCTCACCCTATTCTATAATCTCACATAAAAAATCTTACAGAAAATTCTAAGGTTGGTTGATTAATAAAAGGAAATGGTGGTGGTTAGTAGGGTTTGTTGTTTGATTGAATTAGAGGTGAGGTTGATGGTTCTGTTTGGTTTTGATAATTTGGAGAATATTTGGTGATAATAGTATGATTGTGTTGGGGATTAAGAAGAAAAATCCAAATTAGATTTGTTATGATAATGTTTGGTATTAAAAAAAATGAGTTATTATAATCTACCTACCTTACAAAAATTTTATCCTCGAAATTTCTCAATCCATAAATAGCTTTGGGTATTTCTCCCTCATATCATGTTCCACTTCCCAAGTTGCCTTATATATATGATTATTCGTCGACATGGCCTTCACAAAAGGAATACGTCTGGATCTCAACACTTGAACCTTTCGAACTACGATCTTAATGGGCTTTTCTTCATATGTCATATTCTCACTCAACTATAGTAGTTGACTCTCCAAGATATGAGTATGATCTGGTACATATTTCTTCATCATTGATACATGAAATACTTTATGAATTCTTTTCAGTTCTTGTGGCAATGCCAAATGATATGCCACATTGCCTATTCTCTCCAAAATCTCATAAGGACCAATATAGTACGATGCCAACTTTTCCTTCTAGTCAAATCTCAATACTCCCTTCCAATGTAAAACTTTCAAGAAAATTTTATCCCCTACTTGGGACTCAATATCATTCATTCTTTTGTCATCATAACTCTTCTATCGACTTTGCACCACTAACAATCTAGCTCGGATCGGTCTGATTCTCTGAGATGTCATATCTACCAAATCTGAACCGAGAATCTGTCTATCTCCAACAATGCCTCAAACGAAGCCATAATGATAGAAGCCTAAAAGCAATTGTTGTAAGAAAACTTTATCAGATGTAAATGCTCGTCCCATCCTCTAGTAAAGTCAATACATGTGATCTCAGCAAATCTTCTAACGTCTGAATAGTCCACTCTGACTGTCCGTAAGTCTTTGGGTGGAATGCAGTGCTCATAGAAATTTTCGAACCCATAAACTTTTGGAAACTCTGCCAAAAATGAGAAGTAAATATAGTATCTCTATCTGATATAATCGACAATGGTACACCATGTAGTAGCACAATTTGCTCCATATATAGCTTTGCTAGCCTCTCCGGCCCCATTGTAACTCAAGTTGGTAGAAAATTGCAGATTTAGACAATCAATCCACTATCACCCAAATTACATCATAACCATTATGTGTCCTCAACAGCCCTACTATAAAATCCATCGTAATGTTTTCCCATCGTCACTCAGGTATAGGTAGAGGCTGGAGTAATCCGATTGGATATTGATGCTCTGTCTTAACCTATTGATAAACATTGACCTAAAAACTTTGAAATCTCTCTCTTCATTAACGACCAACAATATGCCTTCATATTTTGATACATCTTTGTGCTCCCATGATGCATATTATATAGAGCATCTTGAGCCTTATCCAAGATCTCATGCTTAAGCGTTCCTATAGGTGGTACAACTACTCTGTCACCAAAAAGTAATATGTATACTGAATTCAGTCTAAATGTAGTATTCTCATTCTTGGAAATCTCTGCTCTCCAATTTCCACATTTATCATCCTCGCTATTGCTTTTTTGAGTCTATCTAACAGTATAGGTCAGATCTTCATATGGGCAAAAAGACTTTCATTATTGGATATCTTGAAAGTCAAACATAACGCTGCCATATCCTCAAAATCCTCTGTCTGGCTTTCAAAAATTATAATTTACCCACATTCTTCATTCTTAGTGCATCACCAACTACATCAATATTTCCTAGTTGGTAATTAATAATACAATCATAGTCACTTAGGAACTCTATTCTACATCTCTGCCTCAAATTCAACTCTCGTTAAGTGGAAAGATATTTCATACTCTTAAGATCGGTATAAATCTCACATTTGGCACCGTATAAATAATGCGTCCAATTATTTAGAGCATATACAATCACTGCCATCTCTAAATCATGGGTGGGATAATTCTTCTCTATAGTCTTCAACTGTCTCGAGGAAAGGCAATCACTCTCCCATACTACATCAGTACACATCCAACCCTTGATGTGACACATCAATATAAACCACATATCCATTAAGTCCAGATGGTAGAGTAAGTTCCATTGCAGTAGTTAATTTCTCCTTCAAAGTTTGGAAGCTCATCTCACAATCATCAGTCAAAGTTTGGAAGCTCATCTCAGAAATCCTGAATAAAGCGACGGTAGTAGCCTGCTAATCCCAATAAACTTTGAATTTCTACACCGTTCTCGATTTCTCCCATTTAAGAACTGTTTCGACCTTTTATGGATCTACATAAATACCCTCTCTTGAGATAATGTGCCCTTAAAATACCACTTTACCCATACAAAATTCACATTTAGAGAACTTGGCATAAAGTTGCCCCCTCCTCAAAATCTCCAATATCAATCGAAGGTGTTGCTCATGATTAACTTGAGAAGGTTAATACTCAAGGATATCATCAATAAACACTACGACAAACTTATCTAATGTAGTATCACCACCATCTTGTACCTCATACTTTGTCATGGCGAAGACTCGTCCCATATCAGCATCTAGTGAAATATATATTTTTGATGTCTGTCCTCTACCACCATATGTTCCACTCGAACTCCCTCTGCCTTTTTTTCTGTGGGAAGCCCTGCTGTCACTGCTCCTCCTACTATTGGCTCTGCTCCTCGAGATCCGGCACTAGTGGGCAATCTCTAGCCAAATGTCCAAACTGCTGACACTCAAAATATTTCTTTCCTATACTACACTAAAGGCTTATATGACAACGGTTATAACACCGACATGGGCCAGTAGGTCGAGATTCTATACTCACAGCACTCTGATCAATTTCTACAGAATATAAAACCTTAAGATCTGATACCAAATCTGTCACGGCCACGCCCAAACATTTTCCTACGACCACATAACTATCATTATTCACGTCGCTAACGAATTAATTCTAAATTAATTCGTTCGCCCGAATTAAAATCTAATTTTAATTCCGCGTTGAAATCTAATTTTATTTAATATATCGAATATATTAATTTACCGATTAATTCCAAATTAATCGTTATCTCTCTCTAGACGATATTTTATCCTAGATAAAATATCTCCGTAATTAATCATAGATTAATTTTCTCTCTCTTCTATATAATCCCAGATTATTCAAGAGTGCGAGTTGTGCGTCATCGATGGATTATCGGGAAGTGACCCATGAGATCCCCAGATAAGTTGGCAGTAAATACGGCCGTCGGAGTATCCGAATCACGTACGTACCAAGTACTACGTTTTACCGATTTACGAGACAAGGTCGACTCCTAGCAAAGCACCAAGTCTACCCAATTCTCCAGACATATCCATTTAAGAATATTAAGATCTGTATCAAGGGTAGTATACGATTGTATTGTGTGTATCGGCCCAGTATCGGATAGTCACGTGCTAGAACTGGGGCTGGATAAGTGTCTACCCCGTCCGAAGCACATATCGGATGTCTGGTAACATAGTCTCTATAATCGGATATTCATGACCTGGTCACAATATCCCGATTGGTTGCGCAACACTCAAGAGCACTAGTACAGTATCCTGCATGACATCATCTCCAATATGACTGAAGTGATACTTCCGTCTTGACATCACACCCAATACACTACGACTCTCTGATAAACCCAGAAGTGGTGTACGCAGAACCGGTTAAAGCCTTGTACCACCAAGACCAAAGTCTATCGATTATCGTAAGTATTAGCGATGCAAGTCTCAGGTTAAGACTATACACACCTACCTTGATTTCGGCCTCCCATAGACACATAGTCATAATACCAATGGGATTCCGAAGGGTCTATCCAGAGCGAAGCTGTTTCCCGTACCATCGGTGAAACACGACCTCCTATCGCACTTGCATAAGTATCCAATACTTATATATATGAGAACTATGCCGTTGTGCCCTCACAACGCACACAAGTGCAATACTAGCCTATTCCACATTATCGATGTCCAGTCTCGATAATACTCCGGCCAGGGATATTTAATGATTAATCCTTCGGGGACTGATACTGTCTCATATCATTCTCAGTCCAGGAACTAATCATAGGGACCTCTCTTCATTTATATATCTATGGTGATCTAATCACAAATGATGAGAGTGCAATTTCCTTGTCACATAGTTAATTGCTACAACAACACAATGATCTGTGCAAATAGTGACGCTATGGGTCATTTTGTCCAACAGTTGGCACTCTCCGAGAACTCGTACAATGAAATAAATGTACGCGACCTGGTGTCTCATATGCTTTGAGCATATGGAGTCACAATCAGGCCAATCCAAGTGATAGTCACTGGATTGATGTTAAGAACATCCTTTAGTATCTTAGATGAACTATGGATGCTTTCTTATACTATGGAGAAGGAGAACTTGAAGTGACTGGGTTCACTGCTGCAAGTTTCCTAACCGATAAAAACAACTATAAGTCGTAATAAAAGTACTATATAGTTTGAATAACGGAACAGTGAGCTGAAAATCTTCCAAACAAGATACTGTTGCCGAATAAACAACAAAAGCGGAATATTACTGCAGCTGAGGCAGCAATAGAAGCCTTTTGGATTGATAATAATCCTAATCAGATTAGGAGTAGTTCTGTTAGCAGCTGAGCTAGGCTACATCACAAGCTAAAGAATTAAGGGTCTCATCAACGATCCAGATATATACTTCAAATATTCATCTGATTCGTTTAGATCATTCATTATGGCGATGTGATGATCGAATAAATCGTATCAGATGATAACACTGCAAATCCGCTGACGAAATCATTTTCTCAGCAGACGTTTGAGCGAACCGTACATAGTTTGATTGTAGGACACTTGAGTGATTGGCTATAGGCCAAGTGGGAGATTGTTGGACAATTATGACCAATAGCATCCCTATTTTTACAGATCATGGTGTTGTTGTAAAAATTAACTATATGACAAAGGAAATTGCCCTTTTATCATTTGTAATTAGATTACCTAGATGTATAATGATAGAAGGTCCAAATGATTAGTTCCGGATTTAGATGATATGAGACAGTATCAATCCACGAAGGTTTAATCATTAAATATCCCTAGTCAGAGTATTATCGAGATTGGACATCGATAATGCGTAAAAGACTAGTATTACACTTGTTCGCGTTGTGGGAGCATAACGACATAGTTCTCATATATTTGAGTATATGATACTCATGCAAGTGTAATAGGAGGTTGTGTTTACCGATGGTACAGAAACAGCTTCGCTCTGGATAGACCCCTCAGAATTCATTTGGTAGTATGACTATGTGTCTATGGAAGTCCGAATCAGGTAGGTGTATTTGGTCTAATCCCGAGACTTGCACCGCTAATACTTGCGAAAATCAATATACTTTAGTTTTGGTCGTCCAGGACTTTAACAGGTTCTGTGTATGCCTCTACTGGGTATATTGAGAATCGTAGTGTATTGGGTGTGATGTCAAGATGGAAGTATCACTCCAGTCATAGTGGAGATGATGATCACGTAGGATATGGAAATGGTGCTCTTATGTACTGCAGTCATCGGGATAATATGACTAGGTCATGATTATCCGATTATAGAGACTAGTTACCAGAGATCCGATATGTGTTTGTACGGGGCAGACACAATTTCAGCCCCAGGACTAGCATGTGACATCCGATACTGGATCGCAATACGCAATACTACGTATACTACGCCTGATATAGGTTACTTATTCCTTTAAGGATTTTCTGGAGAATTGGGTAGGCACGGTGCTTTGCTAGAAGCCAACCATGTCATGTAAATCCGTAAAAGCATAGTACTAGGTACGTACGTGTTCAGATAGTCCGACGACCGGATTTACTGCCAACATATCCGGGGATCTCATGGGTCGCTTCCCGAAGATTCACCGATGACGTATGACTCGCACATAATTAATCTGGGATTAATTAGATGAGAGAGAAAATTAATCTAGGATTATTACGGAGATATTTTATCTAGGATAAAATATTATTTAAGAGAGAGAAAGATTAATTTGGAATTAATCGATAAAATAATATATTCGATATATTATACGAAATTAGATTTCGACGCGGAATTAAAATTAGATTTTAATTCGGGCGAACGAGTTAATTTAGAATTAATTCGTTATCGACATGAATAGTAATTTTGCTAGGCATAATTATTTAATTAAATTTGATTTAATTACGTCGCAACAGAAAATTCGTTAATTCGAATTAGATAACCCGAGCCCGGGAGTGTTTGCGGGCCCACTCGCATTACGAATCAAGTGCAGCCCATAAGTCACATCACGCGTCACATCACCTGTCACTTTAGTGATGGATGTCAAGTCACATTTTTTGTGATTGAGAACCAGTCACTATTCATGATGTGGGTGGTTGTGGGCATTAAATGTCATTTTGCCTCCAAAATTGTTTAAGCTTTTTGGAAAAGCTTTTTACTAATTTTTGGTAGAGAATTTTGGGATTAGTTGTATTAGGTTTTAGAAACGAAATGACAACACAACACAAAACACTTCTTCTCTCTCCATTCTCCTCCCAATTTCGGCCTTGGGCCAAATTTCTTCTTTCTCCATTTTTCTTGCTTGGCCGAGACATGTAAGAAGAAAAGGGAAATTTTGTGGCAAAATTTCCTAGTGCTAGCACACCAAAGGAGTCATCCAAAGGTGATAGGGAAACAAACCCTTGAGCATGGAATCCATTCAAAAGGCTTGGAGCTTGAAGATCATCCATGGAGGGCTTGACCGAATACAAAGGAGCACAAAAGGGACCTTGGCCGAAAAGCTTGAAGATTTTTGTTGTTCTTCGCATCGCAAAAGCCGATCAAAGTGAGTATTCCGCAATTTAACTTTGTTGTATTCACACATGTTTTACGCTTAAATCGATCTTGGTTTGACCTTAGAAACCCAACATTTTGGTCGCATTTCATTTCCTATTCATTATGTTACTTTTGTGTTATAGTTATTTTATTGTTCCGGACACGGCATGCTTGGCTAGGCATGAAACATGTCCAGTCGGGCATGTGAGGTCCCACACGACAATCGGCCAAGTCTCTTGGTCCCATCTCTTTACTTTTATTTCGTCATTTATTTTTCTTTTAATGTTCCATTATTTATTTTCATTTGTTATTTATATCATTATTCCTTATCGCGCATTTACTTCATGTTATTCATTTTTTATTTAGTTATATGTCTTTTGTTGCCATTTTGACTTGTCGCTTTGCATTCATTTCATTATTTATCTTTATTTATTCTTCCACGTTTAGTTTCGCCATTTATCTTTTTATGTATTCATCTCGCTGTATTATTTCGCTCTTATTCTTGCTCATGCCTTGCCGCATCATTTCACGTTTACTTTCATGTTTGCATTGTGTTAATGATTGAGTGTTGCCTCTTGCGGTATATCGGATGGAAACCCAGATATAAATTCCGTAGCCGAATCCGAATAGACTGTAGTGCGGTCTGTACTTGGGATACAACTCCACGTACCGCTCAGGAAATATTCACGTATGTGTTTATGATATTATATATGCCATTTTTGTAATCATGTTCGAACGCATTTCCGAACGCTACTCGAACGCATGCATTCCACCTCATTTTGTTTGAACGAGTTCTCGAACACTACACGAACGCATACGCACTGGACAAATTCTTTCTTTACATCTTATGCATTTTTGTCTCTTTAGTTATTTATTTTTCATTATGCTCTTAATTATCTCCCTTTATTATTAACGTTCTTACTATTCTTGTAATTTGCATTATCGTACTTCCTTGATTAATATGGTTTTGGAATTATGTATTCGCTTTCATTTATATGTTTATAGGTGTGCAAACTTGCGTGATATTTGAGATATCTTGCATGTGTTGCATAAGACTTGGTTGTACTATTGTGTGAACCCGTCCACTATACTGGCATAAGTAAGGGACCATTTTGAACCCAACGGTTTGAGGTATACCCTTACGAGGGGTGAGTGCAGCCTTAAATCATTTCCTAGTTCACACTGGGTAGTGACACATTCATTCTCCGGTTTAGCCCCCCGCGGGCTACTCTGTACTCCTACGGGCCACGATCCCAGACAGCGTCGTGGTCGCATGTATTATAGTCTGCCGAATCGACTGGTGATAAAGAATCGACCCCGAAACAATGCCTTGTGGTGTCAATGGCTTTGACTTTGGTTAACCAAGTCTCATATATTTTGCATACCCTTTTTACCCCGATGCCGTCATGTATCGTAAAGTCGCTTTCACTCAAGGCGGCAGATCGTTATGTGATGGTCATCACTAGTTGGCACGTACCTTAGGGTATAAGAAAGGTGCACTCACTTGGTCGCTCGAACCTTTGAGTGGGGAGACCTAGTTGTGAGCAACCCTTCGCCAGCGGAAGCCTTTGTCCATACCCTTATAAGCCCATATATTAACCATAGTTATATGTCCTTTAGAAGCTACCACTATGCTTGTGTTTGGGACCATTGTTATTCGGATCCTTTTGGACTTCTCGTCATAGGATACAAACTTGTTCGGCTTTATATCTTATGATGATTGCGCCAAAAGCTTTGAAAATGACAACGGGCCACCTTTTGTTTGGGCCTCCTACCATTTGAAGTTTTTTAGCCACCTTATCGCAAAAATGTAAACCTGTTGGGCCTTTTCAACTATGACAAGTTTGCACATTTCGATAATATGATTGAATGCTTTAAAATGATAATGGGCCAACTTGTATGAAAACCTTGATGGGCTTAGAAAATCCAAAACATGATCCAAATATGCCAGAAGCATGATTCTGATATCCGCACTGTTGGACAATTATGACCCATAGCAACACTATTTGTATAGATCATGGTGTTGTTGTACAAATTAACTATGTGACAAAGGAAATTTCCCTTTTATCATTTGTAATTAGATTACCAAGATGTATAAATGATAGAAGGTCCTTATGATTAGTTACAGATTGAGATGCTATGAGACAGTATCAATCCATGAAGGTTTAATCATTAAATATCTATAGTCAGAGTATTATCGAGATTGGACATCGATAATGCGTAAAAGACTAGTATTACACTTGTGCGCGTTGTGGGAGCATAACGGCATAGTTCTCAAATATTTGAGTATATGATACTCATGCAAGTGTAATAAGAGGTTGTGTTTACCGATGGTACGGAAACATCTTCTCTCTGGATAGACCCCTCAGAATTCAATTGGTAGTATGACTATGCGTCTATGGAAGTCCGAATCAGGGTAGGTGTATTTGGTCTTAACCTGAGACTTGCACCGCTAATACTTGCGACAATCAATATACTTTTGTTTTGGTCGTCCAGGGCTTTAACAGGTTCTGTGTACGCCTCTTCTGGGTATATTGAGAATCGTAGTGTATTGGGTGTGATGTCAAGATGGAAGTATCACTCCAGTCATAGTGGAGATGATGATCACGTGTGATACGGAACTGGTGCTCTTATGTACTGCAGTCATCGGGATAATATTACTAGGTCATGATTATCCGATTATAGAGACTAGTTACCAGATATCTGATATGTGCTTCGTACGGGACAGACACGATTCCAGCCCCAAGCCTTGCACGTGACATCCGATGCTAGATCGAAATACGCAATACTACGTATACTATGCCTGATATAGATCACATATTCCAGTAAGAATATTTATGGAGAATTGGGTAGGCACAATGCTTTGCTAGAAGCCAACCATGTCTTGTAAATCGGTAAAAATATAGTACTAGGTACGTACGAGTTCGGATAGTCTGACGACTGGATTTACTGCCAACATATTCGGGGATCTCATGGGTCACTTCCCGAAGATTCACCGATGACGAATGTCTCGCACTATATTAATCTGGGATTAATTATAAGAGAGAGAAAATTAATCTGGGATTAATTACAGAGATATTTTATCTGGGATAAAGTATTATTAAAAAAGAGAGAACAATTAATTTGGAATTAATCGATAAAATAATATATTCGATATATTATATACGAAATTGGATTTCGACGCAGAATTAAAATTAGATTTTAATTCGGGCGAACGAGTTAATTTAGAATTAATTCGCTAGCGACGTGAATAATAATTTTACTAGGCAAAATTATTTAATTGAATTTGATTTAATTACGTCGCAACAGAAAATTCGTTAATTTGGAATTAGCGAACCCGAGCCCGGGAGTGTTTGCGGGCCCACTCTCATTTCAAATTCAAGTGCGGCCCACAAGTAACATCTATCGTCAAATCACTAGTCAATCAAGTGATGGAAGTCACATCACTTTAAGTGAAGTGATGCTTGTCATCATTGATTGATGTGAATAGTGACATGAGTGGTTGATGGCATTTTTGGCCATTTTTGGCTCCAAATTCTTTTGACTTTTTGAAAGCCTTTTACAAGATTTTGGAGATCAATCTTTTGGTATTAAATTTAGAAACAAAACCAAAACATCACGCTTGCCCTTCTATCTCTCCACTCACGGTTTGGAACCATTTCCCTCCTCTCCCTCTCTCGGCTTTGAAGCCATTTTTCTTCTCCATTTCTTGGCAAGGCCGAGTATTATAAGAAGAACAATGATGATTTGTGGCAAATTTCCCTTATGCTAGCACATGAAGAGTCATCCTAAGGTGATAGGGAAACCAACTTGTGACCATGGAATCACCATTTGCAAAGCTTGGAGCTTGGAGATTCCATGGAGGTGATGACCGAATTCTCAAAGAGCACAAAAAGCCCACTGCCAAGAGCTTCTAGGAGGAGCACAGGGATTTTTTTTTCATCGCATCGCATAACCGATCAATGTAAGTATGATTCCACCATTCTTCATTGTTGTATTTGCACATGTTTCTTGCTTGAAATCGATCTTGGGACTAATTAGAATACCAAAAATGGTATCTTGAGCCATTTTGAGCATGAAATGAAATTAGGGTAAAATTAGGCAAAATTGATTTGAGCATTTTGAGTGAAATTGATTGTTTGTATATGCTTAAATTATGATAACATAGTGTTATGCATTGTCAATTTGATAAAAATTGAATTGGATGAATTTTCCCCAAATTGGTTGGCTTGGCCGAATCATGATGCCCTAAAATGTCATGGTGATTTTTGTGTTTTTTGATCATTGGATGAGTTGGAAAATATTGGGTAATGTTGACTTGGATTTAAATGGATTAAAATCGAATCGGACAAAGAAATCCCTACCATTGCCGTGACTATAAACATGTAAAATGATGTGATTTTTTGATTCAAATGTGTTGGACATGTGTTGATGATAATGAGCATAATTAATTGAGTAAATTGATGTTTTGGAAATGTTAATTTGGGTAATTAATTATGGCATACACTTTAATTAATTTAATTATGAAATTTGGAATTTTTGTAATTTAATTAATTGGGCCAAATTTGGAATTGGGCTTGTAAAGTTGTAATTGGGCTTAATGGGCTTGGTTGGGCCAAGTTTGGTTTAGGCTAATTGGTTGGATCCAATTGGGCCCAAAACCATAACCATAAAGTCCAATTATGACTTAATGGACCTTAGATTTTAATTGGGCCTAATGGGCCTAAATTGGTTTCTTGGCAAATAAGAGTGATTCCTTAAATGGGCTTTGGTATTTGTGTTTGACCCATATTGGCCAAAAGTCCATGCCTTAAGAAATTAATTAAAACCCCATTGGACTTTAATTAAATTAACTTTGGATGTTAATCAAGCTTTGAGACCCGTAATGATTAGATTTAGAATCTAAGTCGTAAAGGCTCGTTAAAAAGTGTAACTATTTAATTTAGAATTAAATATATAAATTAATATTAAATGCAAATTAAATTGGATTTAATGTTGTAGTTTAATATAATTCGTGAATTCGTACTTTTAGTACTTATTCGTAAAAAAAGTCGGACTCGCGCAAAATCAAATCGTTGTTTGAACATTGGATGGTCATTAATATTCAGATTAATTAATTGGATTAGATTGATTGATAAGATGCTTGTGTGAATACATGGATGTGATGTATGAATAATGTATATCGGATGGATATTAGATGGGTGAGGGCAATTTTGGAAATTATTGTAATAAATTTAGAATTTATTAATTGGACCTGCGTGTCGAGCCTATTACCTATTGACTCTGTGTATTTCTCTTCTCACCTATTCCCCTAAATGTATATGAGGTTTCTTTAGAAGTGTTATGTAATTGGGTAGAAGTAATACTTGTGCTAGCGGGAGAGAGGAAATAGAGAGGTTTGTTCTAGGAACAATGTTTTAAATATCCATCCGTATATCATTATTATATTTATTACTTACGCGCCTTATTATGTGTTTAGAATGCATGTTTAAGGGTGTATGATGATGAGACCTTAACAAAGATAATTAATTGATTGCCAATTACGCGAAAAACCCTCACTACATATTAAGCGTTTTTTCTTCCATTGAGTGATTCTTACTCAAGATCCAAGACTGACACTGGTTTGTTGGCCAAAGTCAAGACCTTTGTCCGTCGCGGATGTGTTTGAATCATGAAGGCTTTGTTCCATATCGGTTTCTTGTCCAAGTTGTGATTTGTTGGCCAAAGTCAAGATCACTTCTTGTCCATCTACATTGATTACGAAGCTTTCAATAGTCAATGGGTTCCGCTTAACTGGGATCACTAAATTTGTTGTGCCAAAGCCAAGGCTTAGTTGATTCAGAGGAAAAAAGTTAGGCAATATATTGGATATATTGGCATATATAAGATATATGTTTCGGACTTGGATGTCCACCTACTGGATCTAGGAATTGGATGGGATCCAATTGATCTTAGAGATCTACCTAGTTAATTATCATACAATTTGTTGGCCAAAGTCAAGATTGTGTGTTATTTAACGGGATCCTAGCCCACTAGGAAACTAGGTTTCCCGAGTACTCAACAGTGGGTTAGAGGCTCGCCTAAAAATAGTGGGAGGCAAGTATTAAATTTGCAATATTCGTTTACTTACTTGCCATACGCTCTCATTTCAATTTTTCGTCAAATACATTAATATATGAGTTGGACTAATATTTAATGTTGTTTTAATTAAACAGTTGGACTGTATTCAAACTATTTCATTTATAGATGATTATATAATTGGATTATAGTAATCAATATATTTGAATTAACCATTTCAATAGATAGTTGATTTTATAATTGGATTATAGTAATCAATATAATTGAATTGTAACCTATTTAAACTATAGTTGATTATATAGTTGGACTATAGTAATCATTATAATCAATAGTACCTAAAATCGTTGATTTGATAGTTAGACTATTGGAATCAAGATAACTGAAAGATTAGTGTTTAAAATATAATCCTGGGTGAAAATGTATTTAAACGACTTTAATTTTCAAATTGGGAATAAAACTTCAGGATAGTCCTGGAGACCGAGAAGTTACTTTATTTGATAGAGTGACGTCTCGAGCCTAAGCCCGGAGTTGAGCAAATAGTAGAACATGATATTTGGAATATTCATGTGATGATAACTTTAATGCTTAATCCATTATGCTTGCCGCAAAGACTCTTTAATTTCTTAGTCAGAACTAAGGATTAGATCCTTATAGTATGATATTGAAATTGAAGGATCTTCATTGATCTATCCTTAGATCTTAGAAGTATAAATTGCAATAGAAAACTCTTGGAGAGTTAATGGCTATACTCAAGGAGACAAAGCTAAAGTTTGCAGTGGGCAAGAAGCGTAATGGGCATCTTATTTCGACATTCTAGAAGCCCAAGGCTTGGCCAAAGGCTTATGGGTGTGGAAAAGGGGCAAAGGCAAAGTCATTATAATCTTCTGGGAAGACAAAGGACATATCCCAAGATGTCTGCCAAAATTGTGGCAAACGGGGTCACTGAAGCGTGACTGCCGTATGGACAAGGCAGATATGAAGGAAGTGAAGACGAGCAAGGCTCCGGCTTCAAATATGTTTGTCATAAACATGTTCGCTACAAGTATTAAGATTGGATTTTAGATACTGAGTGTGGTACATAAATAAGTACTAGTGTGCAGAATCTGCTAACAAGCAGGATACTGACTCAGTTAAGATTTATCTACGAATCAGAAACGGGACGAAAGTCTCTGTTTTAACCGTAGAAACCTAAGGTTATGAACTACCATTCGGGTGTGTACTTAAATTAGGAAACTGTTAGAATGTAACTAGTTTGACTAGAAACATTATCTCTATATCAGAGTTTAACCCGTTGCGGGTATACCTTTATATTCTAGAACACTAAAGTATTTTATTTTATAAATATGATATTGAGATAAACACATTAGATGTGAATAACAATATTTATATTTTGGATATAAATAAATCTCAAATGTATAACATGACAAACAAATAGCTCAAACTGAATTAATCAGTTGAAACTTATAAGTGGCATTGTTTTCTAGGACGCAATTAACAAGATTCGTATATCCACACTTTCGAAGAGTGGATACTTGGACGGATTTGATTCTATTCAAATAATGTCTACGAATCTAGTTTATTGGGCAAAGTGCATAAAACACCTTTACTTGGTAAAAGTACAAGTTCCACCGATCTGTTAGCCCTTGTTCATAGTGACGTAAGTGGGCCTATATCTAGCCGTAAGAGTTAAATCAAGTCCCAAGATCAACAAATCATGCACAAAAACCGCATATGAACACATCAAATGAGGTACGGAATATACTCACATTGAACGGTTTTGATGAAATGAAGAACATGCGTTTTTAAGCTCCCTCCAAGCTCGGCAATGGCTTCTGGAACTGCAGTGGACGCACGGTTTGGCTGGTTCGGCTTCCTCCATGTTCGGCCATTGATGAGATCCATTGAAGCTCCAAGCTTCAAGCTTCCAAGCTCATGAAGACACTTCCCTATCACCTATGTATTACTCAAAGTGTGCTAGCACTTGTTCATCTTCCATTTTGCTTCTCAAATTTTCGGTGAAACCAGAAAAATAAGAGAAGAAATCGCACCATGCGTGAAGGAGATGAAGAAGAAAAAGAGAGGGAGATGAGAGAAACCGTGAATGTTGCATGTGTGAGAGAGAAAAAGATTTTTAATATATATATTTTTTATTTCATTTACCAAGTAAAATAAATAAAACATATATATCTTATCTTTTTAATTCAAAAGTCAAAAGTTAAAAAACAATAAAGCTTTTTCATCATTTCAACTTTTAACTTTAAGTCACATCACATCTATTCACTTTAATAAAGTGACATATTGTCAAGTCACATCACTCAAAGTGACAATTGATTTGACGATTGACGCGACTAGCGATTTGACACTTGATGTGACTCGCGTGCCGCACTCGAATTCGAAATGCGAATGCGCTCGCAATCACTCTCGGGCTCGGGTTCGCTAATTCCAAATTAACGAATTTTCCGTCGCGTCGTAATTAAATGATTACGCCTAGCGAATTCACTATTCACGTCGCTAACGAATTAATTCTAAATTAATTCGTTCGCCCGAATTAAAATATAATTTTAATTCCGCGTCGAAATCCAATTTCTAATAATATATCGAATATATTATTTTATCGTTAATCCAAATAATCGTCCATCATCGTTCTCTCTCTTTAATTAATATTTTATCCCATAAAATATCTCCGCAATTAATCCCATATTAATTTTCTCTCTCATCGAATTAATCCCAGATTAATTCTATCTCTCTCTTCTAATTAATCCCAGATTAATCAAAGTGCGAGTCATACGTCATCGGTGAATCTTCAGGAAGTGACCCATGAGATCTCCGGATATGTTGGCAGTAAATTCGATCGTCGGACTGTCCGAACACGTAAGTACCTCGTACTACTACGTTTATATCGATTTACAAGACAAGGTTGGCTTCTAGCACAGCGCCATGCCTACCCAATTCTCCAGAAATATTCTTACAGGAATATATAGATCTGTATCAAGCGTAGTATACCGTAGTATTGTGTATATTGGCCCAGTATCGGATAATCACGTGCTAGGCCTGGGGCTGGATAAGTGTCTGCCCCGTACGAAGCACATGTCGGATGTCTGGTAACTAGTCTCTATAATCGGATATACATGACCTTGTCATAATATCCCGATGGCCGCGCAGCACTTAAGAGCACTAATACCGTATCCTGCGTGACATCATCTCCAATATGACTGAAGTGATACTTCCATCTTGACATCACACCCAATACTCTACGACTCTCTGATAAACCCAGAAGTGGTGTACTCAGAACCCGTTTAAAGTCCCCTACCACCAAGACCAAAGTCTATCGATTATCGTAAGTATTAGCGATGTAAGTCTCAGGTTAAGACCATACACACCTACCTTGATTTCGGCCTCCCATAGACACATAGTCATAATACCAATGGGATTCCGAGGGGTCTATCCAGAGCGAAGCTGTTTCCCGTACCATCGGTGAAACACGACCTCCTATCGCACTTGCATAAGTATCCAATACTTATATATATGAGAACTATGCCGTTGTGCCCTCACAACACGCATAAGTGCAATACTAGCCTATTCCGCATTATCGATGTCCAGTCTCGATAATACTACGGCTAGGGATATTTAATGATTAATCCTTTGTGGACTGATACTGTCTCATATCATCTCAATCCAGGAACTAATCATAGGGACCTCTCTTCATTTATATATCTATGGTGATCTAATCATAAATGATGAGAGTGCAATTTCCTTATTACATAGTTAATTTGCTACAACAACACAATGATCTGTGCAAATAGTGACGCTATGGGTCATATTATCCAACAATCTCCCACTTGGCACATAGCCAGTCACTCGAGTGTCTAACACCCGAACTATGTACAATTCGCTCAAATTGCTGAGGAAAGGTTTTCGTCAGTGGATTTGCTTAATTATCGTCTGACGCGATTTACACGATCATCACATCGCCACGATGTATGATCCGAACGAATCGGATGATATAGAAATATATATATGGATCGTCGATGAGACCTTTAATTCTTTAGCCTGTGCTGACGCCTAGCTCAGCTGCTAACAGAACTATATCTAATCTAATTAGATTTATTATCGATCCAAATGGCTTCTATTGCTGCCTCAGCTGCAGCAATAATCCGCATTTGTTGTTAATTGTTTAATTGATTGTTTTTCGGCAACAGTTTCTTGCTGGGAAGATTTCCAGCTCACTGTCCCAGTGTTCAAACTTTATAGTACCACCGCAGTATTTACCGGTTTGGAAACTTGCAGCAGTGATCCCAGTCACTTCAAGTTCTCCATCTCCATAGTTTAAGACAACATCTTTAGTTCTCTCAGATACTAACAGATGTTCTTAACTTCAATCCAGTGACTATCACTTGGATTGACCCGATTGTGACTCCATATGCTCGAAGCGTATGAGACATCAATACAGGTACATTTTAAATGTACAATTTCTCAGAGAGTGTTACCAACTCCAAATCTAGCCCAGTAGATCTTTATTCCTTGAATAAAGGTTGTTACTCCCCAGAATTCTACGGAGAATTTCTTATGAAAGCCAAGCTTTCACCGATTGTTTTATGGGAATTTAATTGTCAGTGCCCTCTCCCACTAACCTCCTTATATACACAAGAATTATTTTGTTTTGAGTTAAATCATAAACCATTATGATTATTTCAAAACGTCAGTTCCAAGAACCTTATGTTTGCTTCAATCCAAACATGGATCGAATAACCGGTAAACCTTGTTTGTCGGTTATACAAAATCGTCAGGATGTTGAAAGCATCCTCCAAAAGGTTTCCTTTTCAGGAAAGCGATTTTGATTTGTAACTGACACATTTCATAAATGACATATACAGTTATCAACAAGCATCTTCAAAATGGATTTACCATGGCAACAGGTAAAAGGTTGAATCGTTATTAACACAATGTTGATAACGATACCTTTCCGTCAAAAGCCTAGCTTTGTACGTTGTGTTGTTGCCATCCATGTATGTCTTCCTTGAAGACGTATAAAGTACCATAGGCACAATGCTTTGTGGTACAACAACTAGTATCCATAATAGTCGTTATACATGGAATCCATTTCGGACTCATGGCACTTTGCCATAACAGGGAGTCGATAACTCGTATCACTTCCTTAAAACGTAGTCGGTGGATATACCTTCATAAGATTGACATCTTAATGAGGTTAGATCAGAAACCCATACCCTAGGTTGTTTTCTGACTCTATCCGATCTACCCGATTTCTTGTGTATTTGAAGATTAATGGTACAGATTCATCATAGATGAATTGTTTGTGTTCCATTAAGGACTTCGTGCTTTGAATAGTATTACTCCGATTTTCATCGAGTATCACTATCCTCCCACTGACCACTGCATATCGGTATTCCTCTCAGGAAAACCGCATGGTGAGCAACAATCACATTGTTCTCATGTGGGATTTATAAGTACTATACTTATGGTTTCCCTTAGGATAACCTATATTGGCACTAATCCAATTTGGGTTCTTAGTTTGGTATCATCCAAACTTTATGCCTGGCATACCCAAATTATCAAGAATGAGAAACCTCGTTTCTTTCCTGTTCATATCCTATATGATATCTGTCAAACAGATTTACATGGAACCTTATTCTAAATAAGTTTTGCACTGTTAATACATATCCTGTTGAAGGAAACAGTAGCTCAGAGCGACTCGCGAAAACCTAATCATGTCCAACAAAACTTGGTTTTTTAGTTCTGACACACCGTCAATTGACATGTCTCGGGAGGAGTCCTCATATGAAAGAATACCGTACTCTTTCATGTACGTATGAAACTTACTGCTTAAGTATTTACCAATACGGTCTTATCGTAGCGGCATAATACTACAGCCGATCTGTTTGTATACTTCGTGTCGAAACTCAAAGTTTCGTATTTGTGTTCTTCAAAAGAAACACATAACCATAACGTGATGCCACATCCGTTAAGGTCACGAAATATTCATGTATGCATCTAGCCAAGCTAGATATGGGCCCACTTACTCCACCATGAATAGGGTTTACAGATCGGTGGCCTTTACACTATTACCTAGTAAATAGTATTTTAGGTACTTTACCTAGTAAACTAGATTCGTAGACCTTATTTGAATAGTCAAATCAGTCCTAGTACCCACTCTTCAAAAGTGTGGATATACGAGTCTTGTTTAATTGTGTCCCAGACAACAATGCCACAAATAACTCTCTATTGATCAAATCAATATGAGCTAATTTATTTGTCATTTTATATGTTTGAGATTTTATTTATATTCAAAATATAAATTCTGTTATTCACATCTAATATGTTTATCTCGGTATCATCTTTATATAATAAAACACATAGTGTTCTAGAATATAAAGGTTTTATCCGCAATGGATTAAACACTGATATAGAGATAATGTCTCTAGTCAAACTAGTTACATTATAACAGTTCCTAATTTAAGTACATACCCAAAGGGTAGTTCCTAAACTTAGGTATCCACGGTCGAAACAGCGACCTTCGTCCAGTTTCCGATTTGCAGAGAAATCTCGGTTTAAAGTCAGTATCCAACTCATAGCGGATTCTGAACATCAATACATATATATTATGTACCACACTAAGTATTTAAAATCTAATTTCAATACTAGCTGTGAACATAACTAAGACAAATATTTTTAAAGTTAGAGTCTCGCCCTTTCTTTAATTCCTTCGTGTCTTCCATATCCAAATGGCAGTCACTTTGGTATATGTCAATTATCCTTTTCAATATTTTAGGAACCTTAGGCCAAGCCTTGGGTTTTGGAATATCGAAACGATGTGCACCTCGTGCTACATGCCCAATTGCAAATTTTGACTTTATCTCCACTAGAATAGTCAATTAATTCTCCAAGAATTATTAATTGCAATTTTAATACTTTTAAATCTAAAGATAGATTTATTATAAGTATATTAATTAAGCATTAAAGTCATCATCACATAAATCTTCCAAAGATTTTATGCTCTACTATTTGTTTAATTTTGGGCGTAACGTATAATAAGTTATTTTATCAAATAAAGTAACCTATTATTTATTCCCAATTTGAAAATTAAATCATTTAAAATATTTTAATCCCAGATTATAATTTAAATATTCAACTTTTCAATTTCTTATCTTGATTACAATAGTACAACTATTTAATCAACGATTAGTGGTACTATATATATTATAATGATTATAATAGTCCAACTATATAATCAAATATAATCCAAATTAATTAACCTCAATTACATTGATTACTATAATCCAATTATAAAATCAACTGTAAACTGAAATTAATTAATTCAAATATATTGATTAATATAATCCAATTATATATAATCAAGTATAATACAGTCCAACTGTTTATTAAAACAACATAAAATATTAGTCCAACTAATACTTTTGATTAATATGACGAATAAAATAAAATGAGCGTGTTTAGCGAGTAATTGAACGAATGTTGCAAATTCAATACTTGCCTCCCACTATTTTTCGTCGAGCCTCTAACCCTCTGTCGAGTACTCGGGAAACCGTGTTTCCTAGTGGGCTAGGATCCCGTTAAAGTATCATACAATCCTGACTTTGGTCAATAAAAAATTGTATGATAATTAACAAGGTAGATATCGAAGATCAATTGGATCCCATCCAACTCCTAGATCCAGTAGGTGGACATCCAAGTCCGAAACATATATCTAATATATGCCTATATATCGAATATATACCCTACCCGTTTCCTCTGAATCAACTAGGCCTTGGCTTTGGCCAAAAACAAACCTAGTGATCCCAGTCAAGCGTGGACCCATTGACAGGGAAGCTTCGTAATCAAATGTCTATGGACAAGAAGTGGTCTTGACTTTGGTCAAAAACAAACCACAACTTGGACACGACACCGATATATAACAAAGCCTCGTGATTAAAGCACATCTTTGACTGACAAGGGCTTGACTTTGGTCAAAAACAACCCCTGACAATCTCCGATCTTGAGCAAGAATCACTCAATGGAAGGAAATGACGCTTGATATTTAACGAGGGTTTTTCGCGTGCAAATTGGCTACCAATTTAATCATCTTTCTTAAGGTCTCATCATCATACACCCTTAAACATGCATTCTAAATACATAATAAAGCGTATATGAAAATAAATAATAATGATATGCGGATGGATATTTTACATTGATCCTAGATCAAATCTCTCACTTTCTCTCTCCCGCTAGCACTTGTATTATTTCTACCCGTTACACTACACTTCTAAAGAAACCTCTTTTACATGGAGGGGAATAGGTGAGAAGAGAATACAAAGAAATAGGAGATAAGGCTGGACACGCAGGTCCAATTTAATAAATCAAATTTATTACAATTTCCAAAATCGCCCAACCCGACTAATATCCATCCGATATGCATTATTCAAACATCATAACCATGTATTCATACAAGCATGTTATCAATCAATCAATCAAATTAATTAATCTTGATTATTAGTGACCATCCAATGTTCAAACAAAGATTTGATTTTGTTCGAGTCAAACTCGTATTGCAAACACGTACTCAAAGTACGATTTCTACGAATTAAATTAAATTACATAATTAAATCCAATTTAATACGTATTTAATTCTAATTCATTATTTAATTCTAAATTAAATATTACACTTTTATTAACGAACCTTTACGACTTAAATTCCAAATTTAATCGCAACGGGTCTCAAAGCCCGATTAACATCTAATGTTTTATTTAATTAAAGTCCAATGGGCTTTTAATTAATTTCTATAGGCGTGGACTTTTGGTCAACTCGGGTCAAACCGAACAACCAAAATCCAATCCGGGAGTTACCCCATAAGCCTTTAAATTAATTTTGGCCCATTAGGCCCAATTAAATAATTAAGGTCCATTAAATCATAATTGGACCTTTTGGATTCGGTTTTGGGCCTAATTGGATCCAACCAATTTTTGCCTAAACTAACTTTGTTACAACAAAGCCCAAAAGCCCAATTACAACCTAACAAGCCCAATTTCCAAAATCAAGCCCAAATTAATTAACTTATAAAATTCCAAATTTCACAATTAATTAACCTAAGTGTAATACACAATCAATTACCCAATTAACATTTCTAAATATCAATTAGCCTAATTAATCAAGCATTTTAACAACCAAATAGTGTCCAACACAATTCAATTAAAATCAAACCCAATTAACATGCTATCAATTCTCGGCAATTAGGGGTTTTTCAATTCGATTCGGTTTCAATCCAATTGAGTCCACAATCTTAATTTCCCAAATCAATTCAATTCATCCAATGAATTAAAACAAAAAATCACAAAGAATTTCATGTTCCTTAGAATTCGGCCAAGCCACTTTAAAAGGGAAAAAATGTTCTAAATCAAAATTCAATCCAATTGAACTTCAAAACAACATTAACCAATTGTTTTAAGTCATCCAATGATCAAACAAAACAAAATTACCAAGACATTAGGGTTCTTCCAATTTTCGGCCAAGCCTCCAATTTGGGGAAAATTGAATCCAATTCAATTTCATGAAATTGATCACACACAATCTCAATTAAACATGTTCTAAGCATACTTAAACATCCAATTCAATTAAAACATGCTTAAACACATTTTAACCCAATTTCAAGTTTCATTTCAACCTAAAGAATTGGGGAAAATTGATCTAATCCAATTTTCTTGAAATTGATCATGCACAACTTCAATTCAACCTCATTCAAGCATAATGCATCAAACAATTCAACCAATCATGCCTAAATCGAGTTTACCCAAATTAAAGTTTTGACAAAAATAAGCAAATTGGGGAAAATCAATCCAATCAATTTTTTTTTATCAAATTGATTACATACAACTCAAATTCAATCATATATAATCATTCTCAAACAATCAATTAGACAGAATCAAGCTAAAATCAAAAAGCCCCAAATTTGCTCAAGAACCCTAATTCGGTTTTCATGCATCAAAAGCTCATGATACCATTGTAAGAGTTAAATCAAGTCCCAAGATCAACAAATCATGCACAAAAACCGCATATGAACACATCAAAGGAGGTGCGGAATATACTCACATTGAACGGTTTTGATGAAATGAAGAACATGCGTTTTTAAGCTCCCTCCAAGCTCGACAATGGCTTCTGGAACTGCAGTGGACGCACGTTTGGCTGGTTCGGCTTCCTCCATGTTCGGCCATTGATGAGATCCATTGAAGCTCCAAGCTTCAAGCTTCCAATCTCATGAAGACACTTCCCTATCACCTATGTATTACTCAAATGTGCTAGCACTTGTTCATCTTCCATTTGCTTCTCAAATTTCGGTGAAACCAGAAAAATAAGAGAAGAAATCGCACCATGCGTGAAGGAGATGAAGAAGAAAAAGAGAGGGAGATGAGAGAAACCGTGAATGTTGGCATGTGTGAGAGAGAAAAAGATTTTTAATATATATATTTTTTATTTCATTTACCAAGTAAAATAAATAAAACATATATATCTTATCTTTTTAATTCAAAAGTCAAAAGTTAAAAAACAATAAAGCTTTTTCATCATTTCAACTTTTAACTTTAAGTCACATCACATCTATTCACTTTAATAAAGTGACATATTGTCCCGTTCATACGCTTTGAGCGTTTTCCCTTGCGAGGGGTGAGTGCGGCCTTAAATCTTTATCCCGGTTCATACCGGGTGGCGACTCCATTTTATTCTCCGGTTTAGTCCCCCGCGGGCTACTCCGTACTCCCGACCGGGCCGCGAGCCCGGAACAGCGTCGTCCATTTTCTGTGTCCTACACTGGTGTCTCATACGCTTTGAGCATATGGAGACACAATCGGGCCAATCCAAGTGATAGTCACTGGATTGATGTTAAGAACATCCTTTAGTATCTTAGATGAACTAAGGATGATTTCTTATAGTATGGAGAAGGAGAACTTGAAGTGACTGGGTTCACCATTACAAGTTTCCAAACCGATATAAACGACTATAAGTCGCAACAAAGGTAGTATAAAGTTTGAATAACGGAACAGTGAGCTGGAAATCTTCTAAGCAAGATACTGTTACCGTATAACAATAAAAGTGTATTATTGCTGCAGCTGAGGCAGCAATAGAAGCCTTTTGGATCGATAATAATCCTAATTAGATTAGGAGTAGTTATATTAGCAGCTGAGCTAGGCTACAACGCATGCTAAAGAATTAATGGTCTCATCAACGATCCAGATATATACTTCAAATATTCATCTGATTCGTTCGGATCATACATCATGACGATGTGATGATCGAATAAATCGCATCAGATGATAGTCATGCAAATCCGCTGACGAAAGCATTTTCTCAGCAGAATTTTGAGCGAACCGTACATAGTTCGGGTGTAGGACACTTGAGTGATTGGCTATAGGCCAAGTGGGAGATTGTTGGACAATTATGACCCATATCATCACTATTTGTACAGATCATGGTGTTGTTGTAAAAATTAACTATATGACAAAGGAAATTGCCCTTTTATCATTTGTAATTAGATTACCAAGATGTATAAATGATAGAAGGTCCATATGATTAGTTCCGGATTGAGATGATATGAGATAGTATCAATCCACGAAGGTTTAATCATTAAATATCCCTAGTCAGAGTATTATCGAGATTGGACATCGATAATGCGTAAAAGACTAGTATTACACTTGTTCACGTTGTGGGAGCATAACGACATAGTTCTCATATATTTGAGTATAGGATACTCATGCAAGTGTAATAGGAGGTCGTGTTTACCGATGGTACAGAAACAGCTTCTCTCTGGATAGACCCCTTAGAATTCCATTGGTAGTATGACTATGTGTCTATGGAAGTCCGAATCAGGGTAGGTGTATTTGGTCTTAACATGAGACTTGCACCGCTAATACTTACGACAATCAATATACTTTGGTTTTGGTCATCCAGGTCTTTAACAGGTTCTGTGTACGCCTGTTCTGGGTATATTGAGAATTGTAGTGTATTGGGTGTGATGTCAAGACGGAAGTATCACTCCAGTCATAGTGGAGATGATGATCACGTAGGATACAGAACTAGTGCTCTTATATACTGCAGTCATCGGGATAATATGACTAGGTCATGATTATCCGATTATAGAGACAAGTTACCAGAGATCTGATATGTGCTTCGTACGTGGCAGACACGATTCCAGCCCCAGGCCTTGCATGTGACATCTGATGCTAGATCGAAATACGTGATACTACGTATACTACGCCTGATATAGATCACATATTCCAGTAAGAATATTTATGGAGAATTGGGTAGGCACGATGCTTTGCTAGAAGCCAACCATGTCTTGTAAATCGGTAAAAATGTTGTACTAGGTACGTACGTGTTCGGATATTCCGACGACTAGATTTACGGTAACATATCCGGGGATCTCATGGGTCGCTTCCCGAAGATTCACCGATGACGTATGACTCGCACTATATTAATATGGGATTAATTATAAGAGAGAGAATTAATATGGGATTAATTACGAAGATATTTTATCTGGGATAAAATATTATTAAAAGAGAGAGAACAATTAATTTGGAATTAATCGATAAAATAATATATTCGATATATTATACGAAATTGGATTTTGACGCGGAATTAAAATTAGATTTTAATTCTGGCGAACGAGTTAATTTAGAATTAATTCGCTAGCGATGTGAATTGTAATTTTGCTAGGCAAAATTATTTAATTGAATTTGATTTAATTACGTCGCAACAGAAAATTCGTTAATTTAGAATTAGTGAACCCGAGCCCGAGAGTGTTTGGGGGCCCACTCCCATTTCGAATTCATGTGCGGCCCACAAGTCACATCTAGCGTCAAATCACTAATCAATCAAGTGATGGAAGTCACATCACTTTGAGTGAAGTGATGCTTGTCATCATTGATTGATGTGAATAGTGACATGAGTGGTTGATGGCATTTATGGCCATTTTTGGCTCCAAATTCTTTTGACTTTTTGAAAGCCTTTTATAAGATTTTGGAGATCAATCTTTTGGTATTAGTTTTAGAAATAAAACCAAAACATCACACTTGCCATTCTCTCTCTCCACTCACGGTTTGGAACCATTTCCCTCCTCTCCCTCTCTCGGCTTTGAAGCCAATTTTCTTCTCCATTTCTTAGCAAGGCCGAGTATTACAAGAAGAACAAGGAAGATTTGTGGTAAATTTCCCTTATGCTAGCACATGAAGAGTCATCCTAAGGTGATGGGGAAACCAACTTGTGAGCATGGAATCACCATTTGCAAAGCTTGGAGCTTGGAGCTTCCATGGAGGTGTTGACCGAATTCTCAAGGAGCACAAAAAGCCCACTGCCGAGAGCTTCTAGGAGGAGCACAAAGATTTTTTGTTCATCGCATCGTATAACCGATCAATGTAAGTATGATTTCGCCATTCTTCATTGCTGTATTTGCACATGTTTCTTGCTTGAAATTGATCATGGGACTAATTAGAATACCAAAAAACACTGGCTTTTATTCAGGAAGGATACGCCTTGTTACGACATATTTATATATTTTTGGATATCTCCAAGTCCATCCCCACAACCATGATTACCAAGGGCCCAATTCGTCGTTTCTAGAAAATGGCACGATCCCCATAACAGTCTTAGTCAATATTGTAAATGGGTGGTCTTTGTCTTTTACCGATGAAAAGGGACTGAGGTAGCCAAGGTTCACCCTTGTGGCGTATGAGAGAATGATTTTGTGTACCCCACATTGGTACACAAAATAAATATTGTGGTATGGTTGAAAATAAAAGAAAAGTCTCTTAAAAAATAAATAAATAAATAAAAAGATAAAAAAAATAAACCTCATATAATCGATAAGCGTGAAGCTACCCATGGGCGAGTATTAGGACCACCATGAGGAGAAATGCTACCTTAAAGGGTAGGTGTGTTGAAAAAAAAGTGTGGAAGAAAGAAAAAGAGACAAAAGAAAAAGAAAACCATACCATATTGAGCACAGAAAAGCAATTGCAGAGCATAATTGGGACATCTAGGTTGGTTTGACCCATCGATCCCAATTTTTTATACGAAATCAATGAGTTGGCTTACCTTGGAATCAAGCTGTAAAGGAGCCTTTAAACACACACACTTTGATTCTGACTTAGATCATTTATTCAAAAACTCGGATTTGAGTTGCATTGAGTGCTTTGAAGTTCTCTGGTCTCATTATTGGGCATTCTTTGAGGACGATATTATGTGTAACTATTAGGAGGACAACTTAGGTAAAAGATCAGGATGAACTTGCAAGACAAAGGGACAGAACAGAATCATGAGCCATGAGACCAAAATAACTGAGCGATCACCAAAGGAGAATTGGCAGAAGAAAAGTGTAAGCAGGCCCAGAGGGCGAATAAAGCTTTTATAGGCAAAGGGCACCAAAGAGCACAAGGAAGGCCTAACCCATCAGAATAGGAAATACATCCATGCATACATGCATACACATCACACACACGCAATATTTGTTTTGTGTTCGCAGGTTTTTTAAGAAAAAAGGGAAAAAGCAGCAAGGATGAGCAAGCCGGGAATGACAATAACTCATCTCAACTCAGGAATGGTTAAAAAATAAACCATCTCAACTCAGGAACTGTTCAAAAATGAACCATCTCACACCAGGAATGGTTCAAAAATGAACCATCTCAGACCAGGAACGGTTAAAAAATGAACCATCTCAACTCATGAACGGTTCAAAAATGAACCATCTCACATCAGGAACGGTTCAAAAATGAAGCATCTCAACTCTGGAACGGTTAAAAAATGGACCATATCAACTTAGGAACGGTTCAAAAATGAACCATCTCACACCAGGAACGGTTCGAAAATGAACCATCTCTCATCAAGTAACGGTTCGAGAATGAACCATCTCATATCAATAACGGTTCGGGAATGAACCATCTGTTATCAGTAACGGTTTGGGAATGAACCATCTCACATCAGTAACGGTTCAGGAATGAACCATCTCACATCAGCTTAGTTCGGTAATGAATCCTAGAGATCGTAACATCTCGGAAGGATGAACCTTAGGGGTCACAACACCTCGTCACCAAATCAACTCAATTCGAAGCATCTCGTGAAATAACAGGTTAGTCCGGCAACAGTCGACGAACTAGGTAAGTAAAAATGCATCCAAAACATTAATAGGGTTGTCACTGTCACACACTGCACAAGCCCCATCAAAGTGGGGGCGACTGTAGGCACTGCGTTTTTACATAAAGCCCAATAATGAGCCTCGTATAGAGGCACTACCTGATAAGTCACGAAGTTGCGAGAAACGGATGCCAGAAGGGAAAATTCCAAAATTAATACCTCTTCAGATTTAAACTCACTAGTTTAGCCTCGGGTTTGCTTAGTCAATTTCTGTTTTAAACATTAGCCTCAGTCCAAAACCCCAGTAACCCATGAAAGCCCATTTATCCATGTCATACACACCCACACCACACAAATCCATACAACCCATCCAAAGCCCATGCAACTCCCAAGGCCCACACGCCAAGCCTGATCCAAAACTACAAAGTCTCATGCAAAACATTTGCCAAATCCATCCAAATCCCCTTCCAAATTAACCAAGATTGAATCCCTCAAATTTGGAAGGAAGATCTTGACCAAAAGAGGGAGAGAGGCGGCCACAGAAGAGATGTTGGACAATTATGACCCATAGCGTCACTATTTGTATAGATCATGGTGTTGTTGTACAAATTAACTATGTGACAAAGGAGATTGCACTCTTATCATTTGTGATTAGATCACCTAGATATATAAATGATAGGAGGTCCCTGTGATTTGTTCCTGGATTGAGAATGATATGAGACAGTATCAATCCACGAAGGATAAATCATTAAATATCCCTAGTCAGAGCATTGTCGAGATTGGACATCGATAAATGCGTGAAAGACTAATATTGCACTTGTGCGCGTTGTGAGGGCATAACGCATAGTTCTCATATGTTTGGGTATAGGATACTCATGCAAGTGTAATAGGAGGTTTTGTTTTACCGATGGTACGGGAAATAGCTTCGCTCTGGATAGACCCCCTCGGAATTCCATTGGTAGTATGACTATATGTCTATGGAAGTCCGAAATCAGGGTAGGTGTATTTGGTCTTAACCTGAGACTTGCACCGCTAATACATGCGACAATCAATATACTTTGGTTGCGGTCGTCCAGGGCTTTAACAGGTTCTGTGTACGCCTATGCTGGGTATATTGAGAATCGTAGTGTGTTGGGTGTGATGTCAAGACAGAAGTGTCACTCAAGTCATATGGAGATGATGGTCGCGTAGGATACGGTACTGGTTCTCTTAAGTACTGCAGTCATCGGGATAATATGACTAGGTCATAGTTATCCGATTATAGAGACTAGTTACCAGACATCCGACATGTGCTTCGTACTGGGCAGACACAATTCCAGCCCAAGGCCTAGTACGTGGCTATCCGATACTGGATCGAAATACGTAATACTACGTATATTATGCCTGATATAGATCCTTTATTCCTGTAAGGATATTTCTGGTGAATTGGGTAGGCATGGCGCTTTGCTAGAAGCCAACCTTGTCTTGTAAATCGGTAAAACGTAGTACTTGGTACTTACATGTTCGGATAGTCCGACGACCGAATTTACTACCAACATATCCGGGGATCTCATGGGTCGCTCCCCAAAGATTCACCGATGACGTATGACTCGCACTTTAAATTAATATGGGATTAATTAGATGAGAGAGAAAATTTAATCTGGGATTAATTGCGGAGATATTTTATCTAGGATAAAATATCAATTAAAGAGAGATAACAATTAATTTGGAATTAATCGATTAATTAATATATTCGATATATTAAACAAAATTGGATTTCGACGCGGAATTTAAATTAGATTTTAATTCGGGCGAATGAGTTAATTTAGAATTAATTCGTTAGCGACGTGAATAGTAATTATGCTAGGCATGATTATTTAATTAAATTAGATTTAATTGCGTCGCAACGGAAAATTCGTTAATTTGGAATTAGCGAACCTGAGCCCGGGATTATTTGCGAGCGCATTCGCATTTCGTATTCGAGTGCATGACGCAAGTCAAATCAAGCGTCAAATCGCTAGTTATATCTAGCGTCACATCATTCGTCAATCAAGTGATAGATGTCTTTCACTTTGAGTGATTGACACCAGTCACTATTCATTTATTGATGGATTGATGAGTTGATGGAAGTGGTAGGCAATTATGGCCATTTGACTTTTGGAAAGAAAATTGGTAAATTAATTATTGATTTTTTGAAAATCAAATAAATGGTATTAGATACACATTTTGCAATAGACTTACACAAAACTTCCTCTCTCTTTCTATCATCTCTCTCACGCCCACAAGGGGCATTTTTTTCTTCTGGTTTGGCAGTGAACTGCCGTGAGCCAAGAAGGAAAAGGGAAGTAAAAGGTCGCAATTTTATTGCAAAATCGGGAGTGCTAGCTCACTACGAAGTCATGCGAAGGTGATAGGGAAGTCCACCAATGAGCCGAGAATCATTTGACGAAGCTTGGAGCTTGTTCAAGGAGCAACAATGGCCGAATTTGGAGGAGCCACTGCAGCTCACTGCCGAGCAGTCCATGGAGGAAGAAAGTTGATTTTATTGCCTCACGCGTCGCTCAATCGATCGATGTGAGTATTCCGCAACTTCGTTGATTAGTATTCGCACTTGTTTCATGCTTGTTTAATGATCTTGGGACCTTAGCAAACACCAACAATGGTATCTTGAGCAAGGTTAAAGCATGATTTAAAATTTGGGTAAAATTGTGTGTTGAGCATGATTTATGAAATTGGATGAATGAATGTGTTTTAATTAAGGATTGATTAGATCAATTTGAAGAAATTATGATTGGATCATTTTTTTCCCCAAATTTTTGCGTTGGCCGAATGGTTGGAAGCCCTAATTGTCTTGGAATTTTTGATTTTTTGTTCATTGGATGAATTGGAATCGTTCGGGAATGTTGATTTAATGTCGATTGTGGATTTAATTGGATTGAAACCGAATCGGACACAAATTGCCCATATTGCCGAGACCTTTAGCATGTAAAATTGAGTTTGATTTTTGATGAAATGTGTTGGACATGTTTTGATGTTGATGAGCATGATAAATTAGGCTAATTGATGTTTTAGAAATGTTAATTGGGTAATTAATTATGTAATACACTTTAGTGTAATTAAATTGGGAAATTGGATTTTTTGTATTTAATTAATTGGGCCTCAAATTGGATTTGGGCTTGTTGAGTTGTAAATGGGCTTATTGGGCTTTGTTGTACTAAGTTGGGTTTAGGCAAAATTGGTTGGATCCAATTGGGCCCAAAACCGCATCCATAAAGCCCAAATGCGACTTAATGGACCTTTAAAGTTTAATTGGGCCTAATGGGCCTAAATTGATTTCTAGGCTTATGGGGTAACTCCCAAAATGGATTTTGGTTATTCGGTTTGACCCGAGTTGACTAAAAGTCCACGCCTTAAGAGATTAATTAAAAGCCTATTGGACTTTAATTAAATTGACGTTGGACGCTAATCGGGCTTTGAGACCCGTAACGATTAAATTTGGAATTTAAGTGGTATAGGTTCGTTAAATAAAGTGTAATATTTAATTTAGAATTAAATAGCAAATTAATATTAAATACAAATTGAATTGGATTTAATTATGTAGTTTAATTTAATTCGAGAATTCGTACTTTGAGTACTTATTCGCAAAACGAGTTTGACTCGCGCAAAATCAAATCGTTGTTTGAACATTGGATGGTCACTAACTATCAGATTAATTAATTTGATTAGATTGATTGATAACATGCTTGTGTGAATACATGGTTGCGATGCATGAATAATGAATTTCAGATGGATATTAGATGGGTGGGGCAATTTTAGAAATTGTTGTAATAAATTTGATTTATTAATTGGACCTGCGTGTCCAGCCTTATCACCTCCTTATTCTTTGTATTCTCTTCTCACCTATTCCCCTCAATGTAAATGAGGTTTCTTTATAAGTGTAGTGTAACGGGTAGAAGTAAATACATGTGCTAGCGGGAGAGAGAAATGGAGAGATTTGATCTAGGATCAATGTTTAAAGGATCCATCCGCATATCATTATTATTGTTGGTTTCTATTAAGGTCCCAAGATCATAAACAAGCATGAAATATGTGCGATTACAAATCAACGAAGTTGCAGAATACTCAGATCGATCGGTTGAGCGACGCGGCAAGCAATGAAATCAACTTTCTGCCCTTGCAGTGGACTCGGCAATGGCAGTGCAACCAGTTCCCATTTTCGGTTTTTGAGCATCTTCATCAAGCTCCAAGCTTCGTTGAACGATTTCCGGCTCATTGGTGGACTTCCCTATCACCTTCGCATGTCTCGTAAGTGTGCTATCACTCAAGAAATTTGCCACAAATTTCCAACTCTTGCTTCCTACTGCTCACGGTTTCAAGAAACCAGAAAATAGAAAGTTTTAGCCCCTTTGGGCGTGAAGAGAAAGAGATGAGAGAAAGAGAGAAATTGTGTGATGTGTTCCAAATTTGTGTATCTTTTTCACAAATGTGAATTTCAAATTCATTTCATGTGAATTTGGCTTTCAAAAAGTCAAGCATTTAATGCTCCATCCACTCAAATCACTCAATCCATCAAGTTGTCAAGTCACATCACTCAAAGTGACTAATGATTTGACGCTTGATCTGACTAGAGATTTGACGCTTGATTTGACTTGCGTGCCGCACTCGAATTCGAAATGCGAATGCGCTTGCAAATAATCCCGGGCTCGGGTTCGCTAATTCCAAATTAACTAATTTTCTGTTCCGTCGTAATTAAATGATTACGCCTAGCAAAATCACTATTCACGTCGCTAACGAATTAATTCTAAATTAATTAGTTCGCCCGAATTAAAATCTAATTTTAATTCCGCGTCGAAATCTAATTTTGTTTAATATATCGAATATATTAATTAATCGATTAATTCCAAATTAATCGTTATCTCTCTTTGAATGATATTTTATCCCAGATAAAATATCTCCACAATTAATCACAAATTAATTTTCTCTCTCTTTTAATTAATACCAGATTAATTTAGAGTGCGAGTCATACGTCATCGGTGAATATTTGGGAAGCGACCCATGAGATCCCCAAATATATTGGCAGTAAATTCGATCGTCAGACTATCCGAACACGTAAGTACCAAGTACTACGTTTATACCGATTCATAAGACAAGGTTGTCCTCTAGCAAAGCGCCATGCCTTCCCAATTCTCCAGAAATATCCTTACAGGAATAAATTATCTATATCAGGGGTAGTATACGTAGTATTGCATATTTCTGTACAATATCGAATGATCACGTGCTAGGCCTGGGGCTGGAATTGTATATGCCCCGTACGAAGCACATGTCTGATGTCTGGTAACTAGTCTCTATAATCGGATAAACATGACCTTGTCATTTTATCTTGATGACTGTAGTACTTAAGAGTACTAGTACCGTATCCTACGTGACCATCATCTCCATATGACTGGAGTGACACTTCCATCTTGACATCACACCCAATACATTACGATTCTCAATATACCCAGCATTGGCGTACACAGAACCTGTTAAAGCCCTGGACGACCGCAACCAAAGTATATTGATTGTCGCAAGTATTAGGGGTGCAAGTCTCAGGTTAAGACCAAATACACCTACCCTGATTTCGGACTTCCATAGACACATAGTCATACTACCAATGGAATTCCGAGGGGGTCTATCCAGAGCGAAGCTGTTTCCCGTACCATCGATAAAACACAACCTCCTATTACACTTGCATGAGTATCCTATACCCAAATATATGAGAACTATGTCGTTGTGCCCTCACAACGCGCACAAGTGTAATACTAGTCTTTTACGCATTATCGATGTCCAATCTCGATAATACTCTGACTAGAGATATTGAATGATTTATCCTTCGTGGACTGATACTGTCTCATATCATTCTCAATCCAGGAACAAATCATAGGGACCTCCTATCATTTATACATCTAGGTGATCTAATCACAAATGATAAGAGTGCAATCTCCTTTATAACATAGTTAATTTGTAAAACAACACCATGATCTGTACAAATAGTGACGCTATGGGTCATAATTGTCCAACAATCTTCCACTTGGCCTATAGCCAGTCACTCGAGTGTCTTACACCCGAACTATGTACGGTTGGCTCAAATTGCTGAGAAAAGGGTTTCGTCAGCGGATTTGCATTACTATCATCTGATGCGATTTATTCGATCATCACATCGCCACGATGTATGATCCGAACGAATCAGATGAATATCGAAGTATGTATCTGGATCGTTGATGAGACCATTAATTCTTTAGCCTGTGCTGACGCCTAGCTCAGCTGCTAACAAAACTATATCTAATCTAATTAGATTTGTTATCGACCCAAATGGCTTCTATTGCTGCTTCAGCTGCAGCAATAACCCGCATTTGTTGTTTATTCGGTAACAGTATCTTGCTAGGAAGATTTATAGCTCACTGTACCATTATTCAAACTGTAAAGTACCGTTTGCGACTTATAGTCGTATTATCGGTTAGGAAACTTGCAGTAGTGATCCCAGTCACTTCAAGTTCTCATTCTCCTCAGACTAAGACAGCATCCTTAGATCTCTCAGATACTAACGGATGTTCTTAATATCAATCTAGTGACTATCACTTGGATTGGCCTGTTTGTGACTTCATATGCTCAAAGCGTATGAGACACCAGGTCACGTACATTTTTCAATGTACGATTTCCAGGAGAGTTTTATCGATTTCCAAGCTTTCACCGATTGTTTTATGGGAATATCATTTCCAAGAAATGACGTATTATCATTATTTTATAGGACAACCACTGTCAGTGCGCTCCCACTAACCCTCTCATATACACAAGAATCATTTTGTTTTGAATTAAATCATAAACTATTATGATTACATCAAAACGATAATTCCAAGAACCTAATGCTTGCTTCAATCCAAACATGGATCGAATAACCTGCAAACTTTGTTTGCTTGTTTTTTTACGACAAAACCGACAGGATGTTGTAAACATCCTCCTAAAGGTTTCCTTTTCAGGAAAGCGATTTTCCCGTTCAGCTGCCATATTTCACAAATGAAACATGCAACATTAGCAAGCATTATCCAAATGGATTTACCATGGCAACAGGTAAAAGGTTGAATCGTAATCAACACAATGTTGATAACGATACCTTTCCGCTACAAGCCTAGCTTAGTACGTTGGTATGTTGCCTACCATGTATGTCTTCCTTGAAAACTTATATTACCAATAGGCATAACGCCTTGCGGTATATCAACTAGTATCCAAACTTAGTTGATATACATGGAATCCATTTCGGACTCATGACACTTTGTCATAATAGGGAGTTGATACCTTGTATCCCTTCCACAGACGTAGTCAGTTGGTATTCCTCAATAAGATTAACATCTTTATGAGGTGAGATCAGAAACCCATACCCAGGTTGTTTTCTGACTCTCTCCGACATACGCGGTTCTTGTGTATACGAAGATTAATGGTATAGTTTCATCCTTGATGAACTATATGTGTTCCATTAAGGATTCGGTGCCTTGAACAGTATTACTCTGATTTTCATTGAGTTTTACTATCCTCCCACTTACCACTCCATATCGGTATCCTCTTAGGAAATCTGCATGGTGAGCAACAATTACATTGTCCTCTAGTGAGATGTATAAGTACTATACTTAGGTATCCCTAGGATAACCTACAATTGGCACTTATCCAATTTGGTTCTAGTTTGGTATCATCCAAACATATGCCTAGCATACCAAAATCATCAGGAATGAGAAATTTGGTTTCTTTCATGTTCATATCTAATATGAAATCTGTCTAATAGATTTTTATGGAACCTTATTCAAAATAAGTTCTTGCACTGTTAATGCTTATCCATTGAAGGAAATGGTAGCTCAGAGCGACTCATGATTAACCTTATCATGTCCAACAAAATTCGGTTACTCTGTTCGGACACACCGTCAGATCGACGTGTTCCGGGAGGAGTCCTCATTTGAAAGAATATTATACTCTTTCAAGTATATCAGAAACTTATTGCTTAAGTATTTTCCATTACGGTCTTACCGTGATGGTTTAATACTTTAGCCGATCTGTTAATCTATTTCGTGTCGAAACTCTAAAAGTTTTCGATTTGTGTTCTTCAAAAGAAACACATAACCATAAGGTGATGCCACATCCGTAAGGTCACGAAATATTCATATCCACATCTAGCCTAGCTAGACATGGGCCCACTTGCTTCACTATGAACTATGGCTGACAGATAGGTGGCAATTGCACTTTTACCAAGTAAATAGTATTTTAGGCACATTGCCCAATAAACTAGATTCGTAGACTTTATTTGATTGGAATCAAATCAGTCCTAGTACCCACTCTTCAAAAATATGGATATACGATTCTTGTTTAATTGTGTCCCAGAAAACAATGCCACAAATTAGTTTCTCTTCTGATCAAATCAGTTTGAGCTATTGTTTGTCATGTTATATATACTTTAGATTTATTTATATTCAAAATATAAATTATGTTATTCACATCTAATGTGTTTATCTCAATATCATCTTTATATAATAAAACACTTTAGTGTTCTAGAATATAAAGGTATATCTGCAACAGATAATACACTGATATAAAGATAATGTTTCTAGTCAAACTAGTTACATTATAACAATTCCCTAATTTAAGTACACACCCGAAGGTAGTTCCTAAACTTAGGTATCTACGGTTAAAACAACGAATTTCGTCCCATTTCCAATTCACAGATTGATCTCGATTGAAGTCAGTATTCTGTTCAAAACAGATTCTGAACATCAATATATATTTATGTACCACACTAAGTATCTAAAATCCAATTTTAATACTAGTAGTGAACATAATATGACAAACACATTTGAAGTCAGAGCTTTGTCCAGTCTTCAATTCCTTCATGTCTGCTTTGTCCAAACGGCAGTCACGCTTCCGCGATCCCGTTTGCCACATTTAGCAGACATTTTGGGATATGTCCTTTATCTTCCCCGAAGATTATAATGATTTTGCCTTTGCCCTTTTTCACATTCCAGTAGCCTTTGGCCAAGCCTCGGGTTTCAAGAATATCGAAGTAAGGTGCGCCTTGCGCTACTTGCCTAATTGCAAACTTTGACTTTGTCTCCTTGAGAATAGTCATTAACTCTCCAAGAGTTATGTATTGCAATTTAGTACTTCTAAAATCTAAAGATAGATTTATGAAGATCCTTCAATTTCATTATCATACTTTAAGGATCTAATCCTTAGTTCTGATTCAGAAATTAATGAGTCTACTGCGACAAGCTTAATGGATTAAGCACTAAAGTTATCATTACATAAATCTTCCAAAGATTATGCTCTACTATTTGCTTAACTCCGAGCTTAGGCCAAATATGTTATTTGATCTAATAAAGTAACTTATTAGTTTCCAGGACCATCCGGAAATTATATTCCCAATTTGAAAATTAAACCATTTAAACACATTTTCCCTAGGATTATGTTTTAAATGTCAATCTTTCAATTTATCTTGATTTTAATAGTCTAACTATTCAATCAATGATACCGGTACTATTTATTATAATGATTACAATAGTCCAACTATTTAATCAACTATAATTTAATAGATTAAAATCAATTATATTGATTACTATAATCCAATTATAAATTCAACTATAAATGAATAGTTTGAATATAGTCCAACTATTTATTAAAACAACAATTTAAATATTAGTCAAACTAACATTTAATTTATTTTACGAATGATATTTGTGATTGAGCGCGTATGGCAAGTAATTAAATGAGTATCACAAATTCAATTCTTGCCTCCCACTATTTTTCGGCGAGCCTCTAACCCTCTGTCGAGTACTCCGGAAACCGTGTTTCCTAACGGGCTAGGATCCCGTTAAATATCAAACAATCTTGACTTTGGCCAACAAATTGTATGATAATTAACTAGGTAGATCTCTAAGATCAATTGGATCCAATCCAATTCCTAGATCCGGTAGGGCGACATCCAAGTCCGAAACATATATCTTATATATGCCAATACATCCAATGTTTTACCTAACCTTTTTCCTCTGAATCAACTAAGCCTTGGCTTTGGCACAACAAACTTAGTGATCCCAGTTAAGCGCGACCCATTGACCATGGAAAGCTTCGTAATCAATGTCGATGGACAAGAAGTGGTATTGACTTTGGCCAAAAAACCACAACTTGGACAAGACACCAATATGGAACAAAGCTCTCGTGATTCAAACACATCCTCGACGGACAAAGGCCTTGACTTTGGCCAACAAGCCAATGCCAGTCTCAGATCTTGAGTAAGAATCACTCAATGGAAGGAAAAACGCTTTATATTTTGCGAGGGTTTTTCGAGTGCAAATTGGCAACCAATTTACTATCTTTGTTAAGGTCTCATCATACACCATTAAACATGCATTCTAAATACATAATAAAGCGCGTATAAATAAAATAATAATGATATGCGGATGGATACTTTACATTGATCCTAGATCAAATCTCACACTTTCTCTCTCCCGCTAGCACATGTATTACTTCTACCCGTTACACTACACTTCTAAAGAAACCTCATTTACATTGAGGGGAATAGGTGAGAAGAGAATACAAAGAATAGAGAGGTAATAAGGCTGGACACGCAGGTCCAATTAATAAATCAAATTTATTACAACAATTTCCAAAATTGTCCCACCCATCTAATATCCATCCGATATACATTATTCATGCATCGCAACCATGTATTCACACAAGCATGTTATCAATCAATCTAATCAAATTAATTAATCTGATAATTAGTCACCATCCAATGTTCAAACAACAATTTGATTTTGCTCGAGTCAAACTCGTTTTGCGAATAAGTACTCAAAGTACATATTCTCGAATTAAATTAAACTACATAATTAAATCCAATTCAATATGCATTTAATTCTAATTCGCTATTTAATTCCAAATTAAATACTACACTTTCATTACGAACCTTTACGACTTAAATTCCAAATTTAATCGCTACGGGTCTCAAAGCCCGATTAACGTCCAACGTCAATTTAATTAAAGTCCAATGGGCTTTTAATTAATTTCTTAAGGCGTGGACTTTTGGTCAACTCGGGTCAAACCGAATAACCAAAATCCATTTCGGGAGTTACCCCATAAGCCTAGAAATCAATTTAGGCCCATTAGGCCCAATTAAACTTTAAAGGTCAATTAAGTCGCATTTGGGCTTTATGGATGCGGTTTTGGGCCCAATTGGATCCAACCAATTTTGCCTAAACCCAACTTAGTACACCAAAGCCCAATAAGCCCATTTACAACTCAACAAGCCCAAATCCAATTTGAGGCCCAATTAATTAAATACAAAAAATCCAATATCCCAATTTAATTACACTAAAGTGTATTACATAATTAATTATCCAATTAACATTTCTAAAACATCAATTGACACAACTAATCATGTTTTTTAACATTAAATCATGTCAACATAATTTAATCAAAATCAAACCCAAACATGCTACATATGTCTCGGCCAAGGGAGGGCATTTGTGTCCAATTCGAATTCAATCCAATTAATTCCACAATCGACATTAAATCACATTCCCGAATGATTCTAACTCATCCAATGAATCAAAAATCAAAAAATCCAAGACTAAATAGGGCACTTCTCATTCGGTCAAGCCTACTCAATTTGGGGAAAAATGTTCCAAACACAAATTCATGAAATTGATCCAATCAATATTCAATTAAACATGTATTAAGCATACTCAAACATCCAATTCATTCAAATCATGCTCAAATACAAATTACCCAAATTTTAAGCCCTAAACATTTTCATGCTCAAACCTTGCTCTAGATGCCATTGTTGGTTTCTATTAAGGTCCCAAGATCATAAACAAGCATGAAATATGTGCGAATACAAATCAACGAAGTTGCGGAATACTCACATCGATCGGTTGAGCGACGTGGCAAGCAAAAAAATCAACTTTCTGCCCTTGCAGTGGACTCGGCAGAGACAGTGCAACCAGTCCCCATTTTTGGCTTTTGAGCATCTTCATCAAGCTCCAAGCTTCGTTGAACGATTCCCGGCTCATGGGTGGACTTCCCTATCACCTTCGCATGTCTCGTAAGTGTGCTAGCACTCAAGAAATTTGCCACAAATTTCCAACTCTTGCTTCCCACTGCTCACGATTTCAAGAAACCAAAAACAGAAAGTTTAAGCCCCTTTGGGCGTGAAGAGAAAGAGATGAGAGAAAGAGAGAAATTGTGTGATGTGTTCCAAATTTGTGTATCTTATTCACAAATGTGAATTTCAAATTCATTTCATGTGAATTTGGCTTTCAAAAAGTCAAGCATTTAATGCTCCATCCACTCACATCACTCAATCCATCAAGTTGTCAAGTCACATCACTCAAAGTGACTAATGATTTGATGATTGATGCGACTAGTGATTTGACGCTTGATTTGACTTACGTGCCGCACTCGAATTCGAAATGCGAATGCGCTCGCAAATAATCCCGGGCTTAGGTTCGCCAATTCCAAATTAACAAATTTTTCGTTGCGTCGTAATTAAATGATTACGCCTAGCGAAATCACTATTCACGTCGCTAACGAATTAATTCTAAATTAATTCGTTCGCCCAAATTAAAATCTAATTTTAATTACGCGTCGAAATCTAATTTCGTTTAATATATCGAATATATTAAATAATCGATTAATTCCAAATTAATCGTCATCTCTCTTTTAATAATATTTTATCCCAGATAAAATATCTTCGCAATTAATCCAAGATTAATTTTCTCTCTCTTCTAATTAATCCCAGATTAATTTAGAGTGTGAGTCATACATCATCGGTGAATAATTGGGAAGCGACCCATGAGATCCCCGGATATGTTGGCAGTAAATTCGGTCGTCGAACTATCCGAACACGTAAGTACCAAGTACTACGTTTATACTGATTTACAAGACAAGGTTGGCCTCTAGCAAAGCGCCATGCCTTCCCAATTCTCCAGAAATATCCTTACAAGAATAAAGGATCTATATCAGGCGTAGTATACATAGTATTGCGTATTTCTGTCCAGTATCGAATGATCACGTGCTAGGCCTGGGGCAGGAATTGTGTCTGCCCCGTATGAAGCACATGTCGGATGTCTGGTAACTAGTCTCTATAATCGAATAAACATGACCTTATCATTTTATCCCGATGACTGTAGTACTTAAGAGTACTAGTATCGTATCCTACGTGACCATCATCTCCATATGACTGGAGTGACACTTGCATCTTGACATCACACCCAATACACTACGATTCTCAATATACCCAGCATTGGCATACACAGAACCTGTTAAAGCCCTGGACGACCGCAACCAAAGTATATTGATTGTCGCAAGTATTAGCGGTAAAAGTCTCAGGTTAAGACCAAATACACCTACCCTGATTTTGGACTTCCATAGACACATAGTCATACTACCAATGGAATTCCGAGGGGGTCTATCCAGATCGAAGCTGTTTCCCGTACCATCGGTGAAACACTACCTCCTATTACACTTGCATGTGTATCTTATACCCAAATATATGAGAACTATGCCATCGTGCCCTCACAACGCGCACAAGTGTAATACTAGTCTTTTACGCATTATCGATGTCCAATCTCGATAATACTCTAACTAGGGATATTTAATGATTTATACTTCGTGGACTGATACTGTCTCATATCATTCTCAATCCAGGAACAAATCATAGGGACCTCCTATCATTTATACATCTAGGTGATGTAATCACAAATGATAAGAGCGCAATCTCCTTTGTCACATAGTTAATTTGTACAACAACACCATGATCTGTATAAATAGTGACGCTATGGGTCATAATTGTCCAACAATTATTTTATTTATACGCGCTTTATTATGTATTTAGAATGCATGTTTAAGGGTGTATGATGATGAGACCTTAACAAAGATAATAAATTGGTTACCAATTTGCACGCGAAAAACCCTCACAAAATATTAAGCGTTTTTCCTTCCATTGAGTGATTCTCACTCAAGATCCGAGAGTGGCATAGGCTTGTTGGCCAAAGTCAAGGCCTTTGTCCTTCGAAGATGTGTTTAAATCATGAGAGCTTTGTTCCATATTGGTGTCTTGTCCAAGTTGTGGTTTGTTGGCCAAAGTCAAGACCACTTCTTGTCCATCGACATTGATTACGAAGGTTTCCATGGTCAATGAGTCGCGCTTAACTGGGATCACTAAGTTTGTTGTGCCAAAGCCAAGACTTTGTTGATTCAGAGGAAAAAGGTTAGGTAATACATTGGATGTATTGGCATGTATAAGATATATGTTTCGAACTTGGATGTCCCCTTACTGGATCTAGGAATTGGATTGGATCCAATTGATCTTAGAGATATACCGGGTTAATTATCATACAATTTGTTGGCCAAAGTTAAGATTGTGTGATATTTAATGGGATCCTAGCCCGCTAGGAAACACGGTTTCCCGAGTACTCGACAGAGGGTTAGAGGCTCGCCGAAAAATAGTGGGAGGCAAGAATTAAATTTGCAATATTCATTTAATTACTTGCCATACGCGCTCAACACAAATATCATTCGTCAAATAAATTAAATTTTAGTTGGACTAATATTTAAATGTTTTTTTAATTAGTAGTTGGACTATATTCAAACAATTCATTTATAGTTGATTATATAATTGGATTATAATAATCAATATATTTGATTTAATTAAGTATACTTGATTGTATAGTTGGACTATAGTAATCATTATATTAAATAGTACCTAAATCTTTGATTAAATAGTTGGACTATTAAAATCAAGATAAAATTGAAAGATTGACATTTAAAACATAATCCTAGGGAAAATGTATTTAAATGGTTTAATTTTCAAATTGGGAATAAGTTTCAGGATGGTCCTGGAAAATAATAAGTTACTTTATTTGATAAAATAACATATTATGCCTAAGCCCGGAGTTAAGCAAATAGTAGAGCATAATCTTTGGAAGATTTATGTAATGATAACTTTAATGCTTAATCCATTAAGCTTGTGGCAGTAGACTCCTTAATTTCTGAATCAGAACTAAGGATTAGATCCTTAAAGTATGATTCTGAAATTGAAGGATCTTCATAAATCTATACTTAGATTTTAGAAGTACTAAATTGAAATAAATAACTCTTGGAGAGTTAATGACTATTCTCAATGAGACAAAGTCAAAATTTGCAATAAGGCAAGTAGCGCAAGGCGCACCTTACTTCGATATTCTAGAAACCCGAGGCTGGGCCAAAGGCTTCTGGAGTGTTGAAACTGGCAAAGGAAAAATCATTATAATCTTCTAGGAAGATAAATGACATATCCCAAAATGTCTGCCTAAATGTGGCAAATGGGATCGCGGAAGCGTGACTACCATTTGAACAAAGCAGACATGAAGGAATTGAAGACGAGCAAGGCTCTGACTTCAAATATGTTTGTCAAATTGTGTTCACTACTAGTATTGAAATTGGATTTTAAATACTTAATGTGGTACATAAATATATACTGATGTTCAGAATCTGCTATGAGAAGGATACTGACTTTAATTGAGATTTATTTACGAATTGGAAACGGGATGTAAGTCACTGTTTTAACCGTAGATACCTAATTTAGGAACTACCCTTTGGGTTTGTACTTAAATAAGATACTGTTATAATGTAACTAGTTTGACTAGAAACATTATCTTTATATCAGTGTTTAACCCGCTGCGGGTGAACCTTTATATTCTAGAACACTAAAGTGTTTCATTATATAAAGATGATATTGAGATAAACACATTTGATGTGAATAACAGAATTTATATTTTGAATATAAATAAATCTCTAACGTATAACATGACAAACAAATAGCTAAAACTTATTTGATCAGAAGAAACTAATTGTGGCATTGTTGTCTGGGACACAATCAAACAAGACTCGTATATCCACACTTTCGAAGAGTAGGTACTCAGACTAATTTGATTCCATTCAAATAAAGTCTACGAATCTAGTTTATTGGGCAAAGTGCCTAAAACACCTTTACTTGGTAAAAGTGCAAATGCCACCGATCTGATAGCCCTAGTTAATAGTGAAGCAAATGGGCCCATGTCTATCTAGGCTAGATGTGGATATGAATATTTTGTGACCTTTACGGATGTGGCATCGCGTTATGGTTATGTGTTTCTTTTGAAACACGAATCAGAAACTTTTAAGTTTCGACACGAAATAGACAAACATATTGGCTATAGTATTATACCGTCACGGTAAGACCGTAATGGAAAATACTTAAGCCATAAGTTTCAAGTATACTTGAAAGAGTATAGTATTCTTTCAATGAGGACTCCTCCCGGAACACGTCAAAGTGACGGTGTGTCCGAAAATAGTAACCGAATTTTGTTGGACATGATAAGGTTAATCATGAGTCGCTCTGAGCTACCATTTCCTTCAACGGATACGCAAAAATAGTACATAACTTATTTTTAATAAGGTTCCATAAAATTTGTTTGACAGATATCATATTAGATAGGAACAGGAAAGAAACTGGGTTTCACATTCCTGATCATTTGGGTATGATGGGCATATGTTTCGATGATACCAAACTAGAACCCAAATTGGATAAGTGCCAATTGTAGGTTATCCTAGGGATAACAAAGTATAGTACTTATACATCTCACCTGAGAACAATTAAATTGTTACTCACCATGCCATTTTCCTAAGAGGAATACCGATATGCAGTGGTAAGTGTGAGGATAGTAAAACTCGATGAAAATCGTAGTGATACTGTTCCAGGCACCAATCCTTAATGGAACAAAAATAGTTCATCAAGGATGAAACTATACCATTAATCTTCGAATGCACAAGAACCGCGTATGTCGGGGAAAGTTAGAAAACAACCTGGGGTATGGGTTTCTGATCTCACCTTATAAAGATGTCAATCTTTTGAGGTATACCAACTGACTACGTATGAGGAAGTGATACAAGGTATCGACTCCCTATTATGACAAAGTGTCATGAATCCGAAATGGATTCCATGTAAATCAACTATGTTTAGATACTAGTTGATGTACCATAAGCCATTGTGCCTATTGGTACAATATTAGTCTTCAAGGAAGACATACATGAATGGCAACATACCAACGTACAAAGCTAGGCTTGTAGCGGAAATGTATCATTATCAACATTGTGTTGATTACGATTCAACCTTTTAACTCTTGCCACGGTAAATCCATTTGGATAATGCTTGCTAATGTTGCATGTTTCATTTGTGAAATATGTCAGCTTAACGGGAAAATCACTTTCCTGAAAAGGAAACCTTTGGGAGGATGTTTACAACATCTTGACGATTTTTTCGTACCAAAACTAGCAAAAAAGGTTTGCAAGTTATTCGATCCATGTTTGGATTGAAGCAAGCATTAGGTTCTTGGAATTATCGTTTTGATGTAATCATAATGGAGTATGATTTAATTCAAAACGTAAATGATTCTTGTGTATATAAGGAGGTTAGTGGGAGCGCACTAACAATAATGTCCTATAAATAATGATAATATGTCATTTCTTGGAAATGAAATTCCCATAAAAACAATCGGTGAAAGCTTGACTTTCAGAAAACTCTCCGAGAACTCATACATTGATAAATGTACGCGACCTGGTGTCTCATACGCTTTGAGCATATGGATTCACAAACAGGCCAATCCAAGTGATAGTCACTGGATTGATGTTAAGAACATCCGTTATTATCTTAGAGAACTAAGGATGCTGTCTTAGTCTATGGAGAAGGAGAACTTGGAGTGACTGGGATCACTATTGCAAGTTTCCTAAACCGATAAAATGACTACAAGTCGCAAACGGTACTACAATGTTTGAATAACGGAACAGTGAGCTGGAAATCTTCCAAGCAATATACTGTTATCGTATAAACAAAAAATGCAGGTTATTGCTGCAGCTGAGGCGGCAATATAAGCCATTTGGGTCGATAATAATCTAATTAGATTAGATATAATTCTGTTAGCAGCTGAGCTAGGCTGCAGCACAGGCTAAAGAATTAATGGTCTCATCAACGATCCAGATACATACTTCGATATTCATCTGATTCGTTCGGATCATACATTGTAGTGATGTGATGATCGAATAAATCGCATCAGATAATAATCATGCAAATCCGCTGATGAAAGCATTTCTAAGTAGTTTGAGCCAACCGTACATAGTTCGGGTGTCAGACACTCGAGTGACTGGCTATAGGCCAAGTGGGAGATTGTTGGACAATTATGACCCATAGCGTCACTATTTGTACAGATCATGGTGTTGTTGTACAAATTAACTATGTGACAAATGAGATTGCACTCTTATCATTTGTGATTAGATCACCTAGATATATAAATGATAGGAGGTCCCTATGATTTGTTCCTGGATTGAGAATGATATGAGACAGTATTAATCCACGAAGGATAAATCATTAAATATCCCTAGTGAGAGCATTGTCGAGATTGGACATCCATAAATGCGTAACGACATAGTTCTCATATGTTTGGGTATAGGATACTCATGCAAGTGTAATAGGAGGTTGTGTTTTACCGATGGTACGAGAAACAGCTTCGCTCTGGATAGACCCCCTCGGAATTCCATTGGTAGTATGACTATGTGTCTATGGAAGTTCAAAATTAAGGTAGATGTATCTAGTCTTAACCTGAGACTTGCACCGCTAATACAAGCGACAATCAATATGTTTTGGTTTTAGGTCGTCCAGGGCTTTAACAGGTTTTGTGTACGCCTATGCTGGGTATATTGAGAATCGTAGTGTGTTGGGTGTGATGTCAAGACGGAAGTGTCACTCAAGTCATATGGAGATGATGGTCGCGTAGGATACGATACTGGTTCTCCTAAGTACTGCAGTCACCGGGATAATATGACTAGGTCATAGTTATCCGATTATAGAGACTAGTTACCAGACATCCGACATGTGCTTCGTACGGGGCAGACACAATTCCAGCCCTAGGCCTAGCACGTGACTATCCGATACTGGATTGAAATACGCAATACTACATATACTACGCCTGATATAGATCCTTTATTCATGTAAGGATATTTCTGAAGAATTGGGTAGGCATGGCGCTTTGCTAGAAGCCAACCTTGTCTTGTAAATCGGTAAAACATAGTACTTGGTACATACGTGTTCGGATTGTCCGACGACCGAATTTACTGCCAACATATCCAGGGATCTCATGGGTCGCTTCCCAAAGATTCACCGATGACGTATGACTCGCACTTTAAATTAATCTGGGATTAATTAGATGAGAGAGAAAATTTAATCTGGGATTAATTGCGGAGATATTTTATCTAGGATAAAATTTCAATTAAAGAGAGATAACGATTATAATTTGGAATTAATCGATTAATTAATATATTCGATATATTAAACGAAATTGGATTTCGACGTGGAATTAAAATTAGATTTTAATTCAGGCGAACGAGTTAATTTAGAATTATTCGTTAGTGATGTGAATAGTAATTATGCTAGGCATGATTATTTAATTAAATTAGATTTAATGTGTGTCGCAACGGAAAATTCGTTAATTTGGAATTAGCGAACCCGAGCCCGGATTATTACGAGCGCGTTCGCATTTCGAATTCGAGTGCGGCACGCAAGTCAAATCAAGCGTCAAATCACTAGTTACATCTAGCGTCACATCATTCATCAATCAGTGATAGATGTCTTTCACTTTGAGTGATTAAAGCCAGTCACTATTCATTGATTGATGGATTGATGAGTTGATGGAAGTGGTAGGCAATTATGGCTATTTTCCTTTTGGAAGGAAAATTGGTAAATTAATTATTGATTTTTGAAAATCAAATAAATGGTATTAGATACACATTTTGCAATAGACTTACACAACACTTCCTCTCTCTTCTCTCATCTCTCTCACGCCCACAAGGGGCATTTTTTTCTTCTGGTTTGGCAGTGAACTGCCATGAGCCAAAAAGGAAAAGGGAAGCAAAATGTCACGATTTTATGGCAAAATCGGGAGTGCTAGCACACTACGAAGTCATGCGAAGGTGATAGGGAAGTCCATCCATGAGCCGGGAATCGTTTGACGAAGCTTGGAGCTTGTTCAAGGAGAAACAATGGCCAAATTTGGAGGAGCCACTGCAGCTCACTGCCGAGCAGTCCATGGAGGTAGAAAGTTGATTTTGTTTCCTCGCGCATCGTTCAACCGATCGATGTGAGTATTCCGCAACTTCGTTGATTAGTATTCGCACTTGTTTCATGCTTGTTTAATGATCTTGGGACCTTAGCAAACACCAACAAGAGAAACCCTAGCAAAACACAAACAAGAGAAACCCTAGCATGCAACTATAAAATGATAACCTAGACAAACCTTAATCCCTCATCATTTTCTCTCAAGAACTTACGGCAGTGACAAAAAAAATAAAACAAACCCTAAGCCTCTCTCTTTTGACACACACTCACATGGCAGAAACACCAAGAAACAAACCCTAGAGCTCTCCAATTTTCTCTCAAGAACTTAGCAGCCCTCACCGAACACACCATGAACCAATAAACAAAAGCCATCCAAACCGTAAAGAAAAAAACACAAACAACCGACACAGCCATACACAAACCTAGACATCTTCACGTCATCACTCTCTTCTCTCAACTCTTTCACGGTTACACCTCACACAGCCCATAAACCAAGCACCAAGCTCAAACCAACAAAAGACCCCTAGCCGAAACACCATCAACCCTCATCGACAATAAAAAAACTCCACCGAACAAAAAACTGGCCACTAAACAACAAAACCAACCAGCCACTAACCAACTCACACACAATCACCAAGCCTCACAATCTTCACACTCACGGCCAACTATAGCCCACCAAGCTTCACAACATACACGTGAAGCAAAGCCACCCACACACCAATAAAACACAAACTGACCAACACGAACCCTTAAGTCACAAACCGAATAACAAAAAATCAAAACACACTCGAAAAATAGTGTGACCAATGAGCACAAACTACCCCATAAATCGAGAATAAACCAGCCCCTTAAATAACCAAAAATACACCCCAAAATAGTCCCTCAAATCACGAGTAAACCATGAGTCTGACCACCGAAATCACCCTTCGAAAATCAACCCCTGAACAACCAAAAATAGTTGCCTAAAACCCCAAAACCAGTCTAAGAAAATAGCCTGAAAAAAGAGGAAAATAGAGAAAACAACAGCCCAAAAAAGAGAAATAGTGAACAAAAGTGTTGAACCAGCGAACCAGAAAAGCAGCGAAGCATTAACCCTTCCAGCAACGTTTCAACGCACTCCCGATGAGCTACTTCAAAGGTAAGACCTGAGGGCCCTCCCTTTTAATATTTTTTTTGTTATCATAGATACAACATGCTTGGTTGGGCGAGAAATACATCCAATCGGGCATGCGAGATCCCACACTAAAATCCGCCAAGTCTCTTAGTCACATCTCCTTTCTTTTATTCACTATTTATTTTTCTTATGATGTTCCGTTATTTATTTTTATTTGTTATTTATTTATTCATCGTTACTTGTTATCGCGCATTTACTTCGTTGCTTATTGTTGTTATTTATCTTTTCTATTTATTTACTTGCATTTATCATTATTTTATCGTCTCGCTTTTTACTTTTGTTCATGTTTGGCTGTATTATTTCATATGCACTTTCGTGACTACTTACATTGGATTAAAGGTCACCCCTTGTTGTATATCGGATGGAAACCCATACATAAATTCCATAGCCGAATCCGAATGGACGGTACTGCGGTTATACTTGGGATACAACTCCACGTACCACTTGGGAAATGCCTAAGGACAACATTTACCATATTTATTTTGTAGTCCTGGACACTGCATGCTTGGTTAGACGTGAAATATGTCCAACCGGGCATGCGAGATCCCACACTAAAATTGGCAAAGTCTCTTGCTTACTTATTGTTGTTATTTATCTTTTCTATTTATCGTATTTATCATTATCTTATCGTCTCGCTTTTTACTTTTTTTCATGTTCGGCTATATTATTCCGCATCCACTCTCATGACTACTTATATTGGATTAAAGGTCACCCCTTGTGGTATATCAGATGGAAACCCAGACATAAATTCCATAGCCAAATCCGAATGGATGGTAGTACGGTCTGTACTTGGGATACAACTCCACGTACCACTTGGGAAACGCCTGAGGGCACTCTTTACCATATCTATTTTATAGTCCTGGACGTGGCATGCTTGGTTAGATGTGAAATACGTCTAACCGGGCATGCGATATCCTACACTAAAAATGGCCAAGTCTTTTGGTCGCATTTCATTTCCTTTTCATCATGTATTTATGTGTTATAGTTATTTTGTTGTTCCGAACATGACATGCTTGGCTAGGCGTGAAACACGTCCAGCCGGGCATGTGAGGTCCCACACTACAATCGGCCAAGTCTCTTGGCCGCATCTCTTTCTTTTATTTCGTCATTTATTTTTATTTTAATGTTCCATTATTTTTTTCATTTGTTATTTATTTATTTATTGTTATTTGTAATCACGTTCGAACGTGTTTCCGAACGCTACTCGACACCATTCATTCCACCTCATTCCATTCGAACGTGTTCTTAAACGCTACACGAACGCACACACACTGGACAAATTCTTTCTTTACATCTTATGCATTTTTGTCTCTTTAGTTATTTATTTTGGATTATGTACTTAATTATCTGCCTTTACTATTAACGTTCTTACTATTTTTGTAATTTGCATTATCGTACTTCATTAATTAATATGGTTTTGGAATTATGCATTCGCTTTCATTTATATTTATGTTTATGGGTGTGCAAACTTGTGTGTTATTTGAGATATCTTGCATGTGTTGCATAAGACTTGGTTGTAACATTGTGTAAACCTGTCCATTATACTGGCATAAGTAAGAGACAATTCCGAACCCAACGGTTTGAGGACTTCCCTTGCGAGGGGTGAGTGCAGCCTTAAATCATTTCCCAGTAGCCCACCGCGGGCTACTCCGTACTCCATACGGGCTGTGAGCCAAGACAACGTCGTGGTTATATGCATTACACTCCCTCTATGAGTCAAGTAGCTGTAAAAAAGAACAAACATGGTTAGTGGCTCCAGAATCAACAATCCAAGCAGATTTATCTTCCTTCACTTATAGAGATTCGATAACAAGTAAATCATATTTACTTGTAGCCTTCTTCTCTTTCAGCTCAGTAAGGTATTTATGACAGTTCTTTTTCCAATGCTCGTCCTTGTTGCAGTGGAAACACTTTCCATTAGGCTTGGCATCCTTGGAGCCTTTCTTGTTCTTATTCTTCATGGGCTTAGCCTTAGCCTTCCCAGTGCTATTCTTGTTCTTCTTTACAGATTTAGAAGACTGAGAAACATTGGCCTCAACACTAGGCTTACGAGGATCCACAAGCATGGACTCATAGTGGGTGAGCTCATTAAGCAGCTGGGTCAATGAAAAAGTCAACTTGTTCATAACATAATTGCTTTTAAACTACATGAAACTTTTCGGAAGAGTTTCCATAATCATGGTCACCTGACTTCGCTTGTCAATACGAGCGCCATGGGTTTCGGCTGTATTGAGGTAGGTTATCATCTTCAAGACGTGCTCTCAAACTGATGTCCCATTCTTCATCGTAGTAGTCATTGTTGAGACCATGGCCTCATGACGTTGATGCTCAGAAGGCTGCCCAAACATGCCCTGCAATGACTCAATCATCTGAGATGATGTAGCCATAGGCTCATTCTTTGCAACAAGAACCTCAGACATCCCTGCTAGCAAGTAGCAGCGGGTCTTCTCATTAGCCACGACCTATTTATGGTAGGCGTCGCGCACAACTTGGCCAGAATTTATAGCCGGCTCGGGAGGAAACTCATTCGTCAGGATAGACTTTAGGTCTTCACAGACCAGAATAATGTTCATATAACTTTTCCACTTAACATAGTTTTCTCCCGTTAATTTATCATTAAAGAGAATGAAAATAATTGGAGAAACCATGGCTGAAAAATAAAATAATCATGAATTTAATCTTCATTCATCACATATTAAAATCATCAAATATTTTGGCAAAAAAATTAACATGATACATGAACAATGAATAACGAATTAGAAACCTATGAGAATTGCTATGCCATGGAAATCTGTCATGCCACAAATAAGTGCAGCCATAGGGTAGGTCAAGTACTTGCATGATAGATCGAGACAATCTCAATTGATTAATATATTTGGGAATAACTCTTATTCCTATATTAACCAACCACTGTTTGATTTGATCAAAGAATTTTGATTAATATTTAATCATTCCTTTGTGAGTGTGACCCGTTTTTTCAGAATTCTTGGACTTAACTAGTGAAGTGCCGCCGTAGGGTATGTCAGTTCAACAGATACATCTAGAGTCCCTATCCTAACGGAATCCAAACTAGATATTGACCCCAAAATGGACACCATCTCTATAGGGATGAAAACAAAATCATCTCGAGTCGCCTTTTGAATCTCACATTTTTGAACTAACGACGGAGATCGCGGGATATACTGTCGTGTATCCCTCTCTCAGTCACTAGTTTCAAATTAAGGTTTCTATTTTCAAAAAATCTAATATTTTTAATTTACTTGTGTGAATAAATAAATGGCGGCTAAATCATAACTCTTATTTACACTAGTTCACCATTAGTGACATAACCAATTTTAACTCTTCAAATTTATTTCACCAATATATATATTTGTCTCTACTAATTATTTTACTCAATTAAACTAATTAAATTGGAGTAGTATTAGTGATCTATTATATTTTAACTTTTAAAATATTAGAACACTAATAAGTTTATAATTTCAAAATTCTAAAGTGGTCAAAATTTAATTAAACCATTCAATAAATCTTAGTACGTTATAAAATCAATGGTACGTGGAGTTGTATCCCGAGTGCAGACCATATTACCATCCATTCAGAATTGGCTATGGAATTTATGTTCGGGTTTCCATCCTATATACCAATGGAATTCATGATGCACTAATTAAGCCTATTATATTAGAATTTCAAATTTTAAACTATAAAACTAATTAATCTAATTAATCATTTTCCATGCATACCATATTCGAATTTAACCACTTTAAATAACATAAACTCATATTTCATGTCTAGAATATATATGCATCCAAAACATGTTATGGCATGTGAAAATGCAAGAGTAAGCACCCTAAGCTATATGACATATTATTCGATCATTTCGAATAAAACATACATACAACATAAAAAATATTTTGCATTGACCGGGTTCTTATTTTTTCTATACTAATCTAATTAGTGCATAAAATTCCCAATGCATCCCTTAGTCTTCAAATCTCGCTCCAAGGTTGTGTTGGCTCCTTTTGCGACTTCTGTGTCCAAATTACAACAATTTAATTTTTAAGTAGGAAAATTAAATTACAACATTTGTAAACAATGGCTTTATGGCCTTACATCCCAAAATCAAAACCAACATAAAAATAAGAGCCAGAAAAATTTACGACTAATGTAAAATCCATTCATCACATGAAATAACAAAACTATTCATCTCATGAATACTATTTTATGCCTACTTATCTAAACATACATATAATTATTTATAACTCATATAAATAAATAAATAACAGTAACAAAAAAAAAGAAGGATTAAGAATACTTTTCAACCTCGCTCTTGATATCAATTATATGAACCACTTTCATAATGTAGCGAAAACACGTTAGGCACCGGGATGGACTAGAAAATTTTCTATGCCCTTCTCTACTCTTAGTTGAAAGTTACCAGTACCAATACTAAAATTTTACTTCTATTTTGGATAAAATTTCAGGCCCGGAACAGCCCCGAACAACCGTAGAAATTTGGACTGTTTAGGACTCGAAACGCGCCCAGCTCAGTGTCCAAATCAGCCATTGATTGAATCAATTTCGGCTATATTTCAGGCCTGATTTTTCATCCAACAACAGCCCCATCACAGCCCCAAAACACCCCTTAAAGTTTCCTTAAATTTCTGGATCAAAAGAGAAACAAACCGAGCCTCATTTTCACCAAATGGGTGTGCGACAATGAGTAAAAACAATGCTCACTACTGTGGGTCAAGGGAAAAAGAAGAAGATGGATTTTCGTTCAACACCAAAAGGACTTATGTGCTATATATCGCAACCAACGGAAACTAGTGTGGGCTAGACTCATAAAACTAATCCCTAAATACTTTAGAGATTAATGTAACATCCCCAATCCGGTAGATGCTACCGGCAGGGAATAGGCCATAGTATTCCCTTGAGCCTCTAACTCTCTAATCATGAACAATATTAATACTCTTTTCTCTATGTAAATATCTTATGTATGGGACCTTATCACAAGCCTCATAACTTAACATTAATATCTGTATACACAATGACATATACTTTTACAATGACTATCATATAACAAAAGATTAATACATAACTTCTACTGGACTATGACTGGACTCTCACTTCCTCTGACTTGAACTGATGGACTCCATACCCTAATGACTCCATCAGTATCCATCCTCCGAGAATACCTATAAAATAAGAAAACGGGGAGTGGGTGGGTTAGATCGCTTGAACGATCTAAGTGAATGGACGATTTAAAATAAAAACTTAAATACTATTATGGAAGTAGTTGATTCTAAAACCAAAATTCAGAGATAACTTGTATGAAAACTCTTTTATGAAAATCTCATCTGAATTCTCTTCGTAAAACTTATATTTTATGAACGTTTCTTATAAAACTGTTGTTTTCTGAAAAAATCATTTTCTAAAAAAAAACTTTTCTAAAAACTGTGTCTGCAAACTATTTTTGAAATCTATTACTGTCTCTAAAAAACTGATGTATGGGGATGTTACGTATCTCCGTCCCCCCATACACCTATCTAGAGTCAGGAAAGAAAATCCATGACTTTGGGGCGTTATGTATCGATGTCCCGTAAATCATGCCACTCATGTCCCAGAAACTAGTAGTCTTGGGGCGTTACGTATCACCGTCCCCCAAGCCACTGAACTAGAACTGGGGGTACGGATCTATGCTACCCTCCAAGCTATGAAACTATGATCTAGGGGCATCTGTCATCCCTAGTCCTGAACTAGGATCTGGGGGTGTTACGTATCACCGTCCCCACTGTCCTCTACATGTGCACATGTCATCCGTGAATTCCATAAGTTATATACTGAGGTGGGTTTTTCCCCTATGCCTCTAAAAATCTCAAAACTCTTGCTGTTAAAAACAATCTTTCTGAAACATCACTGTATGAAAATCATCTGTGATAAAATTCGGTCTAACGTCCAATATGCTCTAAAAAATAAGTCTGAATTCAAAACTTGATAAATAAAATTAGTTTGAGAAAATAGGTCCACTCACTGGTTTTGGAATCTGGCTATTACTTCTTCGCTCGCTTAAGGAATTACGACTCATACGATGATCTAAAATCGATAAATTTATCAGAAAATAATTTACGGAATATGCTTGAAACTATTATTACTATATGACATACTATGCTTATGTCATGACAAATTGTGTGAAAAAGAATTGATACGAGACCCTAACGATGGCCCCTAACATCCTGAGTTGAAACAAATATATTTAGAAATTGTTCCTACCTCGCGCTTGACGCTATGCTTTTCGCTTCATGACGCCCATGCCAATAGGTCCAGGTAGAGAGCTTGCTCGGCTCAGCATTGCGACGCCGGTCACTCTGTGTCACGATGCACACCAAAACAGACCCGAGGCAGATCCTTTATTTTTAATGCGTCACGATGCTAGATGATTAGTGTCGCGATGCTAAGCCATTTCTAGGGCCAAATTTCACTTTTCAATGGCATACTCAACCAATCTCTACTCTATCACCCCACACCATCATATAAGCAATTTTCTAAGCTTCAACATGAATCAAACTCACCTTATATGATCTAATCAAGCCTCAACCATTTTCTAATGTCATTCATCCACAATGCATAACTTCTTAACACATCCACACATTTATCGGCCTTATCCAATGCTAATACTACCATTACATTTTTGAATATACATGTCAATAACTTAAACAAAGTTAATAAAGCAAACCCAAACTATAGGGTATGATGGTTCCCAATTTGGGGGCTTGAATCTCTTGTTCAAAATAAAAAATAAATGACAGAGTGAGAGTTAGAAGCTTACCTAGAGTTCTTGAAGCTTGAAACCAACACCAATCATCAAGGTTTGATATGAGAAAGAAGAGACCAAGGCTCACGTTTTTATCTCTCTTTGTGTTTAGAATGAGATGAATGAATAGTGCCTAATTTATAGGCAAAAGGGGCTGATTTTGTAAAGAAGTGAATGGCTAATATTTGGCCACATCATCACATTCTAGTCTTTTCCCGAAAGTTACTGTAGCAGCCGTGGAAATTGTGATTGTTGAAATATTTCTGATTTCAATTTGGAAAAATATTGAACATAAAGGTTGTAGGCCTTGATCTTAGCTTTCCGACGATATAAAATTCATAAAAATTGGAGTTTATATGAAAATGTTACGGCCCGATTACTAAAAGCTATTCGAGGTGGAACATAAACTAAGTTTCGCGTCAAAATTTCAAGGAATCTTCCGAATGTCCCAAATGCCATTTTATGATCACGTTCTTGCTTGAGCATGATTTATATTAAGTAATATGCCTCCAAATTATAATAATCATCAAGTATATCAGATATTACAAATTCTTCCCATCTTAATTAGGATTCGTCCTCGAATCCTCTTTAAAATTGAAATCCCGTAGTCTGTCTAGATCCGAGATTCTTGATAAAAAAATAAATAATTATCTCATCGCAAGCTACATAACTCACAGGCTATTTCTTAGGTCACCAACTTATAACCACCTACATACTCATTCTTTACTTCACTTCATCAATTGTATCATAACCTAGAAGATACTCTATTTCTGTCTGCATGGCCTGATACTTTACTTTATTTCTAAAGCTCATAAGTATGCATTACTCTTATTCTTCTCCTAATATCTGTTTCATGCATGATACCTCTTGAATTCATTGATTAAATTGTAATTCCCTGCCTTTTCTTTGTAAGAGGTCTACTGAGTACTTAATACTATCGTTAAGCTACGACCATTGTTACGTCTTACAAAAATCTTATTCTTCGATTCCTAACTATGGCTTACTTTATTTGTCTCCATCTGGTTCTTTCCAACATGTACTTTCGAACTTCTTTAAACTACTAGCGTTATCCATGGTTAAGCCTCTCGCAAGTACTGATTCCATTCTGGTGTAAGTGTAAAAAGAATAATCTCTTGTATCTTCCCTTAACGCTACTTACGTATCACAAACTAGTGTTCGTCTCCATAACTTAACTATTTAACTCTCTATTTTCTCACTAAGCTTCAAATTCTTATAGGTTTTGTTCTTCCAAGTTCTCACTTCTCTGATTATCTATGAAGCTTAGCACTTCGTAATACAATGTCAAAGTCTTTTTGTATCTCTTACTAACTAATGTTATTTACTGAAGGGCTTGTATTAGGAAAGTTAATTCTAGGTAGCTTATTTGGAATATTCCTTATTTGGCTAATGACGTAGAAACAAAGTTCCTAAGCTAAGTTAAATCGTAGACATACTATTACTTAAACTGTATTTCCTTTCTCGATGTTATTTCTGGTGATTTGGTTCTAGTTATAGTTAATATTCTGTCTTGTACTCTCTATTATCATAACTCAGATACTCACAAACTTGTAAATTCCATTCTTATCCAATGACCATTTATGTAACTTATAGCTTGAATTTTCACCCGTTGTATTAAATGTAGCATTATTGTAACTTATCTTTTCATTTTCATACTATACTACATACGTACCAAAAGCAACCTTGAAGTGAACTTATCTCCTCGGTTCCAATACTATGCTACAATTCTTCCAAACCACCCATACCTGTGGCTAAAGCCGTCCTAAACCCGTAGTGGTTAGGTCAACTTAGACTAGGGCTGGGTACTTTATATTGTTTATGTGAGCTAATACATAAGTTATCATTGGTTTCATTCCAATACCCAGAAACCTTGTTGTTATGCACTTCTGTCTTCACTTACTAAGTATTCTTCTCATATTTTATCCTACAACTAGAACGTCTATGGTCTATACCCCCTTATCTAAAGGATATCCTCTCTTATATGTCTATAGTCATGCCTGCCGCTGTTCTTTTGTATTCCCATCACTGCTAGACTTATACTTTATCTCCTTATCGCTTCATCTAAACAACTTCTTTCCTAGATATTTTATTTCTAGCTAGTTTCTTCTTCTATTCTGCTCTTGTCTTGAGCCTGAATGTTTTATGTTTTGGTCTCTTTTATTACGCATTTACTTGTTCCTGTGAGTCTCTTGAGACGATCATCGAGGTCCATCTTCATTACTTTTATGTGGCTAAGGTTGGGAGGGTGGGGTTTTGGGTACTAACTGCATTATAGTTGTATGTGACACTTATCTATGAACTTAGGACTCTCTTATCTGCATATCTGGTGTTTACTTCCAACTTAGGTTCTTTTGTTAACAACCATCTGAACCACCACTTTCGACTTTACCCATAATTTCTCTAGGGTTATTGGTTATACTACCTCTTACTGAGAACTTTCATAAGGTTCATACTCTCCCAAACTCCTACCATATTTCCTCTGTTATACTTACTTACTAAGTTTTGCTCTGTTACTTTGGCTTTCCTCATTATCTCGATTTATGGACCCTCTTAGGCCACCATTCCCTTGGGAACTCCATATTTACAACTAATTATGATATTAATACTGTATCTTTAGCTTGGGTAATACATTCTTCCTAATCCTTTCTTTTCTGTTATAGTGGGAAATTTATATAAGTTGGATACTTTACTCCTGTGTTGCTATGTGGTGTCTACTTTATTCCCTCACTCTTTTAAGTCTTTACTTCCTTGAAAGATTTCTGCCCTACTAGATATCAAGTTATCCCTTCTATATTTTGCTAAACTTGTTGTAACTACTAACTACTCCATCTCGTTAAAGATATTACAATATTCAGATTCTTATCTAGGTCCTGTTTAGCTTCTAGGTTTGATTGTCACATGATATGTTTATCTTGTCCAATACTCTTCTTTATTTATTCATCTTCTCATTAGGCTCCAAATTGGGGGTGAATGCATGATTTCTTTGGACATCTAAAAGTACAAGTTTCTATTAAATATTTAAGTTCAATGATGGTCTAGTTGGGTGTCTACACACTTACTGTTGTCCGAGTTACTGAACAAAAGAGTCATCGCTCATTTTACTGGGGCTGCACCGACTATTCTAAGTCTTAAGGTTTTCACAACCTTCTTTAATTATGTCAAGGTTCCCATCTACGTATTTAAATTTCATTATCTCTGCTAGTATAGATACTGGTCTTTCTTACTGCTTTGTATTTCCATATTCTATCTCTTGGCTTTAAGTTGTACTACTGTGACTGGTAATGGTTCATCCTTATGGGTTATTTTCTAGGTCTTTGCTCTCTACTCTCACTATCGGCTACGGCTATGCCATTTAATGTTTATTTGTTCGTGCTAATAATTTTATTAACTTCTGAGCACCTTTAATCTCATGGTCTGTCTTTTCTAAATTTATGTGGGTCTCTATTGGTATTTATCTGATCAATGAGTTCTACTATGGTTAGTCTATTCTGTGAACTATACTGAGTTCTCTCTTTTCTAGCTTCAGAGGCTTCCTTGGTCATTTCTGGGTAATCTATCTTCTCAATTTACTATGTTTTATCTTAGAATATTGATGCTATGTGAAATGGGCTTTAGTGTGGAAATCGTTTTCTATGCTGACACTGGCTGGGACAATCATTTTACGTCTTTACGAATATTGACGTTCATCCACTCAAACTTCTATGAGTCTAAGTTTAGGTGTCTAAAACCCTACGTCCTTGGTGACACATTGTGTCCATTGAAAACTTCATGATTCGGGGGAAAACTGGCTATCTCCACAAGGTATTGGAAAGCTATTGCATTTGTTTGTAATAGTTTTCTAGGGAGAGAAGAAATCTTACGAAAGGAAAGAAAACTTACTTAGGTCTTACTAGGCATTTTACTCTTATTCAGGCTTGTTCCTTTTTCTTATTACCATAGGTTTTGGCATTTTCTTATCTATCTACTACGTACCTCCATCTCTATTTGCTTCTGATTGCTTAAGTATCTACATTCTATCTTTTACCTCTCTTTATAGCTTTTTCTTTCTATTTCTACTTTCCTGGTGGGTATTCCTGGAACTTTACTATCCCTTTCTGTCTATGGCTGTCTAACCATCTATGCATTCTTCTTCACTTTCTTATAGCTTTCATTTCCCACTTCCTTAGGTAACTTTTCTTAGATCTTTACTATCTAGTTTCATAGCTCGTTTGAACTTCTGGTGATAAACAAGGATAACTACAGGAGAATTTTCAATGTGGATATAGAGTATAGTCTGGGAAAGCTTACTAACCTGTCTATGGATCTTAAGGACATACTCGAGGATCAGATACTGGAGAAGTAGTGCCTCGCATACGAGTATCCTGGACATACTGCGTATATAAGACCCCAACACTCTACCCACTAGAGTCACTGACTCCCTAGACCATGCTCTGATACCATCTTTGTAACATCCCCAATCTAGGAGATGCTACCGGCAGGGAATAGGCCGTACTATTCCCCTAAGCCTTTTACTCTCTAACCATGAATAATATTAATACTATTTTCTCTATGTAAATATTTTATGTATGAGACCGTAGCCCAAGCCTTATAAGTTAACATTAATAGCTATATACACAATGACACATACTCTTACAATAACTATCATATAACCAAAGACTAATACATAACTTCTACCGAACTATGTATGGACTCTCACTTCCTCTAGCTTGAATCGGTGGACTCCATACCCTAGTGACTGCATGAGTATCCGTCCTTCGAGAATACCTACAAAATAAGAAAACATGGATTGAAGGGTTAGATCATTTGAACGATCTAAGTGAATGGACGATTTAAAATAAATACTTAAATACTATTATGGAAGCAGTTGATTCTAAAACCAAAATTCAGAGATAACTTATATGAAAAATATTTTCAAAAAATCTCATCTGAATTCTTTTCGTAAAACTTATATTTTCTGAATGTTTCTTATAAAACTGTTGTTTTCTGAAAACTTCCTTTTCAAAAAAAAAAACCTTTTCTAGAAACTGTGTCTGCAAACTATTTCTGAAATCTGTGACTGTCTCTTAAAAACTGACGTATGGGGGCGTTACGTATCGTCGTCCCCCCATACGCCTAACTATAGTCAGGAATGAAAATCCATGACTTTGTGGCGTTACGTATCGTCGTCCCCCAAAGCATGCCACTCATGTCCCTGAAACTAGTAGTCTTGGGGCGTTACGTATCGCCGTCCCCGAAGCCACTGAACTAGAACTAGGGGTGCGGATGTATGCTACCCTCTAAGCTCTGAAACTATGATCTAGGGGCATCTGTCATCCCTAGTCCTGAACTAGGATCTGGGGGCGTTACATATCGCCATCCCCCCAGTCCTCTACATGTGCATATGTCATCCGTGAATTCCATAAGTTACATACTGAGGTGGGTTTTTCCCCTATGCCTTTAAAAATCTCAAAACTCTTCCTGTTAAAAATAATCTTTCTGAAACATCACTGTATGAAAAGCATATGTGATAAAATTCTGTCTAACGCCCTATATGCTCTAAAAGGTAAGTCTGAATTCAAAAATTGATAAATAAAATCAGTTTGAGAAAAGAGGTCCACTCACTGGTTTTGGAATATGGCTATTACTTCTTCGCTTGCTTAAGGAATTACGGCTCATGCAATGATCTAAAATCGATAACTTAATCAAAAAACAATTTGCAGAGTATGCTTGAAACTATTATCACTATATGACATACTATGCTTATGTAATGACAAATTGTGTGAAAAAATTCGATACGAGACCCTAATGATGGCCCCTAACATCCTGAGTTGAAATAAAAATATTTAGAAATTGTTCCTGCCTCGCGTCGCGTTGCCCATGCCAATAGGTCCACGGAGAGAGCTTGCTCTACTCAGCGTCACGACGCCGGTCACTCCACATCGTGACGCGCACCAGAACAGACCCGAGGTAGAGCCTCTATTTTGTACGCGTCGTGACACTAAGCCATTTCCAGGGCCAAATTTCACATTTCAAATGCATACTCAACCAATCTCTACTTCATCACCCCACACCACTACATAAGCAATTTTCTAAGCTTCAACATGAATCAAACTCACCTTATATGATCTACTCAAGCCCCAACCATTTTCTAATGTCATTCATCCCTAATGCATAACTTGTTAACACATTCACACACTTATCGGCCTTATCTAATACTAATACTACCATTACACTTCTCAAGATACAGGTCAATATCTTAAACAAAATTAATTAAGCAAACCGAAACTCTAGGGTGTGATTTTTCCGAATTTGGGGGCTTGAGTCTCTTGTTCAAAATGAAAAATAAATGATAGAGTGAGAGTTAGAAGATTACCTTGTGTTCTTGAAGCTTGAAACCATCATCAATCATAAAGATTTGATATGAGAAATAAGAGTCCAAGGCTCTCGTTTTTATCTCTCCTTTTGTTTTGAAGGAGATGAGTGAATAGTGCCTAATTTATAGGCAGAAGGGGCTGATTTTTTAAATAAGTGAATAGCTAAGATTTTGCCACATCATCACATTTTAGTCTTTTCCCGAAAGTTACTATAGTAGCAGTGGAAATCGTGATTGTTGAATTATTTTTTATTCTTATTTGGAAACATTCAAACATAAAAGATATAGGCCTCGGTCTTAGCTTTCTGACGATATAAGATTCATAAAAATCGGAGTTCATATGAAAACGTTAAGGCCTGATTACTAAAAGCTGTTCAAGGTGGAACATAAACTAAGTTTCGCGTCAAAATTTCAAGGAATCTTTTGAATGTCCCAAATTCCATTTTATGGGCACGTTCTTGCTTGAACATGATTTATATTAAGTATTATGCCTCCAAATTATAATAGTTGTCAGGCTTACCGAATGTTACAATTAATGTCAAACGAAGTTTTCTATTATCTTTTTTTTTTTTCTCAATACTTTAGAGAGTTTCTAGAAAATGAAGATGAAGGCTAGGGTAAGAATGATTACGTTAGGAAAAAAAATTAAAATTCTTTTTATACCTAGGGTTATTAATTTCCAAAACAAACAACCCCCAACTGCAAATTTCAGCCAATGTGGAAAATATTTTTAGAATTTTATATCATCAAATTTTAATTACTATAATTAAAAAGATGTTACAAATATAAAAAGGTTATCACCTTTTGAAAGTGTAACCACAAAAAATATGATGCTCGAGAGTCGTATTTTGATTCTAGCTTTTTCAAGTGAGCCAGCACTGTTGGGAAGCGGCCGCGAGTGCACAGCGGAAAATTAAATAAATCAAATTATGATGCCGCTATCCCTTTGCCCAAGACCCATTTGTTTTGATTATTCTACAAGCCTAGGCATGTTACTATATATTCTAAGCATAAAAACTCAGAAAACATGCAAAGAACATAAACCTAAACATGTTAAATATCAGAAGAACTCTAATTAAAATAAAAAAAGAAAAAGACATACTTGAACCGAAGACTCCTCCAGTCCTCCCTCCAATCTACAAGCTTTTCTATAACTCAGCAAGCTCTTCCACATTCCAAAGAGCCACCCAAGTGTGTGGCCTCCAAAGGTGCACACACCAAAGCCATAACTTAACGGCAAGACTACACCTTGAGTGCATGGGTATTTTGCCCTTGGTACTAGCCTAGGTAAATACCTCAAAACTTTTAACTTCAGGTTCCTCTAGTCAATTAGACTTAAGGATCCTCAAAATCAGTGACTTACTCTTAAACTTTAGAGTTGCTCACTTATATAAACCCAAGATATGAAAGGTTTGGTGCAAAAATTTGTAAAGAATTCTTTGGGATTATATAGGTGCTCCAAATACAATAAAATTAATTAAGAATCTGATGTGGGATAAATTTTAATTTAATCTTAGCTATTGGATCTTAATTTAATGGTTTAATGAGATTATAAAACACTAATAAGAGTTTGGGCCGAATTGGAATTCAAAACAAATAACAAAAAAAAATATTATCCATGTTACTATTCACATATTTATTTATTTATTCTAAATCCCAAAGTTCCCCAATCGTCATTCACCAATCCCTAAGCCATTATGGAACCTCATAAATGATCTATTCAATAATTAAACATATTGAACCATTTATGAACAATTCCTACAACAATCATATATGCTGTTAAATTTGTACTGTGCACTGTTAACCATTGATTTAGACTTTGTTGTGTGTGACATTTTGGGTTCCCCTCAAATTGGACATGAAATGAATCGTGATAATTTAATTGAACATAAATTATCCTCTGATCAGATGGTCATTCGATTTGAATGACCAAGGTTTACATCTAGCAACATGCCAAGGCCCCGAAATGAGAAGGAAAGATATATACCCATTATGTATGCGATTTACATATGATACGGTCCCTCGCCTTACTATATCCCCACCGTTTGATCTAGGGTATGGAAAGTGTCTACCCATATAGTCAAAGTTATGATGTTGATAGTGTCATGAATCGTGCTAACCCAAGAATCTCACATGATTCTTCCGCTGCGGCCACAGTGTCAAGCACTGATCACAAATATCAATTCGCGAACTGGAATACTACTTTTATAAGAAAATATTATCCAAGAGAGTGGCGATTCTCTGTTGTATCTTTACAAACTTCATATGTTTCAACAAATGACCCAATTATACCCTTATGACCAGATCTTTTGAACCGGGGAAGGAGAATGTCAAAGTTATTTGATCCACACATAAGATTGTAAAGACCTCAAGTCTAAGGACTAGTCATACAATCGATACATGAAAGTTCTCACAAACACATAGGATAAACACTCCATGTGAAAACTTTTGGCGGTCAGTTCGATGGACACGAGAAACTCATGCATCCATGTGATACACCAAGCAGATGGATCTCCGCTAGTAGCATATGAGATCGGCTAACCCACTTAAGGGCGGATCATATCATCATGCTAGTCTCTCCGCTTTGTGAACGCCCAGATTATTCACAAAACTTTGACTATGAACGTTTAAGAGTAATGAATCTCATAAGGCGTGGAAGCCATCATCTTATTACTCTAAGGGCTTTATTACATTGTTTGATGATTCATATAAGTTATGTAAGACACGTATAATAAAGATTGTCATTTTATTAATTAATCAAAATATTACAAATACATGTACATATAGCCCATCCACAAGTTGGGTATAGGGCATATCCCTAACAATCTCCCACTTGCACTATAGCCAACTAGTATGAATCTGGACACCATACTCTCGGGTGTGCTAATCATGATTTTGTTGAGTCAGCCCTTTAGTCAAAGAATCTGCAAGATTATCTTCTGTGGGTATTTTCTCTATAATAACTTATTTTCTCTCAACAATCTCCCTGATGAGATGAAATTGCCTGAGTACATGCTTGGATTTCTGGTGGGACCTTGGTTCATTTGATTGAGCAATGGCGCCCGTGTTGTCACAGTACTTCGTGACGCCATTCTTTATCGCGAGAAATACTTCCTGCTTCGTGATGAACTTCTTTATCCAGACTGCTTCTTTAGCTGCCTCAGATGCTACAATATACTCGGCTTCAGTGGTGGAGTCCGCTGTAGTTGACTGCTTTGAGCTTTTACAACTGACGACACCACCATTCAAAGTAAACAAATATCCTGTTTGTGATATGTTGTCATCCCTATTGGTCTGAAAGTTCGCATAACAGTAACCAATGACTTTCATCTCAGAACAATCTCCGTATGTCAAAAACACATCCTTAGTTCTTCTCAGATACTTGAGGATTGTTTTGACAGCTACACAGTGTTGCTCACCAGGATTTGCCTGATACCTGCTCGTTATGCTAAGAGCATAATAGACATCAGATCTTGTACATAGCATGGCGTACATGATCGATCCTATTGCTGAAGCATAATGGATCCTACTCATACGCTCTCTATCTAAAGGAGTATGTGGACATTGCTCCTTAGATAATTTGATTCCATGACAAGTAGGTAAATTACCTCTTTTAGAATCTTCTATTTTGAATCTTTTCAAAACTTTATCTATGTACGTAGATTGAGAAAGTCCTAACAACCTCTTAGATCTATTACGATAGATCTTAATGCCGAGGATATAGGCTGCTTCTCCCAAATCTTTCATGGAGAAATTCTGAGATAACCATTGTTTGGTGGCTTGCATCATGGGAATATCATTCCCGATGATTAATATATCATCAACATATAATACAAGAAATACAACAGCACTCCCACTACTTTTCTTGTAATCACAAGGCTCGTCTACATTTTTGATAAAGTCAAATTCTTTGATTGTCTCATCAAATCGTATATTCCAACTTCTGTAGGCTTGCTTGAGTCCATAAATGGATCGTTTAAGCTTGCATACTTTATTATGATCATCCTTAGATGAAAACCCCTCAGATTGTGTCATATAGACTTCCTCTACGAGGTTCCCATTTAAGGAAAGTTGTTTTAACATCCATCTGCCAAATCTCATAATCAAAGTGTGCAGCTAGTACCAGACAAATTCGAATGGACTTTATCATTGCAACAGGTGAGAAGGTTTCGTCATAGTCAATTCCTTGGATTTGTTTATAAGCTTTCGCCACCAACCTAGCATTATAGGTTTGGATGTTGCCTTCTGCATCAGTTTTATGCTTGTAAATCCACTTGCAGCCTATGGGTTTTATCCATTCAGGTGCATCCACCAAGTCCTAGACTTGATTCTGATACATAGAGTCTATTTCGGATTTCATGGCCTCAAGCCACTTGACTAAATCAATGTCATGCATTGCTTCTTCATAACTGGTGGGATCATCATTATCAATGACCTGATCATGTTGCTCATCAATATGGAAACCATATCTTTCAGGCTCATGTCTTTTCTTACCAGACCTTCTAAGTTCATAACCTTGCGGTTGTTCCGTCGCTAACCTTTTGAGGGGCCTGGGGTTTAGTTCTATGTTAGTTTGTTCTTCTCGTACCTCATCGAGGTCAAGTCTACTCCCACTATGTTTCTTGAGAAGGAATTCATTCTCTAGAAATTTAGCATTTCGTGAGACAAACGTTCTTTGTTCATTTGGGACGTAGAACACGTATGCTCTTGAGTTCAAGGCATATCCTACAAACTTACATTTAACTGCCCTATCATCCAATTTGTTAGTTTGTGTGAGCTTAACATATGTGTCACATCCCCAAACTCTTAGATAACTAAGACTAGGACGTTTCCCAGACCATAACTCATATGGTGTTTGACTAACAGTCTTGGAAGGAACTTGGTTTAGTAGTAGTGTTGCAGTTTCTAAAGCAAGACCCCAAAATGAAAGAGGTAGATCCGTACCTGGCATCATTGATCGGACTGATGAGTGGTATTTATATCACTATTTCCCACTCATTTGACCTAATGTTTTGTATTGTTTCTCGAGATTTATGAACGTTTTGATGTGTTTTATTGTTATTTTGCAGATAAATAAAGTTTGGACAGCACTGGAGGCAATTTGGGGCAAAACCGGACAAAAATGCGTCAACAGGGATATTTTCGTCTTTTGCGCGTCGCGCCGCCAAGACATTCCGCGTCGCGACGCCCAGCGTGAGCCGGATTTGCTAACATGCGCCTGGTCAACGGTCAACATTTTGAGAAGTTTTGACTTTGCTAAAATGCGCCGTGCCACGTGTCACCATCACAGCCGATCTACTAACATGCGCCGTGCCACGTGTCATCATCATATGCTGCCGACACTCAGACTTGACACGTGTCGCCTCGTCATCAGCCATGTCAGCGGTCAACGAGTCAACCTTGCCACGTGTCATGCCACATCATCGTCCACGTCAGCAGGTCAACCGAGTCAACATGCCACGTCAGCCTCAGCCAATCACAACTTGACACGTGTCGCCACGTGTCGCAATCTTATTGTGCCGACAAATGCAACACACGCCTACGCCACGTCATCGCCACGTCAGCGCCACGTCATCGCCACGTCATCAATGACGTCATCACAATAATTGAGAATTAGCCGCCTTGACACGTGTCGCATGTACAGTCAGCCGCCTTGCTACGTGTCGCCGTATCATTGTGCCACGTCGACAAATTTCGCGTCGCGACGCTGAGTGACTTGGCGTCGCGACGCGAGAACAGTTCCTGAACAGTAAAAATATTTTGCTATAAATAGAGCGCGAAATTTCAGAATTTTGTACACCTTTCTCTCTCTTGATTTCTCTCTCTTGAGAGAGTTTCTCTCTCTAGAATTTTTATTTTTATTTTTATTTATTTTTAGTTTTGTAAATAATTTAATTACTTTTTGTAATAATAGTAATTTAATTTTTACTTTTTACTTTTTACAGTTTTTACTATTCACCATGTTGAAATAATTTCCTCAGCTAGGGTGAAAGGTAATTCTTCTACTATTACTATTTAGATTAATCTCCCTTAAAAATAAATATTCACTATTTAAAATATTGACTTAATAAGGAATACCGCTATATTGGTCGGTTGGTAATTCATTCTTAATCTGGTTTAAACCTGACTAATCAAGGATACCGCTAGACTGGTCGGTTGGTAAATTTATTTTTGGTTCCGCCTTAATGGCTGGTTGGACTTAATTTGACTTAATCAGGATACCGCCAGAATGGTCGGTTGGTTAATTTATCACAAGTTTATATATTATTTTATGGGAGATATCTAAATTAGTAGTAGTAAAAGTAATTCCTTTTACCTTAACATTTTATTTTATTGTAATTTATTTTTCAGCTTTTTACTTCATGTCTTTTACTTTTATGTTTTTACTAGTCCTAGTTATGTGTTAGTTTTCTGAGGTTGTGATGACTTTTAATATCACCGGTTTATAAGGGGTTAAATTATAATTTGGGTAATATAAAGATTTATTTATTGAGTCTTAATCTTAATGCTTTTTTAATAACTGGCCATTAATAAAATTGATATGGTAAATCTAAAATGAACTAGACATAGGGATTTTAGGTTTCAGCCTTAGACTTAATAGCCCACGATCTTCCTTGAGGATAGATAACCCTTTAATAGATTTCCTTACAGGATAGGAATATACCTGTTGGGCGGGGGTAGCCATAATTGGAACTTAAACTTAATGAATCCAGATAATTTGGTTGACATAGACATATGGTTCAATTGGGTTAAACTGGGTATTTGTGTCTGACCATCGACAGAGGCTTACACATAATTTTAGTGTTCCAGGTTAATAAATCAATATATTACCAACTTTAAGATAACCACTTCATCTTTAAAATGATATTAAAAGAAATCACAACCTTAAATCTTTGTATCTTTTGTTATTTTCTTTAGTATTTTCTTTTATCTTTTTATTTATTTATTTAGCAAATCTTCAATCAACCAAATCAATCAAGCAATCAATTCCATTCTCCCTTTTAATTAGATATTTGTAAATAAATAGATTCAATAATTAATAACAACAGTAGGAATTAAGTCCTCGTGGGATCGATATTTTTATACTACTTGAACGATACGTGCGCTTGCGTTATACGTGTGTGTTTACGCCGGTCACGGACCATATCTAATAATGTCCGATTTCTCCTTTCGGAGACCCCATTATGTTGTGGAGTTCCCAGAGGAGTCCACTGAGAAACAATGCCATTTTCTCTCAAGTAATCTTGAAATTCATCGCTTAAGTATTTACCACCTTGGTCAGACCTTAGTGGCTTAATACTTTTATTAAGCTGGTTTTCTACTTCAGCTTTGAAGACTTTGAATTTCTCAAAGGCTTCAGATTTGTACCGTATAAGGTACACATACCAATATCGCGAGTAATCATCGATAAAGGTAATGAAGTAGAAGAATCCACCTCTAGCGGTGACTAACATTGGTCCGCATACATCCGAGTGTATGAGTTCTAATGTCTCCGCTGCATACTGTCATTTACCTTTGAAGGGTAATTTGGTCATTTTACCAAGTAAACAAGACTCACAAGTTCCATAAGGTTCATATTTGAAGGTTATGAAATACCCATCCTTATGTAGCTTAGTTAATCTTGTTTCTTTCATATGACCTAAACGACTGTGCCATAGAAGTGATTCATTGAGATTATTCGAGTTAACATTGTATATATTAGAGGTTGAACATTTTTTGTTAGTTTGTAAGACATAGATACCATTATTCAAAATACCATCTCCATATTTTATTTCATTGAAATAAATAGAACATTCATTGCAACTTATTAGGCATGAAAAGCCTTTATTATATAAAGAATAAATTGAAATGATGTTTTTTACTAGAAAATGTACATAAACAAAATCTTCTAAGTCTAAAACTAAACCATTCGGAAAAACTAATGAATAAGTCCCCACGCACAATGCAACCAGTTTTGCTCCATTACCAATGCGTAAGTCAACCTCCCCATGACTAAGTCTCCTACTGTTTCTAAGGCCCTTCACATTGTTACACAAGTGAGTCCCACAACCAGTGTCAAGCACCCAAGTAGAAGGTTCAGAGTTTTGAGAATATAGTTCAATCATATACAACATACCTGAAGCATTGGGCTTCTTGGCCTTTTGGGCCTCCATAGCTTCCTTGGTTTTCAAGGATCTGCAGTCTTTCTTCCAATGACACTTCTTTCCACAAAAGAAACATTTCCCCTTTCCCTTTTTCTTCTCCACCTTACCATTGGGCTTTAGGTGATCTGGAGCCTTGGCCTTGCCCTTATTTTTCTTTGGGCCTCGTGGCTTCAGGTCCGTACCCGTAAGCATGACAGATGTTTTAAGCTCCGGTTTCAAGTGCTTCTCTGCTTGCTTTATCAGATTGTTCAATTTTGCTAAAGTAGCTTCTTTATCAGACAAATGAAACTGCATAATAAAGTTAGAGTAGTCTTTTGGTAAGGACTGAAGAATTAGATCGTGACCTATCTCATGATCCATGATGAACCCGAGGTTGGACAATTTTCCAATGTGGCCAATCATCTTAAGCACATGTCCACTAACAGATCCTTCCTTATAACTTGTTTGGAATAAGGCACATGACACTTGGAATCTCACGGTATGAACGTAAGTTGCATACAACTCCTTCAAGTGAAAGATGATTGTTTGAGCATCCATATCTTCGTGAGCTTTCTAAAGTTTGTCTGACATAGAGCCAAGAATTATGTAAACTGCTTGCTCATCATCATCGACGTGTTTCTTCCAAGCATCAAATGTATTTTGGTCAGCATCTTATGCGGGTTCATTGGGAAATGGTATTTCAAGAACATAGAAAATATTTTCTTATTGTAAGACAATTTTAAGGTTTCTAAACCAGTCATTGTAGTTGTCCCCTTTGAGCTTATGCTCATTAAGGATGGAACGAAGTGATACTCTATTTGCCATTTGAATGTTTGTGAAATATTTTAACCCACCTGTTAAGAGAGAATGTTAAAATTAGAAATATGTTTTCATTAATGTTTCATAATAACCTGGGCTTTTAATATTATGAAGTTGCTCCCACTCAATTGTTTTAAATTTTTAAGCAAATCGCATCAACCCCAATATGATGGATTTCTTGAGGTCAAAGATCCCATTATCATCATTTCATAACTCCGACTAGGACCGGTCGTTATAAAATATGAAAATTAGGTAGGTTCCCAACCAATTTATGATATAAATCACAATTCCTTGATCATTGGGTTGGGCAATCAAACATGCCATAGCTTATGCTAGTCTTTGAGGACACCCAATCTTAGCCTAGGTAAATACCTCAAAAATTTTAACTCGAGGTTCCTCTAGTTAATTAGACTTGAGGATCCGCAAAATCAGTGGCTTACTCTTAAACTTTAGAGTTGCTCACTTATATAAACCCAAGATATGAAAGGTTTGGTGCAAAAATTTGTAAAGAATTCTTTGGGTTTATATAGGTGCTCCAAAGACAACAAAATTAATTAAGAATCCGATGTGGGATAAATGCTAATTTAATCTTAGCCATTGGATCTTAATTTAGTGGTTTAGTAAGATTATAAAACCCTAATAAGAGTTTGGGCCGAATTGGAATTCAAAACAAATAACAAATAAAAAAAATAAGTATTCACGTTATTATTCATGTTACTATTCACATTACTATTCACATTTTTATTTTATTTTATTTATTTATTCCAATTCCCAAAGTGCCCCTATCGTCATTCACCAATCCCTAAGCCATTATGGAACCTCATAAATGAGGTTCACAGTTCCTTGCACCATTGGAGAACATTACATTGGTAAGGCTTTATGTGATTTAGGTGCCAGTGTTAATTTAATGCCTTTTTCTATTTACAGGAAACTGCAAATTGGAGAAGCAATGCCTACCTCAGTATCTTTGCAACTTGCTGATCGAACACTCGCATTTCCGAGAGGAGTCGTGGAAAATGTGCTGGTAAAAGTTGACAAACTCATCCTTCCAGCAGATTTCATCATCCTTGACATGGAAGAAGACAAAGAAGTACCTATCATTCTTGGGAGACCATTTTTGGCTACAGGTAAAACTGTGATTGATGTACAAAAAGGAGAACTAACAATGAAAGTGCAGGACCAAGAAGTGACCTTTAATGTTTTCCAAGCCATGAAATTTCCAAGTGATGAAAAGGAAGAAGAAGAATGCTTCAGAGTTGATGTTATTGATAAAATTGTTCAGAATACTGAGTCAAATCCCACAGATACACTTGAAGCTTGCATTACCAACATGACAGACAACGAGCTAGATGCTGAAATCTTGGAATGTATCAATTACCTTGACAAACCATTCCGATTCAAAGTAACACCACCAGTTGAAAGCTTGGAACTGCCAAAGAAAGACCGAATCAAGCCTTCGATTGAAGAACCACCGCAGCTGGAACTAAAGTTACTTCCGAGCCATCTCAGGTATGCATTTCTTGGAAACTCTTCTGAATTACCTGTTATTATTTCTTCTTCACTAACATTGGAACAGGAAGAAAAGCTACTAAGAGTGTTACGAGAACACAAAAGAGCCATTGGCTGGACTATAGCAGACATTCGAGGCATTAGTCCATCATTTTGCATGCACAAAATCCTGATGAATGATGAATACAAACCCACAGTGGAGCATCAACGGAGACTCAATCCAATCATGAAGGAAGTCGTGAAGAAAGAAATCATCAAATGGTTGGATGCTGGTATCATTTACCCCATCTCAGATAGCACTTGGGTAAGTCCTATGCAATGTGTACCAAAGAAAGGAGGAATTACTGTTGTCACCAATGAAAAGAACGAGCTGATTCCAACAAGAACAGTGACTGGATGGAGAGTATGTATGGATTACAGGAAGCTGAACAAAGCCACGAGAAAGGACCATTTTCCGCTGCCATTCATTGACAAGATGTTAGATAGACTGGCAGGACATGATTCTATTGTTTTCTTGATGGATATTCAGTTACAATCAGATTGCCATCGCACCAGAAGACCAGGAGAAAACTACTTTTACATGTCCCTATGGTACTTTTGCTTTCCGCAGGATGCCATTTGGATTATGTAATGCCCCTGCCACTTTTCAACGTTGCATGATGGCCATTTTCTCAGACATGCTGGAGCAGAGTATGGAGGTTTTTATGGATGATTTTTCTATATTTGGAGATTCTTTTGATCATTGTTTGTTAAATTTGGAACAGGTATTACAAAGGTGCGAAGATACAACCTGGTACTCATTGGGAGAAATGCCATTTCATGGTACATGAAGGTATTGTTCTTGGACACCGGATTTCACAAAAGGAATCGAGGTAGACAAAGCAAAAATCGAGACAATTGAGAAACTACCTCCACCAACATCTGTAAAAGGATTCGGAGTTTTCTTGGACATGCAGGTTTTTACAGAGATTGATTTTTCCAAGAGCCAAACCTCTTTGCAATCTTCTGGAAAAGGATTTTATTCACAAGATGAATGCTTTTAAAGATCTTTTTCTTCTAATCGATGCCATCTCATCCTTTGATCCCAGAAGTGCCAGAAAGAAGCCTTTTGAGATCTTAAAACAGAAGCTGATTTCTGCCCCCATCATTGTACCAGACCAGATTGGACCCTTCCATTTGAGGTAATGTGTGATGCTAGTGATTTTGCTGTAGGTGCAGTTTTGGGACAACGCAAAGCAAAGATTTTCCACACCATTTACTACTCCAGCAGAACTCTGAATGAAGCTCAACTCAACTACACAACCACTGAAAAGGAGTTGCTAGCAGTTGTGTACGCTTTTGACAAATTTCGCTCCTATCTGCTGGGTCCCAAAGTGGTGGTATATACAGATCATTCAGCAATCAAATATCTGATCACAAAGAAAGATGCCAAACCTAGATTGATCCGTTGGATACTTCTTTTACAAGAATTCGACGTAGAGATCCGAGACAGGAAAGAACAGAAAACCAGGTGGCAGATCACTTATCGAGGCTCGAGAATGGAAAAACAGCTGACAAAGAACTAATAATCAAAGAAACTTTTCCAGATGAACAATTATTTTCCATAAAACAACAGGAAGTCCCTTGGTATGCTGACTATGTTAATTATATTGTATCAGGAAAATGGCCGTTGGAATGGACAACTCAACAACGGAAGAAGTTTTTCAAAGAAGTCAAGCACTATGTCTGGGATGAACCGTACCTGTTTAAACGTTGTGCTGATCAATTACTGAGACGGTGTGTTCCACAGGAGGAAGTCAACAGTGTTTTGCAACACTGTCATTCATCACCATACGGCGGACACTTCAGTGGAAACAAAACTGCAGCCAAAGTCCTTCAATCAGGTTTGTTCTGGCCCACACTTTTTAAAGATGCTTATCTTTTTGCTTTTCAATGTGACAGGTGCCAGAGAACAGGGAATATTTCAAGAAGAAAATGAAGGACCATTGCAAAACATTCTGGAAGTGGAGATATTCGATGTGTGGGGTATTGATTTCATGGGACCATTTGTTCCATCATTTGGAAACATGTACATTCTGGTTGCTGTAGACTACGTCTCCAAATGGGTTGAAGCAATTGCACTGCCATCCAATGATTCCAAAGTGGTGATCAAATTCCTGAAAAAGAACATTTTCACTCGATTTGGAACACCTCGGGCAATTATCAGCGATGGTGGCTCACATTTCTGCAACAGATATTTTGATGCACTTCTATCCAAATATGGAGTTACTCACAAAGTTGCCACAGCTTACCATCCACAGTCAAATGGACAGGTTGAAGTTTCAAACAGGGAGATCAAAAGAATCCTAGAAAGAACCGTTGGATCAACAAGGAGGGACTGGTCTACAAAACTGGATGATGCATTATGGGCCTACCGAACAGCTTACAAGACACCCATTGGTATGTCCCCATATCGATTGGTGTTTGGGAAAGCATGCCATCTGCCAGTTGAACTTGAACACAAGGCGTACTGGGCACTGAAGAAACTGAATCTTGATTCACAAGCTGCAGGAGAGAAAAGACTTCACCAACTCAATGAATTGGAGGAATTTCGCCTACAGGCTTATGAGAATGCCAAATTGTACAAAGAAAAGACCAAAAAATGGCATGACCGAAAAATAGTGCACAGACAGTTGGAACCAAGGCAGCAGGTGTTGTTGTACAACTCGAGGTTAAAACTTTTCCCTGAAAGTTAAAATCTAGATGGTCCGGACCATTTGTGATCACTCAGATTTTACCATATGGAGCTGTTGAGTTACTGGATCCTAATACCAACAACACATTCAAAGTTAACAGTCAGCGTGTCAAGCACTACTGGGGAGAATCATTTGAGCGACAAAAAGAAAGTGTCACACTTTCAGATCCAGCATAAACGTTCGAAAAGTCACGTCTAGCTGACGACAATTAAACTTAGCGCTCGCAGGGAGGCAACCCATGCAATTTTTGTATATATTGTGATTTGGTGTGATTTAATTTTGTGTGTTTAGTTTTTGCAGATTAAGTCATTTCAAGATGGACGAAGCTCTCTCAAATCTTCACAAGCAATTTCCTTCTCTCCCTCCCTCAAAAATCTCTGATGAAAGTCTACAAAGCTCGCTTGGAACGGATGAGACTACTGACAATACATGGTGTGCCCAATGACATTCGTTGGGTAATTGAAGCACGAGTCCGATTGGCAGGTGAATCCTCTGATTCTTTTATTTCACATCTGCCTGGTTTTGGAAGAAGCACCTATGCAAAGAAACGAAGAGCTAAGCAAATGGGTGTTTGTTACAAATGTGCACGTTGGAATTGCAATACTCGTTGTCATTCTTTAGGAATGGTGTCTGTTAATCGCGAAGACAAAATTAAATTCATTAGGAATGGCTTGAGTAAGGAGTCTTTAGATGATATATCTTCGACTCTTGAGACGCATCCCAGTGGATATGTTCACATAGACCTTTCGCAGATTACATACACAATATCAAAAAGAAAGACAACAGTTAAGTCTTGGGAATCTGACTCAAAAAGACCCTGTTTGCCAATTTATAAGAAAATTGGATGGGAAGCTTGTCCCTGACGCATAGATGTCAATCAAGCCGTTACTTTTTTTGTACATATTATATCTCTTTGTCTTTTCTTAATAATTGTGATTTGTTTTGTTATTTTCTTTTCTTTTCTCCTCCGACAGGATCCAGATTCTTTTTTTGACTATCACGATCTTTTGTACTATATTAATCGTCTTTGGAAGATACTTGTGCTATTTTTACTAACCCATTTTCAGGTATTATAAATTCAACTCATCATTGTACCTTTGAAGTCATCCAGAGTTGAGAAAAAAAAAATACATAGAAAAATGGAAGCCACTTCAAGAAGACGAGTTGAAAACATTTGTGTGTTTTGCGGTAGTAGTGTTGGTACTAAACCACAATACATAGAAGCGGCACAGGAGTTGGGTCGAGTATTAGCTGCAAGGAATATGCACTTAATATATGGCGGAGGAAATCTTGGATTAATGGGGATCGTTTCAAAGGCCGTACAGGAAGGAGGCAGTCATGTTTTGGGAATCATCCCAAAACCCTTGGCAGAGGCAAATCTTATTGAACCAACTAACGGAGAGGAACTGATCGTGCCAGGTATGTCTGAACGTCTGGTAGAAATGATTAACCGTGCTGATGCTTTTATTGCTTTGCCAGGTGGCTTGGGTACATTGGAGGAAATTTTTATTGTACTATCTTGGGCGAACCTGAACATACACCAGAAACCAATTGGTCTGCTTAACGTTGATGGATTTTATGATTTTCTTTGTGTGTTTCTTGATGATGCCCGGAGAAATGGATTCATTTCAAAACCTATGAAAGAACTCCTCTTCACTGCCAGACTTGCTCCAGATCTAATTGACCAACTCATAGCCTATGAACCACAAGTTGACCCTATCATTTCAAATAAATTGGTCGGGGGACGATCGTGGTAAGAGACGTCGGGTTAATCTGGATCTTAACCTTTAATTTCCTGTAGAATTTCAGTTAACCAGGTATTATCGTCTAAACTCTTCTTCTACTGTTTAAGACATTGGGGACAATGTCTCATTTAGGTTTGGGGGAGGGAATTAGTTGATTAATATCTTGTTTTTAGTAGTATGTTGTTTTTATTTTTAGTCCAAAATTTTTCGAAAAATACAAAAAAATGAAAAATTTTCAAAATTACAAAAATATTTTGCATTTTTGTGTTTTTATTTTGACTAAAAAGGTGAAATTGGTAAGAGATAGCCGAGTAAGGAATTTCCACTCCTGAGACGTATCTCAAACCTATTTCGAATAAGTTAATTTTTGTTTATTTCATTTTGAATTATTTAATTTGTGAATTCTCCTTAAATCTGACTAAAATGAATCTTCATATGTTCAGTTGACAGGTATTATGAACTTACATGGAAACATACGGACATGAGCTAAAATTGAAAAGTTTGTAATATTCCGTGCTAGTGTAATTGGAGGAAGCATCTCTAAATAGTGATGGAGTAAAAAAAAAAAAAAAAAAAAAAAAAAAAAAAAAAAAAAAACGTCTGAGATCCGAGTTATTAAGTCTGTAAGGGTATTTTAATACCTAGTGCCCTAAAACCAACTGGTTGGGAGTCATTGGCCCAAAGCTCGTTACATGGATCGAAGATGCTGCAAAAATATAAATATCTGAAGTCTGAGTAATTAAGTTCGTAGGGGTGTCTTAACACCTGGTGCCCTAAAGCCAACTGGTTTGGGAGCCACCACCCAAAGCTCGCTACATAGACGGAAGGTATTGTATAAAATAAAAAATAGAAAAAAATCAAAGAAAAAATCAGAAAAATCAGAAAATTATTCCATTGCTACAAAAAGGTGTGAAATCTGATAGAACTTTAGGACAAAAATATTACTCTCTTATCAACTGCACTTATGACTGTTGTGGGCAAAAATGAGTTATTAATATTTTGTTGGCTGTGTATATGGAGAATGGTAAAATAATCGGAGAATTTACTTATTCGGTAATTTAGAAAGAAACAAAACAACTAGTAACTTGGAGTAGAATTTTCACCTGATTAGTCACTACTTTCTTTATTCTCTTTTCGCTTGTCTTTTTGCTTTTGTGTGCATTAGTTTTAATACCTTTTTACTTTTGTAAAATGTTTGTGGGTATCATTGCTGTAAACCCTCACGAGACTACACTCGTCCACTAGGGACACCTAGGGGTTTAAAGGCTTGTTGCATATGCTAAATGCAACCGTGATCCCTACGAAAAGGCTTAGTTAAATTTTATTATGTTATTTTATTTTGTATTTTGCTCGAGGACTAGCAAAATGTTAGGTTTGGGGGTGTGATGAGTGGTATTTATATCACTATTTCCCACTCATTTAACCTAATATTTTGTATAGTTTCTTGAGATTTATGAACGTTTTGATGTGTTTTATTGTTATTTTGCAGATAAATAAAGTTTGGACAGCACTGGAGGCAATTTGGGGCAAAACCGGACAAAAATGCGTCAACAGGGATATTTCGTCTTTTGCGCGTCGCGCCGCCAAGACATTCCGCGTCGCGACGCCCAGCGTGAGCCGGATTTGCTAACATGCGCCTGGTCAACGGTCAACATTTTGAGAAGTTTTGACTTTGCTAAAATGCGCCGTGCCACGTGTCACCATCACAGCCGATCTGCTAACATGCGCCGTGCCACGTGTCATCATCATATGCTGCCGACACTCAGACTTGACACGTGTCGCCTCGTCATCAGCCATGTCATCGGTCAACGAGTCAACCTTGCCACGTGTCATGCCACATCATCGTCCACGTCAGCAGGTCAACCGAGTCAACATGCCACGTCAGCCTCAGCCAATCACAACTTGACACGTGTCGCCACGTGTCGCAATCCTATTGTGCCGACAAATGCAACACACGCCTACGCCACGTCATCGCCACGTCAGCCCACGTCATCGCCACGTCATCAATGACGTCATCACAATAATTGAGAATTAGCCGCCTTGACACGTGTCGCATGTACAGTCAGCCGCCTTGCTACGTGTCGCCGTCTCATTGTGCCACGTCGACAAATTCGCGTCGCGACGCTGAGTGACTTGGCGTCGCGACGCGGAACAAGTTCCTGAACAGTAAAAATATTTTGCTATAAATAGAGCGCGAAATTTCAGAATTTTGTACACCTTTCTCTCTCTTGATTTCTCTCTCTTGAGAGAGTTTCTCTCTCTAGAATTTTTATTTTATTTTTTATTTATTTTTAGTTTTGTAAATAATTAATTACTTTTTGTAATAATAGTATTTAATTTTACTTTTTACTTTTTACAGTTTTTACTATTCACCATGTTGAAATAATTTCCTCAGCTAGGGTGAAAGGTAATTCTTCTACTATTACTATTTAGATTAATCTCCCTTAAAAATAATATATTCACTATTTAAAATATTGACTTAATAAGGAATACCGCTATATTGGTCGGTTGGTAATTCATTTTAATCTGGTTTAAACCTGACTAATCAAGGATACCGCTAGACTGGTCGGTTGGTAAATTTATTTTTGGTTCCGCCTTAATGGCTGGTTGGACTTAATTTGACTTAATCAGGATACCGCCAGATGGTCGGTTGGTTAATTTATCACAAGTTTATATATTATTTTATGGGAGATATCTAAATTAGTAGTAGTAAAAGTAATTCCTTTTACCTTAGCATTTTATTTTATTGTAATTTATTTTTCAGCTTTTTACTTCATGTCTTTTACTTTTATGTTTTTACTAGTCCTAGTTATGTGTTAGTTTTCTGAGTTGTGATGACTTTTAATATCACCGGTTTATAAGGGGTTAATTATAATTTGGGTAATATAAAGATTTATTTATTGAGTCTTAATCTTAATGCTTTTTTTAATCTGGCCATTAATAAAATTGATATGGTAAATCTAAAATGAACTAGACATAGGGATTTTAGGTTTCAGCCTTAGACTTAATAGCCCACGATCTTCCTTGAGGATAGATAACCCTTTAATAGATTTCCTTACAGGATAGGAATATACCTGTTGGGCGGGGGTAGCCATAATTGGAACTTAAACTTAATGAATCCAGATAATTTGGTTGACATAGACATATGGTTCAATTGGGTTAAACTGGGTATTTGTGTCTGACCATCGACAGAGGCTTACACATAATTTTAGTGTTCCAGGTTAATAAATCAATATATTACCAACTTAAGATAACACTTCATCTTTAAAATGATATTAAAAAAATCACAACCTTAATCTTTGTATCTTTTGTTATTTCTTTAGTATTTTCTTTATCTTTTTATTTATTTATTTAGCAAATCTTCAATCAACCAAATCAATCAAGCATCAATTCCATTCTCCCTTTAATTAGATATTTGTAAATAATAGATTCAATAATTAATAACAACAGTAGGAATTAAGTCCTCGTGGGATCGATATTTTTATACTACTTGAACGATACGTGCGCTTGCGTTATACGTGTGTGTTTACGCCGGTCACGGACCATATCTAATAATGTCCGATTTCTCCTTTCGGAGACCCCATTATGTTGTGGAGTTCCCAGAGGAGTCCACTGAGAAACAATGCCATTTCTCTCAGTAATCTTGAAATTCATCGCTTAATATTTACCACCTGGTCAGACCTTAGTGGCTTAATACTTTATATTAAGCTGTTTTCTACTTCAGCTTTGAGACTTTGAATTTCTCAAAGGCTTCAGATTTGTACCGTATAAGGTACACATACCAATATCGCGAGTAATCATCGATAAAGGTAATGAAGTAGAAGAATCCACCTCTAGCGGTGACTAACATTGGTCCGCATACATCCGAGTGTAATAGTTCTTGTCTCCGCTGCATACTGTCATTTACCTTTGAAGGGTAATTTGGTCATTTTACCAAGTAAACAAGACTCACAAGTTCCATAAGGTTCATATTGAAGGTTATGAAATACCCATCCTTATGTAGCTTAGTTAATCTTGTTTCTTTCATATGACCTAAACGACTGTTGCCATAGAAGTGATTCATTGAGATTATTCGAGTTACATTGTATATATTAGAGGTTGAACATTTTTGTTAGTTTGTAAGACATAGATACCATTATTCAAAATACCATCTCCATATTTTATTTCATTGAAATAAATAGAACATTCATTGCAACTTATTAGGCATGAAAAGCCTTTTATATAAAGAATAAATGAAATGATGTTCTTTACTAGAAAATGTACATAAACAAAATCTTCTAAGTCTAAAACTAAACCATTCGGAAAAACTAATGAATAAGTCCCCACGCACAATGCAACCAGTTTTGCTCCATTACCAATGCGTAAGTCAACCTCCCCATGACGAAGTCTCCTACTGTTTCTAAGGCCCTTCACATTGTTACACAAGTGAGTCCCACAACCAGTGTCAAGCACCCAAGTAGAAGGTTCAGAGTTTTGAGAATATAGTTCAATCATATACAACATACCTGAAGCATTGGGCTTCTTGGCCTTTTGGGCCTCCATAGCTTCCTTGGTTTTCAAGGATCTGCAGTCTTTCTTCCAATGACACTTCTTTCCACAAAAGAAACATTTCCCCTTTCCCTTTTTCTTCTCCACCTTACCATTGGGCTTTAGGTGATCTGGAGCCTTGCCTTGCCCTTATTTTTCTTTGGGCCCTCGTGGCTTCAGGTCCGTACCCGTAAGCATGACAGATGTTTTTAAGCTCGGTTTCAAGTGCTTCTCTGCTTGCTTTATCAGATTGTTCAATTTTGCTAAAGTAGCTTCTTTATCAGACAAATGAAACTGCATAATAAAGTTAGAGTAGTCTTTTGGTAAGGACTGAAGAATTAGATCGTGACCTATCTCATGATCCATGATGAACCCGAGGTTGGACAATTTTCCAATGTGGCCAATCATCTTAAGCACATGTCCACTAACAGATCCTTCCTTATAACTTGTTTGGAATAAGGCACATGACACTTGGAATCTCACGGTATGAACGTAAGTTGCATACAACTCCTTCAAGTGAAGATGATTGTTTGAGCATCCATATCTTCGTGAGCTTTCTAAAGTTTGTCTGACATAGAGCCAAGAATTATGTAAACTGCTTGCTCATCATCATCGACGTGTTTCTTCCAAGCATCAATGTATTTTGGTCAGCATCTTATGCGGGTTCATTGGGAAATGGTATTTCAAGAACATAGAAAATATTTTCTTATTGTAAGACATTTTAAGGTTTCTAAACCAGTCATTGTAGTTGTCCCCTTTGAGCTTATGCTCATTAAGGATGGAACGAAGTGATACTCTATTTGCCATTTGAATGTTTGTGAAATATTTTAACCCACCTGTTAAGAGAGAATGTTAAAATTAGAATAATGTTTTCATTAATGTTTCATAATAACCTGGGCTTTTAATATTATGAAGTTGCTCCCACTCAATTGTTTTAAATTTTTAAGCAAATCGCATCAACCCCAATATGATGGATTTCTTGAGGTCAAAGATCCCATTATCATCATTTCATAACTCCGACTAGGACCGGTCGTTATAAAATATGAAAATTAGGTAGGTTCCCAACCAATTTATGATATAAATCACAATTCCTTGATCATTGGGTTGGGCAATCAAACATGCCATAGCTTATGCTAGTCTTTGAGGACACCCAATCTTAGCCTAGGTAAATACCTCAAAAATTTTAACTCGAGGTTCCTCTAGTTAATTAGACTTGAGGATCCGCAAAATCAGTGGCTTACTCTTAAACTTTAGAGTTGCTCACTTATATAAACCCAAGATATGAAAGGTTTGGTGCAAAAATTTGTAAAGAATTCTTTGGGTTTATATAGGTGCTCCAAAGACAACAAAATTAATTAAGAATCCGATGTGGGATAAATGCTAATTTAATCTTAGCCATTGGATCTTAATTTAGTGGTTTAGTAAGATTATAAAACCCTAATAAGAGTTTGGGCCGAATTGGAATTCAAAACAAATAACAAATAAAAAAAATAAGTATTCACGTTATTATTCATGTTACTATTCACATTACTATTCACATTTTTATTTTTTTTATTTATTTATTCCAATTCCCAAAGTGCCCCTATCGTCATTCACCAATCCCTAAGCCATTATGGAACCTCATAAATGATCTGTTCAATAATTAACACATTGAACCATTTATGAACAATTCCTACGTAATCATATATGCTGTTAATTTGTATTGTGCACTGTTAACCATTGATTTCGACTTTGTTGTGTGTGACCTTTTGTGTTCCCCTCAAATTGGACATGAAATGAATTGTGATGATTTAATTGAACATAAATTATCCTCCGATCAGATGGTCATTCGATTTCAATGACCAAGGTTGACATCTCGCAATATGCCAAGGCCCCCAAATGAGAAGGAAAGATATATACCCATTATGTATGTGATTTACATATGATATGGTCCCTCGCCTCACTGTATCCCCACCGTTTGACCTATGGTATGGAAAATGTCTTCCAATATAGTCAAAGGTATAATGTTGATAGTGTCATGAATCATGCTAACCCAAGAATCTCACATGATTCTTCCGCTCGGCGGCCACAGTCTCAAGCAGTGATCACACATATCAACCCGCAAACTGGAATACTACTCTTATAAGAAATATTATCCGAAGAGTGGCGATTCTCTGTTGTATCTTTACAAACTTCATGTGTTTCAAAAATGACCCATTCATACCCTTATGACCGGATCTTTGAACCGAGGAAGGAGAATGTCAAAGTTATTTGATCCACACATAAGATTGTAAAGACCTTAAGTCTAAGGACTAGTCATACAATCGATACATGAAAGTTCTGACAGACACATGAGATAAACACTCCATGTGAAAACTTTCGGCGGTCAGTTCGTTGGACACGAGCAACTCATGCATCCATGTGATACATCAAGCGGACGGATCTCCGCTAGTAGCCTAAGAGATCGGCTACCCCACTTAAGTGTGGATCATATCATCATGCTAGTCTCTCCGCTTTGTGAACGCCCAGATTATTCACAAAACTATGACTAGGAATGGTTAAGAGTAATGATTCTCATAATGCATGGAAGCCATCATCTTATTACTCCAAGGGCTTTATTACATTGTTTGATGATTCATATAAGTTATATAAGACACGTTTAATAAAGATTGCCATTTTATTAATTAATGAAAATATTACAAATACATGTACATATAGCCCATCCAAAAGTTGGGTATAGGGCATATCCCTAACAAGCACTTCTATTATTTCTGGTTCTTTTTCATACTCATGGCTTTTGTTTTACTGTTGGAATCCTGGCGGTGGATTGTTCATTTTCCCTGAATTATTGCTCCATGCTAAATTGGGATGATTCATTCACCCTGGGTTATAAGTGTTGGAATATGTATTGTTCCCCCGTTTGTTGAAATTATTGACATAATTCATCGTCTCATCATGTTGGTTGTATGATTCTGCCTATGGTGCTCGTCCATATGGTGAACTTGTGGATCCAACATTAACCTTCTTATTAAGAGTTTCCATGAATTTGCATATCTGATCCAGCTTGGCATTCATTGCTGTGTTGGCTCCAACTTCATAAATTCATGCGATATGTTGAATCATGCTCTTTTCTGTTGGTCACAAAGAATTTTTGTTGGCCATTTCTTCAATTAATTCCCAAGCCTGATCCTCTCCATTTGCCATTAAAGTTCCTCTAGCAGCAGCATCAATTATGGTTCGTATTAGTCTAGAAAGTCCATTATAGAAGGTTTGGACTTGTAGCCATTTTGTAATCTCATGATGAGGACATTTTCTGAGCAGATCCTTGTATTTTTCCCAAGTTTCGCAGAGGGATTATTAGTCATATTGCAAAAAGGATGTGATGTCATTCCTCAGCTTTGCAGTTCTGGCTGGTGGAAAGTACTTTGCAAGGAATTTGGTGGCTATAGTGTTCCAAGTTGTGATGTAACCTGCTGGTAGTGAATGTAGCCAAGCCTTAGCTTTGTCTTTCAAATAATATGGGAAAACACGCAGTCTCATTGCTTCTTCTACCGCTCGGTTGTAATTGAAAGTGCCGCAAACTTCCAGGAAGCTGCTGATGTGGGCATTATGATCTTCAGTTGAATTCCCCCTAAACTGAACTGACTGTTGTATCATCTGGATGTATGTTTTGATGTCACACGTATTTGCTGGTAAAGGAGGAAGTACAATGCATGAAATGAAGCCGTCAACCACCGGAATAGTTCTGTCTCGAATAATAATTGGTGGTGCAACCTCCAAAGGTTCAGGTTCCACGTTGATCAATGCTTCTTGACCTTCTCGCCTTTCCCTTCTCAACTGTCTGATTGTTCTTTCAATTTATAGAAACACAAGAAAATAGAAATAATAAGTAAAAATAAATTAGGCACAAGTAAATGTATCTAACCTCAAAATTAATAGTGAAAGATAAATAAGTCCCCGACAACGGCGCCAAAAACTTGATCGGTGAAATCACTCACGTAACGCAAGTGCACGTATCGCTCAAGTAGTATAAAATGTATCGATCCCACGAGGACTTAATACCTAGGCTATCAATTTGTGAAGCTAAATTTTTACAAGTATTTAATAGATTGGTTATTTGATTGGATGTTGATTTTAAACTAAAGACAAGTAAATAAAACAGTGCAAATGTAAATTAAGGGAAAATTCAATATTATAAAACTATCTAGGGTTGTGAATCATTCCGATATCTTTTTTATAAATGAAGTGAGTATCTCATGTTTGTGTAATATATCGGTTTAGTAACCTGGAACATGAAATTATGCAAAAGCCTCTGTCGATGGTCCGGTGTAAATACCCAAATAACCCAATTAATCATATGTCTATGCCAACCAAGTTACCTGAATTCATTAAGATTAAGTTCCAATTGTGGCTACCCTATCCCGAAAGGTATATGCCTATCCTGGAAGGAAATCTATTAAAGGGTATCTAATCCTTAAGAGTGATCATTGGCTATTAAGTCTAAGGATGAAACCTAAAATTCCTTCGTCAAGTTTATTTTAAGTTTACCAGATAAATCTTATTAATAGCCAGTTAACAATAAGCATTAAGCTTAAGACTTAATAAATAAACATTTATATTACCCAAGACACAAAATAACCCTTTATAAACCAGTGATATTGGAATTCATCATAACCCTAGATTATGTATTTAGTTACAACACATACCTAGGATTGCTAAACACTTAAATAAACAAAACATCATAAAAAATTACTTAAAGATAAATAAAAGTAAAATTACAATAATGAAAGAAAATGCTCGGGTTCGGGGATCCATTTTTAATATTTCAAAATTTGAAATCTCCCTTATTGTCAATGTTTACCAATTAAAGAATTATATTTAACCAGACCATAAATGCGAAAATTTCATTTGTCTCAATTAAGTCCAACCGACCATATAGGCGGTAACAAGGTTATTACCTAAACCGACTATATAGGCGGAAACTACATCTGGAATGTAAAACCGACTATATAGGCGATAAATAAGGTTGTCACCAAAACCAACCATATAACCGGTAACTAATTAATCCAAATTTTAATTAAAATAAGGGAGATTAATCTAATTTATTATATTAAAAGTCTCACATTTTCACCCCAGCAGAATGAGATTACCTCCTCATGCTGTAAATGAAAACACATAAAACATTATTAATTAAATAAAAAGAAAATACAAGAAAACTTAAATAAATATACAAGGCACTTTCCTTTAGGTTTTTATGGAGAAATTCCTCCAAAGAAAGCATGAAAAAATTACAAAGTTTAGCTTGGTGTTTATAGGCAAATCTAAAGGCTTCCACCAATTTCTCCACCAATTGCTCCACAAAACAAGGCACCAAACATGGCATCAAATATGGCACCAAATCCGACAATTTTCATTTTTTATTTTATTAATTTTGTTTTTTTGCTTTGAAAATGACTTTAATAATTACACATAACACACTTCCGAATGTTTTATCAATTTCGGTCATGAAAACTTCAGAATTATAAATTATTATGAACTTCACAGTTGTAGATCGTTGAGTATTATTTAATCTGGAACTTGAATCACCTTAATCCGATAATGGAGTAAAAAGTTATGGCCAAAATACGACAATTACACAAAATTGATAAAACAATATTAATTAAAACACATAAAACATTATTAATTAAATAAAAAGAAAATACAAGAAACTTAAATAAATATACAAGGCACTTTCCTTTAGGTTTTTATGGAGAAATTTCTCCAAAGAAAGCATGAAAAAATTACAAAGTTTAGCTTGGTGTTTATAGGCAAATCTAAAGGCTTCCACCAATTTCTCCACCAATTGCTCCACAAAACATGGCACCAAACATGGCATCAAATATGGCACCAAATCCGACAATTTTCATTTTTTATTTTATTAATTTTGTTTTTTTGGTTTGAAAATGACTTTAATAATTACACATAACACACTTCCGAATGTTTTATCAATTTCGGTCATGAAAACTTCAGAATTATAAATTATTATGAACTTCACAATTGTAGATCATTGAGTATTATTTAATCTGGAACTTGAATCACCTTAATCCGATATTGGAGTAAAAAGTTATGGCTAAAATACGACAATTACACAAAGTTGGAATTTCTGAAATTGTACTTCGTTAGAACGCCATTTCAAGAATCCAATCTCCAAAATCAAAATATCAAGTCCAGTTTTTTGCCCTTATTTGTTCCACATTTCATCCTGATTGATTCCATTAAGTCTTGATTTTATTTTATCTGTAAAATAAACTAAAACACATCAAAACATTCATAAAACTCGAGAAACTATACAAAATATTATGTAAAAGAGGCGGTAATTATTGATATATTTTCCCCTCATCATTAATCATATTAATAATATTTTCATATGTGAGTATATTAATAATATTTTCATATGTAAATATTCAGAATTTTTAACTCCGGGTTATTCCACTAAAAACCTGGAGTTGTACTCTTGTTGCCACAGATAGATAAATTAAGCCGAACCACGTCTGTGTCCGTCAATAAAGTAATTACAAACAGATTGGCCCTTCACCAGTATCTCGTAATTAGAGCAGGGTCATAATGTCCGTTATACCCCTCTAATTATTTTTACCTCAAGTATCATTGATTCGTTAATGAAAGATTTATCCATAACTATTATGAATGTTAATCTTTCTATTCATAATAGAAAGACTTGAGCGCTCTAACCATTCAAGTATCAAATTAACCTTTAACTAAGATATTCTGTAACGACCGGTAACCTTTTCGACCAATAATTTCAACTACCGTTTCATTCTGGGAAAAATACTCATGATATGAATTATGTTGAACATGTACGTACTAATGAAATGACCTTGCGGGACAATCAGTACTCTTCGAAGTTCCGATATTGAATTGTACGATGCTTCACTACCGGACAACCTACAGGTTTTGGCCCGTAACTTTCTCATACGAACTCTAATTTCTATGAATTTTATATCGTCAAAAAGCTTAGATAGAGAACTACAACTTCCATGCTGAACAGTTTTTCCAAAATATGACCAAAAATAGGTCAAAACGCAAGTCGAAATTCGGATGAATAGTGATTTCGAGGTCAAATGCAAAAATCTCAAATTTTCTACACCCTTCTACACTTTTCCATAAATTTCCAAATATCTAAGGCACCCCACTATATAAAAGAAATTACTATTCATAAATCACAAATTTTTGAAACAAAAATAAAGGATGAAATGTGAGATGGAAGAGAAGAAGAAGAAGAAGAAGCAGAGAGAATAAAAGAAAGAAGAAAGGCGAAAAGAAGCAAATAAGGAGAAGATGTACATCAATGGAGGGTTTAGAGAATGAAGAAAACCAAGAAAAAGAAAGGTAAGAAATCCCTGACCCAAATTATGGAATTACAAGTTTTGAAAAGTTAATGCTTGTGTAATGTTTGGAAGGTTAGTTGTGATAATGATAGTGTGATTTCATTTGACTTTAAAACCATAGAAACATCGATAAATCCCAACTTGTGGGTTTTGGGTATAACTTGATAAAGTGTGTAAGATAGATTAGAAGTTGAATTATTTATAAATTGGAGGTTTGATGTATGTTAAATTGAGTGTAAGATAATGTATTGTGTATTGGTTTTTAGTATGGAAGCGTTGGTATGGAGTGGATTTGAATGTTTTGAGCTTTGGATAAACTTGGAGAAGAAAAAAAAATCCTAGAAATCTAGGTCGTGTCGCGACGCCGAAGGACTTTACGTCGCGACGCAAGAGGAAAATGGCGACATGATTCTGGACGCTGCGCATAGCGACACGTAAGGGTTTGGTCACGACGCGAGGCACATAATTTCACCAAAATCAGTTTTAAACCCCCCAGTTCTACCCTAGCGTGTTAGAGACCACCCTTAGGGTTTCTTATCAATTTGGATATATATCCTATATCAAATTATGATCATCATAAGCATCGTGCATATGATATATAGATGTATCTTTAAGCATTGTAAAGTATCGAATATAATTTTACTACGTTGATGCTAATTAAGTTTTCGATCATAGATTATCCGCAGGAACCGCAATATTCTTCGACAAGGGTTCGAGTGCCATCCAGATTCGAAATCAGTGAGTTGACACCTCTTTCTTCAAGTTGATTTTATTTATTGATTTATTTGTTCTTTATAAATTGAGAGTTACTTTTTCTGCAATTAGGGCGTTAGCCAAGTTTGTTTTTATATCATATATGATTTAACATGTTTTGAGAAATGTTTTAGAAAATAGATGTTTTTAGTTTGAGTTTTATGTTTTTCGGGGCATGAGGAAAAAACTCACCGCAACATGGAAGTTGACACAATTGGAATTGATGGACAGAGACATGTGCACATATAGAGGACTGAGGGGATGGTGATACGTAACGCCCTCAGATCCTAGAGCAGGGCTAGGGGACGGCGATATGAAACGCCCCTGGACCCTAGTTTCAGAGCTTGGGTGGTAGCATAGATCCGCACCCCCATTTCTAATTTTTTTCTTGGGGGACAGAGATACGTAACGCTCGAAGACCACCAGTTTCAGAGATAGTAGTGCCATACTTTGGGGGACGACGGTACGTAACACCACAAAGTCATGGATTTGCACTGCTGGCTACAGTTAAGCGTATGGGGGGACAACGATACGTAACACCCTCATACATCAAGGATTTTCAGATACCGAGCAATTCACAGTGATTAGATTTTCAAAAATTTTTCAGAAAATCATACTTTTAGAAACAATTTCAGAATTAGATTTCTAAAACCAGTTTTTAGAAAGAAAATTTTTAGTAAAGAGGCTTCAAGCAGAGTTTTCAGAAAGAAAGTTTTCCTACAAGTTTTTCATTGAAAATTTTGGTTTTAGAACCAAATGTTTTTTTTATATAACAACATTTTAGTTTTTAGTCCACTCACTTAGATCGTTCAGCGATCTAACCCCTCACTCGAAGTTTTCTTTTGTTACAGGTATTCTCTGAGGACGAGCTCGGGAGGATGGATACTGACGCAGTCACTAGGGATGGAGTCCATCGGTACGAGTCAGAGATATAGTGAGAGTTCAGTTATAGTCAAGTATGAGTCTTGTTTTAGTTATGTTTGTTTGTAGTCATTGTAAAAACGATTGTTATTAAGCACAGTAATTAATATTGAGTTTTTTTTTTATGTTCTTGAGTTGGGCTATGGTCCAACACAAAATATAGTTAAATAAAGAAAAGTGTATTAGTTTCTATCATGGTTAAATAGTCAGAGGCTTATGTGGTTAGTACTGCTATCCCCTGCCGGTGACATCTCCCAGTTCGAAGATGTTACAAAGATTGCATCAGAGCATGGTTTAGGGAGTCGATGACTACAGTGGGCAAAGTGATAGGGTCTGGTATACGTAGTATGTCCGAGATACTCGTATGCGAGACACTACTTCTCCAGTATCTGATCCTTGAGTACATCCTCAAAGTTCCATAGACAGGTTAGTAAGCCTTCGTAGATCGTTCAAATAGTATTCCTCGTAAGAACAATTACACTCTAGATACAAGTTGAGAAATCTTCTTGAAGTTATACCGATCTAATACCAGAAGAATAAACGAGCTATGGAACTAGACAGTAGGATTTAAAGAAAAGTTATCATGGGAGTGAGAAAGGAAATCTATAAGAAAGTAAAGAAGGATGCATAAGAGTATAAGTAGCCAGAAATAAAGAATAGTAAAGAGATGGAATAAGGTAGTGAAATTTTGAGGATATTTATCCTGGACAATAGAAAGAGAATAGAAAAGCCCGAATGAGTAATAAAGTGCCTAGAAGATGTAAGATCCATTCCCTCCTCAAACCATTCCTTCAAGCCGAACTAATAAGTCTTCAAGTACTTCCTATATATAGTAAAGTCCCATGAGTACCCACCCAGGAAATAGGAAGAAAAAGAAAAAGTTAGGAAGAGAAGTAAGAGACAATAGGAAAATATTTAAGCAATTAGAATTAAATAGAGATAGAGGAATAGAAACATATAAGGAATGCCAAAATTGTAGTAACCAGAATTAGAGACAATGAGTGAAGTAATAAAGGGAAATACCATAGCCTGTAGTAAAGAAGAGTGTAGAAAGACTAGACCATAATAGAATGTCAAGTAGACCTAAGCAAAAATTTATTTCATTCAAGCATGATTCCTTTCCTCCTCAGGAATTTTTCTAAGTTGATCTAATAACGCTCGAGTACTTCGAATATATCGCAAGCTCCCCGAATAATCGAAAGAAGCAATACAGCAAAAAAATCAAGAAATCAAGAATTTCGTGAAGTCTTTTGGATAGATGAATGATGCCATATGGTCCCGATCTACCTAGATCTTTACCCCTCCGTGAAGTCAGACAAGGAAGTTGTCCTGATGGAATCTCGTTCATACCTACCTTAAATGAGCAACAGACTCCACCAAGACACAAAATACCAAAATAAGGATAACAAAACTAATCAATGCATAAGATGATTGTCCTAGTCCCTACCATCATAGATATAGATGACCGTAAGAAGCTTGACAAGAGTTCATCTTAGGAAATGGAAGACCTTGGAAAGTAAACCACCTACGAAAATAATCAAGTATGTTTTTGAGGATGTAAATAAGAAAACCTAATATAATCCAAAGATCAATGCAAGGCAGCGCGGCGTTTACAAAGACTAGTATGAGTCTATAAGATGGATCAAATGTAGTAAAACCTATAGAACAGTTCAAGTCAGTACGAATCCGTAAGCGTATACAAGAATAAAATCGGGATATTGGAGGTATCTAGGAATGACAAGAGTACCAGTATGGATAGTAGAACAAAGTGCCAAGTCGAGGCTTATAACAAGAATAGAAAGTGGAGATCTAAGGAAATAAATAGAAGAATGAACCACCGCTAGCCTCAGTACCAAGGAGTAGAGCAAGGAAATAGGATATGCAAATGGTAAGAAGACCGCGAGAAGTGACAAGGAAATTCAGTGTATTTGGGCACGGAGATAACATAACGAGAAAATAGTAGAGTAAAGAATTGATGATAGTCGTGGGACCCTAGAGCCTAGTAAAGAAAAGAATCAGTAAAGGAGAACAATTAATAGATTAGACAAATCACGAGATGGATTTACAACCAAGTCGATGAATATAAAGAAAAATAGACAAGAAACATAAGCTGATAAGGTTTGAAGCTACAATTAGTTAAGCTAAATATGGAAACCTCTATGGAAACAATGAACCCTCAAGAAAGTAAAGATATTAGAAGTATAAAAAAGATCATGGAGAACGACTCTTAAGAACATAGTGAACAGTTTATAAAGTATCTCATGGTTTTGAGAAGAAGGATTTTAGGTAAAGAGTAGTGTATGGATCAAAGATTTGGTAGAAGATGTCCTTAGTAATCGAAGTAGATAGAGTTTTCAATGGAGTAAATGAGTAAGGAGTTTAAGGAACTAAGATAAGAAAAGAACATTTGTAGCAGAGTGAGTTCCTTAGGAAAGATAGCAAAGAGATTATAGTAGCATCCATAGAAAGAACATAGTAACCACAGAGAGTTAAGCAACAGAAAGGGGAAAGAGACAGTATAAGGAAATTATTATGGAGTTTGCTTCTAGAATGACTTTGTATGAGATGCAGAGTAATTGATTGATAAAAAAATGATTAGGAGTAAGGTTAGAAAAGACAAGTCAGATAAGTTTTAGTAGTAATACCCAGTGTAGGAAAAGACACCAGACAGGTATACACGAGAGTTCTAGGCAAAGAGTAGGTATCACCAAATCCCCATAACAGAAGAGCCTCAAGACTAGTTCCCACCCTCCCAACCCTCGATCGAAATTAATAACAAATGGATCTGATGTATAAGTATAGTGATAAATGATCGAAATATAAAACTCTTGATAACAGCGACAAACAAAATAAAAAGAAAGAAAGAAATGGCCTAAGTAAGGGATTTTAAAGAGGAGCTATTAGATAAGGCAACAAAGAGGAGAAGTACTAGTTAAGCAACGATAAGAATGTAGAGGAAAACATTAAGCATAACCAATGACATATGAGAGCTGATACCCTTCGAATAAAGGAACAGAAATATAACCCATAGCAGTTTAAGTTATAGAACGAAACAAATGAGTAAATGAAAAGGTTAGATGACACAAGGATTGAAAGTAAAATTGTCAAGGCATAACAACAATAGGAGAAGATACTAAGTAAGTGTTAACATAAATATAAAATGGTATATAACCGATAAGATAAGTTTACTATAGTATGGAAAATATAATTAAGAGGTATCCTAGCATGCAATCAAGTATAAAAGACAAGTTGATGTAAAAGAATAGTAAAGAAAGACCAAATAGATGAGAAATTCATATGTAGTTCAAGGATGAAACAAAGTGAAGCTATTAAGAGTCAGAAAGGAAGTTGTTAAGTTAGAACAGTACCAAAATAAAGTAGTAGTCAAGTAATAACCGATAATTCAAGAAAGAAGATATTCCCAGATAAAAGGTAGAGACATAGACCAATAAAGTTCTCAGTAGATAATAGAATGAAGTAGAGGATGATAAGAATATCGAGAAAAAGTCAAGGGAGTGAGGCTGTTTAGATACAATGACGTTTGGAGAAGATTACATGATAAATAGAGGTAACAGTAAGTAATAACAAGGAAATTTTTAGTTAAGTAATCATATAAGGTACCAAGCCCTAGTCCAAGAATGACCAAACCACTATGGGTTTGGGATGGTTTTAGCCGCGGGTATGTGTGGTTTGGTAGATTCGTATCATAGTACGGAAACGAAGAAATAAGTTAGTGTGAAGCTGTAAATGTCATAGAAAATGAATCCTCGAGCTACAGAATATTGGCAAGAATATTAGTAACGACATTTGAAAGCAAAGTACGAAAGAATATAAGATTTAACCATAACCAAATCGAAAGGGACCACTAGGAAATTGTCCACAAGTAACACTTTAGGTACGAGTGGCGTCAATAGACAATATCAGTAAGTTAGAAAACCCCAAGCCCCCTTAGAAAAGCAGAAATTTTGGAACTTGAAGAGAGAAGCTCATAAACTATTGAAGGTTGCAAGAGGGGTATAGAAAGTTAATAGCTAAGTGATGAGAAATAATATTAAGATAAAGTTGGACAAGGGGAGCAAATGAATACTCAGTACAGGTATGAAGATATCAGAATCCTTAGTGAGAGTGAAAGGTAGTAGTTATTAAAAATTTGATCAAATTAAGTAATTATGGAGCATAAGTAAATTAGCTAAGACTGGAGCGAAGAAGGTAAATGTAGTAGAATCTCAAGATATTCTCGAAACTAGGAAAAATCACAAGTTAGACAGCAGAAAGGATTCGAGGACGAATCCTATTTAAGGGGGGAGAATTTGTAACGACCGGTTGTTGGGTTTCTAAGGTGTTCCCAAGATCAATTCAAGCAAGAAATAATGTTAATACATAATGGAGAATAGTGGAAATATACTCACATTTATCGGATATAGGATACGTTGATAACAAGATTTTTTCCTCTTCGAAATGCTCCAAGCTTCTCTTTGAAGTAGATCTCCAACCTCCAAGCCTTAAGTGATTGAGATTCCAAGCTCAAGGGATTGGTTTCCCTAACACCTTGATATGATTCCTTTGGTGTGCTGGAACTTAGAAAAATTGCCACAATTTTTTTCTTCTTCTTGAATTCGGCCAAGCCAAATTTTAGAGAGAAAAATGAAGCAATGCCGTGAGGGAGACAGAGAGTGATGAAGTTGTTGTGATTCAATTTTCAAAAGAAAATCTATGATATACCAAATATCCAACATTTGGTATATGTCAATCAAGTCATCACCTTGAGTAATTTACAAGTCTTCACTAACTTCCATCACAATAAAGTGAACAAAGTGACAAGTGATGTGACTTGTGATGTGAAATGTGGGCCCCACTTGATTCAAAATCCTAGTGGGCCCGCAACACATCCCGGGCTCGGGTTTGCTAATTCCGAATTAACGAATTTTCCGTTGCGACGTAATTAAATCAAATTTAATTAAATAATTATGCCTAGCAAAATTACTATTCACGTCGCTTGCGAATTAATTCTAAATTAATTCGTTCACCATAATTAAAATCCAATTTTAATTCCGTTATAAAATCTAATTTCATTTAATATGTCGAATATATTATTTTATCGATTAATTCCAAATTAATCGTTCTCTCTCTTCAAATAGTATTTTATCCTAGATAAAATATCTCCGTAATTAATCCTAGATTAATTATGTTCGAATCATACATCATCGGTGAATCTTCGGGAAGCGACCCATGAGATCCCTAGATATGTTGGCAGTAAATCCGGTCGTCGGACTATCCGAACACATGCGTACCTCGTACCATATTTTTACCGATTTACAAGACATGGTTGGCTTCTAGAAAAACACTGTGCCTACCCAATTCTCCAGAAATATTCTTAAAGGAATATGTAATCTATGTCAGGCGTAGTATATGTAGTATTGCGTATAGCGATCCAGTATCGGATGTCACATGTAAGGCCTGTGGCTAGAAAAGTGTCTGCCCCGTACGAAGCATATATCGGATCACAAGCAACTAGTCTATTTAATCGGATAATCATGACCTTGTCATATTATCCCGATGGTTGCAACCCATTAGAGTACCAGTTTTGTATCCCTGCGTGATCATCATCTCCATATGACTGAACTGATACTTCCGTCTTGACATCACACCCAACCCAATACACTACGATTCTCAATAAACCCAGAAGAGCCATACACAGAACATGTTAAAGTCCTGGACGACAAAAACCAAAGCTTATTGATTGTCGCAAGTACTAACGATACAAGTCTCAGGTTAAGACCAAATACACCTACCCTGATGCGGATTCCCATAGACACATAGTCATATTACCAATGAGATTCCGCGGGGTCTATCCAGAGCGAAGCTGTTTCCGTACCATCAGTAAACACAACCTCCTATCACACTAGCATAAGTATCCAATACTTAAATATATGAGAACTATGTTGTTACGCTTCCATAACTCGCACAAGTGCAATACTAGTCTATTCCGCATTATCGATGTCCAGTCTCGATAATACTACGACTAGGGATATTTAATGATTAAACCTTTATGAATTGATATTGTCTCATATCTAATAATCTGGAACTAATCATAAGGACTTTTATCGTTTATATATTTAAGTAATCAAATTACAAAATGATAAAATGCAATTTCCATTGTCACAGAGTTAATTTGTACAAAAAACCACAATGTCTTTTACAAATAGTGACGCTATGGGTCATAATTGTCCAACAATCTCCCACTTGGCATATAGCTAGTCACTCAAGCATCTAACATCTGAACTATGTACATGTCGCTCAAATTTTTTTTTACTGAGGAATAACTTTCGTCATCGGATCTGCAATGTTGTCCTCTGATGCGACCTTCTCGATCTTCACATCGCCACGATGTATGATCTCACGAATCAGATGGAAACGTCGAAGAACATGCTTGGATTGTTGATGAGACCGCGGTTCCTTAGCCAGTGCTATAGCCCCGTTATTGTCACAGTACAATGGAACGGGCTCAGCTGCTAACGGAACTACTCCTAATCCAATTAGGAATTTACGGATCCAAAATGCCTCTTTTGCTACTTCAGCTGCACGATGTACTCCGCTTCTATTGTTGAATTGACAACAGTCTTTTTTTTCTTGGAAGATTTCCAGCTTACTGCTCCGTTATTCAAACAAAATATATACCCGGATTACGAATTACAGTCGTCTTTATCCGTTTGGAAACTTGCATCGGTATACCCAGTTACCTCAAGTTCTCCATCTCCATAGATTAAGAAAGCATCCTTAGTTCGTCTAAGATACTTAAGGATATTCTTAACCGCCATCCAGTGACCATCACCTGGATCGGTCTGATAGCGACTACACATGCTCAAAGCATACGAGAGATCATGTCGCGTACATATCATGGCATACATGATCGATCCGACTGCCGAGGTAAATGGGATCCGACTCATGTTGTCTCTCTCATCTTGAGTTTTAGGAGACATGTCCTTAGATAGAGTGGCGCCATGTGACACTGGCAACAGTCCCCTCTTGGAATCCATGTTGAATCTCTTCAACACTTTGTCAATGTACGTGCTCTGGGAGAGTCCAAGCAGCTTTCTAGATCTATCCCGATAGATCTTTATTCCTAGAATAAAGGCTGCTTCTCCCAGATCCTTCCTAGAGAATTTTAATGAAAGCCAAGCTTTCACCGATGTTAACATGGGAATGTCATTGCCAATAAGCAATAAATCATCAACGCAAAGGACAATGAATTTCAGTGCCCTCCCACTAACCTTCTTATATACACAAGGATCATCCTCGTTTTGAACGAAATCATATTATTTTATGATCTCATCAAAACGTTGGTTCCAAGAACGCGATGCTTGCTTCAATCCATAAATGGATTGATTTAACTTACAAATCTTATTTGCAAGTCTTGGTACGACAAAACCGTCAGGCTATTGCATATAAACATCCTCCAAAAGGTTCTCGTTAAGAAAAGCGGTTTTGACGTCCATCTGCCATATCTCATAATCAAAATATGCAGCAATAACAAGCATAATTTGAATGTATTTAATAATGGCAACGGGTGAAAAAGTTTCATCATAATCGACACCATGTCGTTGACGATACCCTTTCGCTACAAGCCTAGCTTTGTACGTTTGTACGTTGCCATCCATGTCAGTCTTCTTCTTGAAGACCCTTTTGCAACCAATAGGCTTTACACCTTCTGGTGCATCAACCAGTGTCCAAACTTGGTTGGTGTACATGGAATCCATTTCGGACTTCACGGCCTCTTTCCATAAAGCGGAGTCGATACCTTGTATCGCTTCCTCATACGTAGCCGATTCGTCTTCCTCAATTAGATGAGATCAGAAACCCATACCTCTCAGGTTGTTTTCTGACTCTCTGACCTACGCAGTCCTTGTGTATTCGAAGATTATGGTATAGTCTCATCCCTGATGAACTGTTCATGTTCCATTAAGGATTTTGTGCCAAGAATAGTGTCACTTTGATTTTTATCGAGTTCTACTTTCCTCCCACTTACCATTGCATTTAGGAATTCCTTCTCAAGGAAAACCCCCTGTAGAGCAACAAATACTTTGCTCTCTTGTGGGTGATAGAAGTAATATCCTTTGGTTTCCCTAGTATATCCTACAAATAGAAATTTATCCGACTTGGGTTCTAGTTTGGTACCTTCCAAATGTTTGACGTATGCCCAGCAACCTCAAATCTTCAGGAATGAGAAACATGGTTTCTTTCCTGTCCATATTTCATACGGCGTCTGTTGAACAGACTTTGACGGAAACTTATTCAAAATAAGTATTTCACTGTTCAATGCATATCCCAGAAGGAAATAGGTAGCCCTGTGCGACTCATCATAGACCTTACCATGTCTAACAAAGTTCGGTTTCTCCATTCGGACGCACCATTTAATTACGGTTTTCCGGGAGGAGTCCACTGTGAAAGAATACCATATTCTTTCAAGTAATCAAGAAACTCATTGCTTAAGTATTTGCCACCACGGTCCGACCGTAATGTCTTAATACTTTTACCGGTCTATTTTTCTACTTTGTGTCGAAACTCTTTGAATTTCTCAAAGGTTTCCGACTTGTGTCTTATAAGATACACATAACCATAACTCGATGCATCATCCATAAAGGTTACGAAGTATTCATATCCACCTCTAGCCTGGCTAGACATGGGCCCACATACGTCACTATGAACAAGGGATAACAGTTCGGTGGTACGTGAACCTTTTGTTGGTGATTCTAAGGGTCCCAAGAGATCCCCTGATATGTTGGCAGTAAATTCGGTCGTCGGACTATCCGAACACTTAAGTACCTCGTAGTACGTTTATACCGATTTACAAGACAATGTTGGCCTCTAGCAAAGCGCCATGCCTACCCAATTCTCCGGAAATATCCTTACAGGAATAAAGGATCTGTATCAGGCGTAGTAAACGTAGTATTGCGTATTTCTGTCCAGTATCGGATGATCACATGCAAGGCCTGGGGCTGGTACAGTGTCTGCCCCGTACGAAGCATATATCGGATGACAAGCAACTAGTCTCTTTAATATCGGATAATCATGACCAAGTCATATTATCCCGTCGGTTATAACCTTATTTAGAGAACCAGTTCTGTATCCCTTTGCGATCATCAACTCCATATGACTGGAGTGACACTTCCATCTTGACATCACACCCAACACACTACGATTCTCGATATACCCAGAATTGGCGTACATAGAAACCGGTTAAAGCCCTGGACGACCTCAACCAAAGTATATTGATTGTCGTATGTATTAGCGGTGCAAGTCTCAGGTTAAGACCAAATACCTCTACCCTGATTTCGGATTTCCTTAGACACATAGTCATACTACCAATGGAATTCCGAGGAGGTCTTATCCAGAGCGAAGCTGTTTCCCGTACGATCGGTAAAACACAACCTCCTATTACACTTGCATGAGTATCCTATACCCAAATATATGAGAACTATGTCGTTGTGTCCTCACAACGCGCACAAGTGTAATACTAGTCTTTTACGCATTCATCGATGTCCAATCTCGATAATGCTCTGACTAGGGATATTTAATGATTTATCCTTCGTGGATTGGTACTGTCTCATATCATTCTCAATCCAGGAACAAATCACATGGACCTCCTATCATTTATATATCTAGGTGATCTAATCACAAATGATAAGAGTGCAATCTCCTTTGTCACATAGTTAATTTGTACAACAACACCGTGATCTGTACAAATAGTAACGCTATGGGTCATAATTGTCCAACACCTTTACCGCTAAAAGGTGATTTAGGCATTTTGCCTAATAAATAAGATTCGCAAACGTCATATGAATTTGGATCAAATCCGTCCAAGTACCCACTCTTCGAAAGTGTGGATATGCGAGTCTTGTTATTTTATCTCAGACGAGAAAGCCACATATAAGTTTCATCTTTGTTACTTAGTTTAAGCCTTTTGTTTGTTACATTATATATTTGAGATTGATTTATATTCAAAATATAAAGACCATTATTTACATCAGCAGTGCAAATCTCCATATCATTTTTATACATAAAACGCCCAGTGTTTCTAAATACAAAAGTATACCCACATTGGGCTAACATAGATACATAAATAATATTCCTAGTCAAACTAGGTACATAATAACAGTATGAAAGTTTAAGTACATGCCCCGAGGGCAGTGTTGGGTTTCTAGGTTAATCCCAAGATCATATTAAGCATAGAAATAGAATGAATACGCAAAAAAGAGTGGCGGAATCACACTTACATTGAAAGGCTTTGGATGTGATGATCAACAAAAACTTTTCCTCACTTTATTGAAGCTCTCGGCCTATGGACTTTTGTTGATGAAGTTCTACAAGCTCCAAGATTTATAAGGATTCCAAGCTCAACGAATAGCTTCCCTATCACCTTGTATTAATTCCTTGTTTATGCTAACAAGATGGAAAAAAAAAACAATTTTCCTTTCCTATGGAGAAGGTCACGGCAATGACCAATAGGAAAAGAGAGTTTTTCTTTTTATTTGTAATTTTTTTTCTAAAACATAATGAAAAACAATTACCAAAAATTGGTATAACCTTTCCCAAAAGTCAAAGCCAAATTTGGCTCCAAAATGGCATTAAATGCCCACACCAACCAACATCATGAATAGTGACTGCATGTCACTCTCCAAAAATGTGACTTGACATCTATCACTAAAGTGACGAGTGATGTGACTCGCGCGATGTGACTTATGGCCGCACTTGATTCAAAATCGGAGTGGCGTCGCAAACACATTCCCGGCTCGATTTCGTTAATTCCGAATTAACGAGTTTTCCGTTGCATCGTAATTAAATCAAATGTAATTAAATAATCATGCCTAGCAAAATTACTATTCACGTAACTTACGAATTAATTCTAAATCAATTCATTAGCCCGAATTAAAATCTAATTTTAATTCCGCGTTGAAATCTAATTCCGTATAAAATATCGAATATATTATTTTATCGATTAATTCCAAATTAATCGTTCTCTCTCTTCAAGTAGTACCTTATCCCAGATAAAGTCTCTCCGCTATTAATCCTAGATTAATAATGTTCGAATCATACGTCATCGGTGAATCTTCGGGAAGTGACCCAAGAGATCCCTGGAAATGTTGGCAGTAAATTCGGTCGTCGGACTATCCGAACACGTGCGTACCTCGTATCATGTTTTTACCGATTTACGAGACATGGTTGGCTTCTAGCAAAGTACCGTGCCTACCCAATTCTGCAGAAATATTCTTAAAGGAATATATAATCTATGCCAGGCGTAGTATACGTAGTATTGCGTATCTCGATCCAGTATCGGATGTCATATGCAAGGCTTGGGGCTGGAATAGTGTCTGCCACGTACGAAGCATATATCGTATCACTAGCAACTAGTCTCTTTTTTATCGGATAATCATTACCTAGTCATATTATCCCGACAGTTGTAACGTTTTAGAGAAACAATTATGTATCCCTGCGTGACCATCATCTCCATATGACTGAAGTGATACTTCCGTCTTGACATCACATCCAATACACTACGATTCTCAATAAACCCAGAAGAGGCGTACACATAACCTGTTAAAGTCCTGGACGACCAAAACCAAAGCGTATTGATTGTCGCAAGTACTAGCGATGCAAGTCTCAGGTTAAGACCAAATACACCTACCCTAATACGGACTCCCATAGACACATAGTCATACTACCAATGGAATTCCGAGGGGTCTATGCAGAGCGAAGCTATTTTCCATACCATCGGTAAAACACAACCTCCTACCATAAGTATCCAATACTTAAATATATGAGAACTATGCTGTTACACTTCCATAACACCCACAAGTACGATACTAGTCTATTCCGCATTATCGATGTCCAGTCTTGATAATACTACGACTAGGGATATTTAATGATTAAACCGTCGTGGATTGATACTATCTCATATCATCTCAATCCGGAACTAATCATAAGGACTTTCTTCATTCACACATTTAAGTAATCTAATTACGAAATGATAAAAGGGATTTTCCTTTGCTACATAATTAATTTGTACAAAACCACAATGTCTTTTACAAATAGTGATGCTATGGGTCATAATTGTCCAACAATCTCCCACTTGGCCTATAGCCAGTCACTCAAGCATCTAACACATGAACTATGTACATGTCGCTCAAACCTTTACTGAGGAATGGCTTTCGTCAGCGGATCTGCAATGTTGTCATCTGATGCGACCTTCTCGATCTTCACATCACCACGATTTATGGTCTCACGAATCAGATGGACACGTCAAAGAACATGCTTAGATCCTTGATGAGACCGCGGTTCCTTAGCCTGCGCTATAGCCTCGTTATTGTCACAATACAATGGAATGGGCTCAGCTGCTAACGAAACTACTCCTAATCCAATTAGGAATTGTCGGATCCAAACTGCCTCATTTGCTGCTTCAGCTGCAGCGATATACTTCATTTCTGTTGTTGAATCGGCAACAGTCTCTTGCTTGGAAGATTTCCAGCTCACTGCTCCATTATTCAAACAAAACACGTACCCAGATTGTGAGTTATAGTCATCTTTATCGGTTTGGGAACTTGCATCGGTATACCCAGTTACCTCAAGTTCCCCATCTCCATAGATTAAGAAAGCATCCTTAGTTCGTCTAAGATACTTAAGGATATTCTTAACCGCTATCCAGTGACCTTCACCTGGATCGGCATGATAGCGACTACACATGATCAAAGCATAGGAGACATCAGGTCGAGTACATATCATGGCATACATGATCGATCCGACTGCCGAGGTGAACGGTATCCGACTCATGTTGTCTCTCTCATCTTGATTTTTAGGACACATGTCATTAGATAGGGTGACGCCATATGACACTGGCAACAGTCCCCTCTTGGACTGATCCATGTTAAATCTCTTCAACACTTTGTAAATATAACTGCTCTGGGAGAGTCCAAGCAGCTTTCTAGATCTATCCCGGTAGATCTTTATTCCCAGAATAAAGGCTGCTTCTCCCAGATCTTTCATGGAGAATTTTAATGAAAGCCAAGCTTTCACCGATGTTAACATGGAATGTCATTGCCCATAAGCAATACATCGTCAACATAAAGGACAATGAAAATGTTAGGGTTGGTGCTCAGAGCGCCAATTCCCGGTTGTATTTCTGTTGAATACTTCTGTAAAACATTATTATTATGAATAATATATGCAGTTTCTATAATATAATCTATCTTATAATATGGTAAAGACGTATAGACCTTAGAATGATTAGTCATGGTATTGTTGCAAAAGCGTCGCAACAGACATTGAGTAGTATCATGACATTGTCATTCTCAGACAGTTCCTGGTCAAGGTTTACACTACTTCTTCAGTATAGTAAACCCGTTGAGACCGGTACATGTCGTATACTGGAATATATGATTCCAATGGTTTCTCAATGAACCATAAGTCTTGGAGACTAGTATAGACGTGTAGGTGTTATAGCGGATAAACACTGAACGACTCACCGAAGATTCTTAATGGATGGTACACCAGCGTCAATAAGAATCTTCTTGGGTTGAGTAGCACTTGTGATTCTTAGACTTGAGATGCCATTGTGGGCACATGAGACATCTTCTACACTTAGATGGCAGGCACGTCACCGATCTATTTAGATCAGACCTCCGCCTGGTCGTTGGGTGTAGATAGATCCTCAGGGTGTCCTATGTGTATCAAGATAGGATCCGTCAGTTCTGTGTACCAGAGCATAGGTAGTCCATATGATTAGCAATCAGATAAAACCATGGGCCCGTGGTAAAGTTTAGAAGCTAGTTCTAAACATTCATTTAGAGATTGCTAATGGAATAGTCGACTGGATAATCCCCATAGAGATTTGACGTTTACATCTATATCTCTGGGATTTATCCGGATACCTGTGACGGAGGAATTATACATTTGCCATGACCTCGACCTGTATGGTTCAGTGAGATTATCCGTGATCATCATAATCTACAGGTGGATAGATTATGGACACGAAATTAGATTTCGTGACGGATATACTTGAATCTAGAGAGTCTCAATAATGAAACATACTCGTAGAGCACTAGAGCAACATTAATAAATAATATTGATTGTTTATAAATTCGTTTAAAGGTTAAACGCAAGATACGTGAAAAAAGGGACTAGATAGTCATTTGCCAAATTATTGTGTATTTACATTATAATACTTGATTAATTTAAATACACATTAATTAATAGTCAAAATGATTTTTTGACTTATATCCTAAATGAATATATGTTTTTAATATTTAATGTAAATATTATACATATATTTAATATATTTGTATTTGATTAATTAATTGATTATTTAATTGTTAAATGATTAATTAATTAAAATATAATATCTTACATTAGGATATTTGAAGTAAATGATATTAGTTGCCTTTGTTGACTTAATTAAAATATCTAATAAAGTTGTTTTTAGATATTTAACCAAGTTGACTAAATGAAATGTTAAATGAAATTGAAATTAATTTTGTTGTATATGCTTGTGAAATTCGGCCATAGGGTTTTTTGTGCACAAGTATATATTATTTTTATTTCATTTTCATTTGGACGACCTAATACACTTTACAAGAAACTCCATTAAAGAAAACAAAGAAAGCAAGTGAGGAAGAAAAGAAGAAACCAAAGAAAAGCTTGGATTTTGTAAGTTTTTCAAACTTACTATTAGAAAGGAAATTGTTCCTTAGGATCTAGGCAACATCTTGTGATGTTCTTAGTTTATTCTTTTCTTTATCTCTTGTGTTTTTGATGATGAAAATTTTGTTGAAAGTGTTGAGCATGTATGATGAAGAAAGCTTGTGACTATTGTAGTTATAACTATTCTTTTAAGGTTTTGGAAACCATGTTGCTAATCTAGAGTTATTGACCCACTCTTAAATGACCTAGATTTGATCTTGAGTTGTTTCATTGTGTTGAGACTTGGATTGGATTGAAGAATGATGATTAAAGTAATTGATTTAAACTATTTGGTCTAATTTGTTCATTTGAAGAATTTGAAAAATTAGGGTTTAAGACCAATTCCAAATTTGGATTTTCATATATGTTGTGTTTTGGATGTGTATATGATGCATATAAAGTTTCATGTTGATTGGATTACATCTTGATGTGTTTTGAAGCATGAAATGACAAAGTGCACAACTTGGAACCTTAGTGAGGCTCTCGGCCAAATGAGTAATTTTGGGGATTTTGTTGCTTTTGGTGTTTTGAGGTTTTGAACATGCTAAGTTCATCTTATAAATGATTTAGAATCATTCAAAATTGATTTGATAAATTTCGGACTAAAATTGACAAAAATACCAAGTAAGGGTAATTTGGTAAATTCACTTAAATATGATTTATTGAATTTTATTTCATAATTTGATTATTGGAATATTAAATAAATATGTTTATTTAATTAATCCGAGAAAAATTTTTGAAATCGGAAAATACGATTTTCACCGCTTCCGCTGCGTTACCGGATTTAGACCCTAAAAACCCCTACAAAATGGTATCAGAGCGAGTCTGATTCTAGGCCACCTAAAATGTGTAGCCTTCATTAAATCAATGTTTAATCATGTTTTCTTGACTTTATACATGCTTATTATAATCTAATTTGGTTAGATTTAGGGTGTATCACACTTAGCGGAAAATCCCAAATTAATAAGGTTTTAATGTAATTATGTATTTGATGCATGTTATGTGGTCCGTCTTGTTAATACGGTTTATGAATACTTCTCTGTGACTACATCCGAGACCGTGCCTCTGCTGTGAGGGTGTAGCCGATAGAGATTTATTTATACCGGATGTATATCAGATACTAGGTAAATTCAAGTAAAAGCGGAATTCTGACGTGCCCTAGCTGTCAGGATTACGTAAGTAACTTGAGTTTATCATTGACGAGTTAAACCTTGGTACGTCTCCATGTGGGCCTGCCTTCGCAGCGACAACGAGAAACGACCAGGACCGGAAACCCAGGAGTCATTAGAGAATATTGACAAATGAGTTGTCTACCTGATGAATATACGTAGGTGAGACCGTGCCTCTGCTGTGAGCCGAAGTATATTCACGGGATCCACCTTTCACTATTAGTATTTAATTTAATTATTAAATCTTTGTATTCTGTTTGGGGATTACAGTATTGCATGATTTAGTGGGAGGGGCATTTTTAGATTAAAAATCCATGATCTAGTTTATGCTTTTGATATTATATGAAACTGCTTATTTTCTGCTAACCGTTTTTCATGATCTATATGATAGATTGGCGATGGCGGCACAATCCACAAATCAGTTTGCGCGTATGCTTGATGCGAACAAACTGAAAGGCGCTGAGAACTTCGCTGATTGGGAATTAGATTTGAGGATCTTCCTCGATTCCGAAAAGCTGGGATATGTTCTTGAGGGTCCATTGCCCCTTGCTGTAGGTGCGGATGCTTCGGAGGAGGAACGCCAAGTTTTTGAAACTTGGAATGATGATGATTTAAGGGTTAAATCATATATCATTAGTTCACTGTCTCCGAAACTCAAGCAACAGTACTATGGTATGTTAGATTCCTATAGTATGATGACGCGATTGAGACAATCGTTTGAGAACCAAGAACAAGTGATTGTTCACAAAGTCGCCATGGAACTGTTCCATGCGCGTCTGGATGAGGGGCAAAGTGGTAGCCTGCATGTTCTTCAGATGATCGATTTGATCGATCAATTGAGGCAACATAATCTCATCTTGAATGACATTCTCGGTAGGAGTGTCATTCTTGGTTCGCTACCAGCTTCATTTCGCCAATTCGTGATGTACTTCAACATGCACGGGACTGTCTGTACCTACCAGGAGCTACATAGGATGTTGCTCACGGCAGAAGAGGACCTTAAGAAGGGAGTACCGACTCGCCCTCCTAGAACTACTTCACTTTCGGCTTCTTCCCAAGGATGGTCCAAGGGAAAGAATAAGAAAGGGAAGAAGAAGAAGGCTTTCGGTCCTCAACCACAGGCGAAGATTGCTAAGCCCAAGAGGGCTTCTGAAGACAAATGCCACCACTGCGGCAAAGTCGGGCACTGAAAGAGGAATTGTCCTGATTATATTGCCCAGCTGAGGAGAGACAGAGCATCTACATCAGGTACTTTTATTTTTCCAGTTATTGATTTATCTTTGGCTTGTGAAGCCTTTACATCCAACTGGATTTTAGATTCTGCTTGTCCCATTCACATTTGCAATTCGTTGCAGGTGCTGAAGAAAAGTAGGAGGCTGAAGCCCGGGGAGATGAAGTTGCGGTTTGGGAGTGGAGACTCTTTGGATGCAGTTGCAATGGGAGTATGCGAGATCTCATTGCCGAATGAGACACTTTTGTTAAATGAATGCCATTTTGTACCTGGATGTGTAGCTAATATTATATTTCTTTTTGTATTGGATAGAGAAGGCTTTTGTATTAATATTAAGAATAGTTCTTTATATTTATATGATAGTAATAATATTCAGATCCTTTGTTGTCCAAACCAGTATGGTCATTATACATTGCAAACTTCAAAAGATATATTAAGTACTGGAGTTAATAAACGTAGTTTACCTGTAATTAATAATACTAAACTTTGGCATATGAGACTTGGTCACATTGGCGTCAAACGCCTTACCCAATTGGTTAGGAATGGTTTGATATCAGATCTTAACATTGAATCCTATCCAACTTGTGAATCCTGTATTCAGGGTAAGATGACCAAAGCCCTATTTTCTGCTGTTGGACACCGCGCCACTAACTTACTGGAACTCGTACATTCTGATGTATGTGGTCCACTAAGTCAAACTGCTCACAGTGGTTATTCGTACTTCGTTACCTTTACCGATGATTTGTCACGGTACGGTTATGTGTATTTGATGCGACATAAATCGGAAACCTTTGAAAAGTTCAAAGAGTTCCGAAATGAAGTAGAAAAACAAACTGGTAAATATATTAAATGCCTTCGATCAGATCGAGGCGGCGAATATATAAGTGGTGAGTTCATGGATTATACGAAGGAGAATGGGATTCTCTCTCAATATACTCCTCCAGGTACTACACAACACAATGGAGTATCTGAAAGGAGAAATCAGACTTTATTGGATATGGTCCGATCAATGTTGAGTTTCACAGATTTGCCCTATTATTTATAGGGCTACTCTCTCTTAAAAGCCGCACATCTTTTGAACAAGATTCCTTCAAAAGCTGTTCCTACGACTCCGTATCAGATATGGTTCGGTAGGAGACCAAATCTTAATTATATTAAGGTTTGGGGTTGTCCTGCCTATGTCGGGGTAACTCAGCAAGATAAACTTTCACCTCGGGGGTAAAAGTTTAGGCTTGTCGGATATCCTTCGAATACGAGGGGATATCTATTCTATGATACCGAGCATCGAAATGTGTTCGTAGCTCGCTTCGTAAAATTTCTAGAAGTAGAATTTTTGTCAGAAGATGGTAATCATAGACAGGTTGAGCTTGATGAAGTACAACCTGAAAACAACGAACCAACGGAGGAACCTGAAGTTCAAGTAGATGAAGGACCTTCAACATACTCACTCCGTAGGTCGGAAATGGTATCTAGACCTCCTGAACGCTTGTATTTGATACAAGAAAAGAGTCTGGATGTTCTCTTAGTTGAAGAGACATATCCTTTCACCTATAGAGAATCGATGTTGGACATCGACTCCGTGAAATGGCAAAGTGCCATGAAATCTGAGATAGACTCAATGCATGAAAATCAAGTTTGGGACATGATTCTGCTTCCCGAAGGAATTGTTCCTATCGGTTGTAAATGGGTTTACAAGAGGAAGCGTGGGCCTGACGGTAGGTTGAAACTTACAAGGCTCGACTGGTAGTAAAAGTTACACGCAGCGACCTGGCGTCGACTACGATGAAAACTTTTTCGCCGGTTGCAATGCTTAAGTCTATCCGAATTTTGCTTTCTATAGCTGCGTATCATGACTACGAGATTTGGCAAATGAATGTAAAAATGGCTTTTCTAAATGGATTTCTTGATGAAGAAATCTACATGGAACAGCCGGAAGGTTTCGCATCCAGCGAAACCTCGGGTATGGTATGTAAGCTTAAGAAGTCCATTTATGGACTTAAACAAGCTTCATGAAATTGGAATCTTCGATTCGACGAGATTATAAGATCGTCTGGTTTTCTCAAGAATTCGGAAGAATCCTGTGTGTATCAGAATGCAGTGGGAGCATGGTCGTATTTTTAGTCCTATTTGTTGATGACATCCTAATCATTGGGAATGATTTAGGTATGTTACAAAGCGTCAAAGCATACCTCTGTAAGAATTTCTCCATGAAGGACCAGGGAGAAGCTTCCTATGTTTTAGGGATAAAACTCTATAGAGATAGACAAATGAGGCTGATTGGGTTATCCCAATCAACGTACATAGATAAGATCTTGGAACGGTATAGTTTTGGTAACTGTAAGACAGCAAACATACCGTTCAGACATGGGATTCATCTTTCTAAGAAGATGTGTCCATAAACAGAAGATGAGAAGGTTAGAATGTCTAACCAACCTTATGCTTCGTGTTTGGGTAGTATAATGTATGCCATGTTATGTACGAGGCCTGATATCAGTTTCGCTGTTAGCGTAACTAGTCGATATCAGTCCAATCCAGGTAATGACCATTGGATGGCCATTAAACATATCCTAAAGTATTTCAAAGGTACCAAGGATAAGTTAATAATTTATGGAGGAAACAAACTGCAGATTAATGGGTATACAGACTCCGATTTCCAATCGGATCCCGATGATAGAAAGTCTACATCTGGATTTGTCTTTACCCTTAACGGAGGTGCAGTTTGTTGGAAGAGTTCCAAACAGGGATCGACAGCAGATTCCACCACAGAGGCGGAATATATTGCAGCTTCTGAAGCTGCAAAAGAGGCTGTGTGGATAAAGAAATTTATCACAGAATTGGGAGTTGTCCCAAGTATCGAGAATGCGATTCCGTTATACTATGATAATACTGGAGCCATTGCGCAAGCAAAGGAACTGAGGGCGCATCAGAAGTCGAAGCATATGGAACGCAAATACCACATCATTCGAGAGATCGTGTCGCGAGGGGATATTGTCGTGTGCAAGGTACCGAGTGAAGATAATATAGCAGACCCGCTGACGAAGGCCATACCTCTGAAGTTGTTTGATAAACACGTGGATTCGATGGGTATTAGATACAATCGATATTGGCACTAGAGCAAGTGGGAGATTTTGTTGGGGTTGGTGCTCAGAGCGCCAATTCCCGGTTGTATTTCTGTTGAATACTTCTGTAAAGCATTATTATTATGAATAATATATGCAGTTTCTATAATATAATATATCTTATAATATGGTAAAGACGTATAGACCTTAGAATGATTAGTCATGGTACTGTTGCAAAAGCGTCGCAATGGACATTGAATAGTATCATGACGTTGTCATTCTCAGACAGTTCTTGATCAAGATTTACACTACTTGGTCAGTATAGTAAACCCGTTGAGACCGCTACATGTCGTATACTGGAATATATGATTCCAATGGTTTCTCAATGAACCATAAGTCTTGGAGACTAGTATAGACGTGTAGGTGTCTATAGTGGATAAACACTGAACGACTCACTGAAGATTCTTAATGGATGGTACACCAGCGTCAATAAGAATCTTCTTGGGTTGAGTAGCACTTTTGATTCTTAGACTTGAGATGCCATTGTGGGCACATGAGACATCTTCTACACTTAGATGGCAGGCACGTCACCGATCTATTTAGATCAGACCTCCCCCTGTTCGTTGGGTGTAGATAGATCCTCAGGGTGTCCTATATGCATCAAGATAGGATCCGTCAGTTCTGTGTACCAGAGCATAGGTAGTCCATATGATTAGCAATCAGATAAAACCATGGGCCCGTGGTAAAGTTTAGAAGCTAGTTCTAAACATTCATTTAGAGATTGCTAATGGAATAGTCGACTGGATAATCCCCATAGAGATTTGACGTTTACATCTTTATCTCTGGGATTTATCCGGATACCTGTGACGGAGGAATTATACATTTGCCATGACCTCGACCTGTATGGTTTAGCGAGATTATCCGTGATAATCATAATCTACGAGTGGATAGATTATGGACACGAAATTAGATTTCATGACGGATATACCTGAATCTAGAGAGTCTCAATAATGAAACATACTCGTAGAGCACACTAGAGCAACATTAAAGGGACTAGATAGTCATTTGCCTAATTATTGTGTATTTACATTTAATACTTGATTAATTTAAATACACATTAATTAATAGTCAAAATGAGTTTTTTGACTTATATCCTAAATGAATATATGTTTTTAATATTTAATGTAAATATTATACATATATTTAATATATTTGTATTTGATTAATTAATTGATTATCTAATTGTTAAATGATTAAATTAATTAAAATATAAATATCTTACATTAGGATATTTGAATTAAATGATATTAGTTGCCTTTGTTGACTTAATTAAAATATCTAATAAAGTTGTTTTTAGATATTTAACCAAGTTGACTAAATGAAATGTTAAATGAAATTGAAATTAATTTTGTTGTATATGCTTGTGAAATTCGGCCATAGGGTTTTTTGTGCACAAGTATATATGTTTTCATTTCATTTTCATTTGGATGACCTAATACACTTTACAAGAAACTCCATTAAAGAAAACAAAGAAAGCAAGTGAGGAAGAAAAGAAGAAACCAAAGAAAAGCTTGGATTTTGTAAGTTTTTCAAACTTACTATTAGAAAGGAAATTGTTCCTTAGGATCTAGGCAACATCTTATGATGTTCTTAAGTTATTCTTTTATTTATTTCTTGTGTTTTTGATGATGAAAACTTTGTTGAAAGTGTTGAGCATGTATGATGAATAAAGCTTGTGACTATTGTAGTTATAACTATTCTTTTAAGGTTTTGGAAACCATGTTGCTAATCTAGAGTTATTGACCCACTCTTAAATGACCTAGATTTGATCTTGAGTTGTTTCATTGTGTTGAGACTTGGATTGGATGGAAGAATGACGATTAAAGTAATTGATTTAAACTATTTGGTCTAATTTGTTCATTTTGAAGAATTTGAAAAATTAGGGTTTAAGACAAATTCCAAATTTGGGGCTTTTCATATATGTTGTGCATTTGGATGTGTATATGATGCATATAAATTGTCATGTTGATTGGATTACATCTTGATGTGTTTTGAAACATGAAATGACAAAGTGCACAACTTGGAACCTTAGTGAGGCTCTCGGCCAAATGAGTAATTTTGGGGATTTTGTTTCTTTTGGTGTTTTGATGTATTGAACATGCTAAGTTCATCTTAGAAATGATTTAGAATCATTCAAAATTGATTTGATCAATTTCGGACTAAAATTAACAAAAATACCAAGTAAGGGTAATTTGGTAAATTCACTTAAATATGATTTATTGAATTTTATTTCATAATTTGATTATTGGAATATTAAAGAAATATGTTTATTTAATTAATCCGAGAAATATTTTTGAAATCGGAAAATACGATTTTCACCGCTTCCGCTGCGTTACCGGATTTAGCCCCTAAAAACTCCTACAGAAAATCAGTGCGCTCCCACTAACCTTCTTGTATACACAAGGATCATCTTCGTTTTGAAAAAATCATATTCTTTTATGATATCATCAAAACGTTGGTTTCAAGAACGCGACGCTAGCTTCAGTCCATAAATAAATCGATTTAACTTGCAAACCTTGTTTGCATGTTTAGGCACGACAAAACCGTCAGGCTATTGCATATAAACTTCCTCCAACAGGTTTTCATTAAGGAAAGCGGTTTTGACGTCCATCTGCCATATCTCATAATCGAAATATGCAGCAATAGCAAGCATTATCCGAATAGATTTAATCATGGCAACGGGTGAGAAAGTTTCGACGTAATCGAAACCATGTCATTGGCGATACCCCTTCACTACAAGCCTAGCTTTGTACGTTTCTACGTTGCCATCCATGTCGGTATTCTTCTGGAAGATCCATTAGCAACCAATAGGCTTTACGCTTTCTGGTGCATCAACCAGTGTCCAACCTTGGTTGGTATACATGGAATCCATTTCGAAATTCATGGCATCTTGCCATAAACTGGAGTCGATACCTTGTATCGCTTCCTCATACGTAGCCGACTCATCTTCCTCAATGAGATTGATATCCACATAAGGTTAGGTCAGAAACCTATACCTCTCAGGTTTTTTTCTGACTCTCTCCGACCTACGTGGTCCTTGTGTATTCGAAGATTGTGGTACAGCTTCATCCCTGATGAACTGTTCATGTTCCGATGAGGATTCTATGCCAGGAACAGTATCACTCCGATTTTCATCGAGTTCTACTTTCCTCCCACTTATCACTGCATTTAGGAATTCCTTCTCAAGGAAAACCGCATGTAGAGCAACAAAAACTTTGTTCTCTCGTGGGTGATAGAAGTAATATCCTTTGGTTTCCCTATGATATCACACAAAAAGGTATTTATCTGATTTGGTTCTAGTTTGGTACCTACCAAACGTTTGACGTATGCCCATCAACCCCAAATCTTCAGGAATGAGATACCCGATTTCTTTCATGTCCATATCTCATACGGAGTCTGTTGAACAGACTTTGACGGAACCTTATTCAAAATAAGTATTGCACTGTTCAATGCATATCCCCAGAAGGAAATAGGTAGCTCAGTACGACTCATCATATACCTTACCATGTCTAACAAGGTTCGATTTCTCCGTTTGGACACACTGTTTAATTGCGGTGTTCCGGGAGGAGTCGACTGTGAAAGAATACCATATTCTTTCAAGTAGTCAAGAAACTCATTACTTAAGTATTCGCCACCACGGTCCGACCACAATGTCTTAATACTTTTACCGGTCTATTTTTCAACTTCGTGTCGAAACTCTTTAAATTTCTCAAAAGTTTCCGACTTGTGTCTCATAAGATACACATAACCATAACGTGATGCATCATCTGTAAAGGTTACGAAGTATTCATATCCACCTCTAGCCTGGCTAGACATGGGCCCACAAACATCACTATGAACAAGGGCTAACAGTTCGGTGGCGGGTACACCTTTACCGCTAAAAGGTGATTTAGGCATTTTTCCTAATAAGTAAGATTCGAAGACGTCATATGAATTTGGATCAAATCCATCCAAGTACCCACTCTTCGAAAGTGTGGATATAAGTTTCATCTTTATGACTTACTTTAAGCCTTTTATTTGTTACATTTTTAGATTGGTTTATATTCAAAATATAAAGACCATTATTTACAACAGCAGTGCAAATTTATATATTATTTTTATACATAAAACACCCAGTGTTTCTAAATACAAAAGTGTACCCACATTGGACTAACATAGATACAGAAATAATATTCCTACTCAAACAGGTACATAATAACAGTCTGTTAGTTCAAGTACATGCCCCGAGGGCAGTTCTAAAACAAAAGTGCCAATGGCCAAAATGGCGACTGGAGTCTCATTTCCAACACGGAGGTCAAACTCTCCTGAAGCCAGTCTCCTGCTAATCCGCAGATCCTGCACATCAGTACAAATGTGAGTACCACAACCAGAATCAAAAATCCAATTTTTAAAACTAGAAGTAGTCATGTTTATTTCTATAACAAACATACCTGAGGCCGGTGCCTTGCCCGCCTTGATTTCCTTCCTGAGTGCCTTGTACTCGCGGCAATCACACTTCCAGTGACCTTGCTATCCACACTGAAGACAAACATCTTGGGATTTGTCCTTGGGCTTCCTAGAATCCTTTGACGATTTGGCCTTGCCCTTCTTCTTCTTCTTCTTGACACCTCCAGTCGCCTTGGGCCCAGCCCTCGGAGTCCGAGATGTAGAAGAAGAGTGCGCCTCGCGCTTCTTGCCCTTAAGAAGTTCCTTTTCTGCCTCTCGCAGCGTGGACATCAGCTCTCCAAGAGTCTGCTCTTGGTTCATCATATTGTAGTTTATGATGAACCCACTCCAAGTGTCGGGGAGAGACTGCAAGATCAAATCTATAGAGGTCTCTATCTCAAAGACAATCCACATTTATTCAAGCTGCTCGATATCGGCAATCATCTGTGTCACATGATGTTAAACAGATGTACCCTCCGACATCCGAGTGTGGAAGAGCTTCTTCTGTAACTCATATCTTTGCGATCTAAGATTAGATCGGTGTAGATCATTCAACTTCGCCAAGATGTTATAGGGATCCAATCCCTTGTTCTGTCGACGGAATTACTGAGTCATAGCAGCAAGCATGATAGATTTAACAGTTGCGTTGTCATCGCTATGAGTCTTCTAAAGCTCTAGCTCGAGCAACTGATCAGATCTGGGCTTAGGCCCAAGAGGTCTCTCTATAGTATATAGCAGCCTCTCGAATCCAAGGACTATCCTTAGATTCATTTCCCAATCGGAAAATTTAGTCCCGTTAAACACATTATCGCTCATGATGATGTCCCGGACACTATTCTTTCCAGTCATTTTAATTACGATAGTCTAACTATCTAATTAACAATGTAAGGGTACAGTCTAACTGTTAAAAGAAAAATAACACAATTTTAGTCCAACTAATAAAATAATTTTGACGAAATAATTTTGAAAGCGTGTAAAGCTAAGTATTTGAACGAAATTGAAAATTCAATACTAGCCTCCCACTAATTTTCGGCGAGCCTCTAACCCTCTATGGAGTACTCGGGAAACCTAGTTTCCTAGTGGGCTAGGATCCCGTTAAATAACAAACAACCTTGACTTTGGCCAACAAGTTGTATGATATTTAACTAGGTAGATCTCGAAGATCAATTGGATCTCATCCAATTCCTAGATCCGGTAGGTGGACCTCCAAGTCCGAAACATATATACAATATATATGCCAATATATCCAATATATTTTCCTAACCTTTTCCTCTGAATCAACTAAGCATGGCTTTAGCACAACAAGCTTAATGATTCCAGTTAATTGGGACCCATTGATGTTGGAAAGCTTCGTAATCAATGTCGATTGACAAGAAGTGATCTTGACTTTGGCCAAAAAATCACAACTTGGACAAGACACCGATATGGAACAAATCTTTCATGATTCAAACACATCTGCAATTGACAAAGGTCTTGACTTTGGCCAACAAACCAGTGCCAATCTTGGATCTTGAGTAAGAATCACTCAATGGAAGGAAAACGCTTAATATGTTTTGAGGGTTTTTCGCGTAAATTGGCAACCAATTTATTATATTTGTTAGGTCTCATCATACACCCTTAAACATGCATTCTAACAGCATAATAAGGCGCGAAAAGTAAATTAATAACGATATGCGGATGGATATTTAACAAATTATTCCTAGAACAAATCACTCTCTTTCCTCTCCCTGGCTAGCATTATTCTACTTCTACCCAATTACATAATACAATAAAAGAAACCTCATTAACATTAAGGGGAATTAGGTGAGAAGAGAATACAAAGAATCAATAAAGAGAGAAGGCTGGACACGCAGGTCCAATTTATAAATTATAAATTTACAACAATTTCTAAAATTGCCCTTTCCCTTCTAATATCCAACCGATATACGCTATTCATTCATCACATCCATGTATTCATTCATAGCATGTTATTCAATAAATCTAATCAAATTAATTAATCTTTGAATATTAGTGATCATCCAATGTTCAAACAATGATTTGATTTGCGCGAGTCCAACTCGATTGTGAATAAGTACTCGAAGTACGAATTCTTGAATTATATCGAACTACTCATTAAATCTAATTTAATTCGTATTCAATACTAATTCATTCATTTAATTCCAAATTAAATATCTACACTTTTTAATGCGCTTTAACGACTTAGATTCCAAATCTAATCTAAATGGGTCTCAAAGCCCAATTAACATCCAATGTTGTTTAATTAAAAGTCCAATGGGCTTTCAATTGATTTCATAAGGCATGGGATTTGGTCAATATGGGTCAAACCCAAATACCAAGGCCCAAGTAAGGAATCACCATTATTTGCCAAGAAACCAATTTTCGCCTATTAGGCCCAATTAAACATTTAAAGCTCATTTGTTATATTTGGACTTAATGGAATGGTTTAGGCCTAATATAGATCCAATCCATTTGGCCCAAACCTACTTGGCCCAACCAAGTCCATAAGGCCCAAATACAACAATTACAAGTCCAATTCAAAATCAAGCCTAATTTATTAAATTCAAATTTTCCAAAATTCATAATTTAATAAACCAAAGTGTTTAGCCATTATTAATATTTTAAATTAACATTTCCAAAATACTAATCTAATCCATTAATCATGCTTTTCATCATCAACTCATGTCCAACATAATTGATTCAAAAAATCATCTCATTCCATGCTATATAACTCACGGCATTTGTGGGTATTTTTGTCCGATTTCATTTTCAATCCGATTGAATTACAAATCAACATTTCCCAAGTGTTCAAACTCATCCAATGATCAAAAGAACAAAAATACCATGACTATTTAGGGCAACAAGCATTCGGCCAAGCCAACGTTTTGGGCAAAAATTGATCCAATTAATTTTTCATGAAATTGATCATAAATAACTCCAAGTCATCCATATTCAAGCATGCTCAAACAAGTAATTTAGTTAAAACATGCTCAAAATCAATTTACCCAAATTTTACCCTAAGTTATTTCATGCTCAAAATGGCTCATAGATACCATTGTTGGGTTTCTGGGTTAATCCCAAGATCATATTAAGCATAGAAATAGAATGAATACGTAAAGAAGAGTGGCGGAAACACACTTACATTGAACGGCTTTGGATGTGATGATCAACAAAAAACTTTTCCTCCCTTTGTTGAAGCTCTCGGCCAATGGACTTTTGTTGATGAAGTTCTACAAGCTCCAAGCTTTATAAGGATTCCAAGCTCAAAGATTAGCTTCCCTATCACCTTGTATAGATTCCTTGTTTGTGCTAGCAAGATGGAAAAAGAAAACAATTTTCCTTTCATATGGAGAAGGTCACGACAATGACCAAGATGAAGAGAGAGTTTTTCTTTTTGTTTGCAATTTGATTTCTAAAACATAATGAAAAACAATTACCAAAAATTGGTATAACCTTTCCCAAAAGTCAAAGCCAAATTTGGCTCCAAAATGGCATTAAATGCGCACACCAACCAACATCATAAATAGTGACTGCATGTCACTCACCAAAAAGGTGACTTGACATCTATCACTAAAGTGACGAGTGATGTGACTCGCGATGTGACTTGTGGCCGCACTTGATTCAAAATCGGAGTGGTGTCGCAAAAACATTCCGGGCTCGGTTTCGTTAATTCCGAATTAACGTGTTTTCCATTGCATCATAATTAAATCAAATTTAATTAAATAATCATGTCTAGCAAAATTACTATTCACGTCACTTGCGAATTAATTCTAAATCAATTCATTAGCCCGAATTAAAATCTAATTTTAATTCCGCGTCGAAATCCAATTCCGTATAATATATCGAATATATTATTTTATCAATTAATTCCAAATTAATCGTTCTCTCTCTTCAAGTAGTCTCTTATCCCAGATAAAGTCTCTCCGCTATTAATCCCAGATTAATAAAGTTCAAATCATACGCCATCGGTGAATCTTCCGGAAGCGACCCAAGAGATCCCTGGATATGTTGGCAGTAAATCCGGTCGTCGGACTATCCGAACACGTACGTACCTTGTACTACGTTCTTACCGATTTACGAGACAAGGTTGGCTTCTAGCAAAGCGCCATGCCTACCCAATTCTTCAGAAATATTCTTAATGGAATATATAATCTATGTCAGGCGTAGTATACGTAGTATTGCGTATCTCGATCCAGTATCGGATGTCACATGTAATGCCTGGGGCTGGAATAGTGACTGCCCCGTATGAAGCATATATCGGATCACTAGCAACTAGTCTCTTTATTATCGGATAATCATGACCTAGTCATATTATCCCGACGGTTGAAACCTTTTAGAGAACCAGTTCTGTATCCCTGTGTGACCATCATCTCCATATGACTGAAGTGATACTTGTTGGGGTTGGTGCTCAGAGCGCCAATTCCCGGTTGTATTTCTGTTGAATACTTCTGTAAAACATTATTATTATGAATAATATATGCAGTTTCTATAATATAATCTATCTTATAATATGGTAAAGACGTATAGACCTTAGAATGATTAGTCATGGTACTGTTGCAAAAGCGTCGCAACGGACATTGAGTAGTATCATGACGTTGTCATTCTCAGACAGTTCCTGGTCAAGGTTTACACTACTTGGTCAGTATAGTAAACCAGTTGAGACCGGTACATGTCATATACTAGAATATATGATTCCAATGGTTTCTCAATGAACCATAAGTCTTGGAGACTAGTATAGACGTGTAGGTGTTTATAGCGGATAAACACTGAACGACTCACCGAAGATTCTTAATGGATGGTACACCAGCGTCAATAAGAATCTTCTTGGGTTGAGTAGCACTTGTGATTCTTAGACTTGAGATGCCATTGTGGGCACATGAGACATCTTCTACACTTAGATGACAGTCACGTCACCGATCTATTTAGATCAGACCTCCGCATGTTCGTTGGGTGTAGATAGATCCTCAGGGTGTCCTATGTGTATCAAGATAGGATCCGTCAGTTCTGTGTACCAGAGCATAGGTAGTCCATATGATTAGCAATCAGATAAAACCATGGGCCCGTGGTAAAGTTTAGAAGCTAGTTCTAAACATTCTTTTAGAGATTGCTAATGGAATAGTCGACTGGATAATCCCCAAAGAGATTCGACGTTTACATCTATATCTCTAGGATTTATCCGGATACCTGTGACGGAGGAATTATACATTTGCCATGACCTCCACCTGTATGGTTCAGCGAGATTATCTGTGATCATCATAATCTACGGGTGGATAGATTATAGACACGAAATTAGATTTCGTGACGGATATACCTGAATCTAGGGAGTCTCAATAATGAAACATACTCGTAGAGCACTAGAGCAACATTAATAAATAATATTTATTATTTATAAAGTCGTTTAAAGGTTAAACGCAAGATACGTGCAAAAATGGACTAGATAGTCATTTGCCTAATTATTGTGTATTTACATTTAATACTTGATTAATTTAAATACACATTAATTATAGTCAAAATGAGTTTTTTGACTTATATCCTAAATGAATATATGTTTTTAATATTTAATGTAAATATTATACATATATTTAATATATTTGTATTTGATTAATTAATTGATTATTTAATTGTTAAATGATTAAATTAATTAAAATATAAATATCTTACATTAGGATATTTGAAGTAAATGATATTAGTTGCCTTTGTTGACTTAATTAAAATATCTAATAAAGTTTTTTTTAGATATTTAACCAAGTTGACTAAATGAAATGTTAAATGAAATTGAAATTAATTTTGTTGTATATGCTTGTGAAATTCGGCCATAGGGTTTTTTGTGCACAAGTATATATTGTTTTCATTTCATTTTCATTTGGATGACCTAATACACTTTACAAGAAACTCCATTAAAGAAAACAAAGAAAGCAAGTGAGGAAGAAAAGAAGAAACCAAAGAAAAGCTGGGATTTTGTAAGTTTTTCAAACTTACTATTAGAAAGGAAATTGTTCCTTAGGATCTAGGCAAAATCTTGTGATGTTCTTAAGTTATTCTTTTCGTTATTTCTTTTGTTTTTGATGATGAAAATTTTGTTGAAAGTGTTGAGCATGTATGATGAAGAAAGCTTGTGACTATTGTAGTTATAACTATTCTTTTAAGGTTTTGGAAACCATGTTGTTAATATAGAGTAATTGACCCACTCTTAAATGATCTAGATTTGATCTTGAGTTGTTTCATTGTGTTGAGACTTGGATTGGATGGAAGAATGATGATTAAAGTAATTGATTTAAACTATTTGGTCTAATTTGTTCATTTTAAAGAATTTGAAAAATTAGGGTTTAAGACAAATTCCAAATTTGTGGCTTTTCATATATGTTGTGTATTTGGATGTTTATATGATGCATATAAATTTTCATGTTGATTGGATTACATCTTGATGTGTTTTGAAGCATGAAATGACAAAGTGCACAACTTGGAACCTTAGTGAGGCTCTCGGCCAAATGAGTAATTTTGGGGATTTTGTTGCTTTTGGTGTTTTGATGTATTGAACATGCGAAGTTAATCTTAGAAATGATTTAGAATCATTCAAAATTGATTTGATAAATTTCGGACTAAAATTGACAAAAATACCAAGTAAGGGTAATTTGGTAAATTCACTTAAATATGATTTATTGAATTTTATTTCATAATTTAATTATTGGAATATTAAATAAATATGTTTATTTAATTAATCCGAGAAAAATTTTTGAAATCGAAAAATACGATTTTCACCGCTTCCGCTGCGTTACCAGATTTAGCCCCTAAAAACCCCTACAAAATGGTATCTGAGCGAGTCTGATTCTAGGCCACCTAAAATGATTAGACTTCATTGAATCAATGTTTGATCTTGTTTTCTTGACTTTATGCATGCTTATTATAATCTAATTTGGTTAGATTTAGGGTGTATGACACTTAGCGGAAAATCCCTAATTAATAAGGTTTTAATGTAATTATGTATTTGATGCATGTTATGTGGTCCGTCTTGTCAATACGGTTTATGAATAATTCTCTGTGACTACATCCGAGACCGTGCCTCTACTGTGAGGGTGTAGCCGATAGAGATTTATTTATACCGGATGTATATCAGATACTAGGTAAATTCAAGTAAAAGCGGAATTCTGAACGTGCCCTAGCTGTCAGGATTACGTAAGTAACTTGAGTTTATCATTGACGAGTTTAACCTTGGTACGTCTCCTTGTGGGCCTGCCTTCGCAGCGACAATGAGAAACGACCAGGACCGGAAACCCAGGAGTCATTAGAGAATGATTGACAAATGAGTTGTCTACCTGATGAATATACGTAGGCGAGACTGTGCCTCTGCTGTGAGCCGAAGAATATTCACGGGATCCACCTTTCACTATTAGTATTTAATTTAATTATTAAATCTTTGTATTCTGTTTGGGGATTACAGTATTACATGATTTAGTGGGAGGGGCATTTTTAGATTAAAAATCCATGATCTAGTTTATGCTTTTGATATTATATGAAACTGCTTATTTTCTGCTAACCGTTTTTCGTGATCTATATGATAGATTGGCGATGGCGGCACAATCCACAAATCAGTTTGCGCGTATGCTTGATACGAACAAACTGAAAGGCGCTGAGAACTTCATTGACTGGGAATTGGATTTGAGGATTGTCCTCGATTCCGAAAAGCTGGGATATGTTCTTGAGGGTCCGTTGCCCCTTGCTGTGGGTGCGGATGCTTCGGAGGAGGAACGCCAAGTTTTTGAAACTTGGAATGATGATGATTTAAGGGTTAAATCATATATCCTTAGTTCACTGTCTCCGAAACTCAAGCAACAGTACTATGGTATGTTAGATTCCTATAGTATGATGACGCGATTGAGACAATCGTTTGAGAACCAAGAACAAGTGATTGTTAACAAAGTCGCCATGGAACTGTTCCATGCGCGTCTAGATGAGGGGCAAAGTGTTAGCCCGCATGTTCTTCAAATGATCGATTTGATCGATCAATTGAGGCAACATAATCTCATCTTGAATGACATTCTCGGTAGGAGTGTCATTCTTGGTTCGCTACCAGCTTCATTTCACCAATTCGTGATGTACTTCAACATGCACGGGACTGTCTGTACCTACCAGGAGCTACATAGGATGTTGCTCACGGCAGAAGAGGACCTTAAGAAGGGAGTACCGACTCGCCCTCCTAGAACTACTTCACTTTCGGCTTCTTCCCAAGGATGGTCCAAGGGAAAGAAGAAGAAAGGGAAGAAGAAGAAGGCTTTCGGTCCTCAACCACATGCGAAGATTGCTAAGCCCAATAGGGCTTCTGAAGACAAATGCCACCACTACGGAAAAGTCGGGCACTGGAAGAGGAACTGTCCTGATTACATTGCCCAGCTGAGGAGAGACAGAGCATCTACATCAGGTACTTTTATTTTTCCAGTTATTTATTTATCTTTGGCTTGTGAAGCCGTTACATCCAACTGGATTTTAGATTCTGCTTGTCCCATTCACATTTGCAATTCGTTGCAGATGCTGAAGGAAAGTAGGAGGCTGAAGCCCGGGGAGATGCAGTTGCGGTTCGGGAGTGGAGACTCTTTGGATGCAGTTACAGAGGGAGTATACGAGATCTCATTGCCGAATGGGACACTTTTGTTAAATGAATGCCATTTTGTACCTGGATGTGTAGCTAATATTATATCACTTTTTGTATTGGATACATAAGGCTTTTGTATTAATATTAAGAATAGTTCTTTATATTTAAATGATAGTAATAATATTCAGATCCTTTGTTGTCCAAACCAGCATGGTCATTATACATTGCAAACTTCAAAAGATATATTAAGTACTGGAGTGAATAAACGTAGTTTACCTGTAATTAATAATATTGAACTTTGGCATATGAGACTTGGTCATATTGGCGTCAAACGCCTTACCCAATTGGTTAGGAATGGTTTGATATCAGATCTTACCATTGAATCCTATCCAACTTGTGAATCCTGTATTCAGGGTAAGATGACCAAAGCCCCATTTTCTGGTGTTGGACACCGCGCCACTAACTTACTGGAACTCGTACATTCTGATGTATGTGGTCCACTAAGTCAAACTACTCACAGTGGTTATTCGTACTTCGTTACCTTTAACGATGATTTGTCACGGTATGGTTATGTGTATTTGATGCGACATAAATCAGAAACCTTTGAAAAGTTCAAAGAGTTCCGAATGAAGTAGAAAAACAAACTGGTAAATATATTAAATGCCTTCGATCAAATCGAGGCGGCGAATATATGAGTGGTGAGTTCATGGATTATATGAAGGAGAATGGGATTCTTGCTCAATATACTCCTTCATCACTATGAGTCTTCCAAAGCTCTAGCTCAACTATCTGATCAGATCTAGGCTTAGGCCCAAGAGGTCTCTCTATAGTGTAGAGCCACTTCTCGGATCCCAGGACAATCCTGAGATTCATGTCCCAATCTTGAAAGTTTATGCCATTAAAGACATTGTCGCCCATGATAATATCTCTAATGCTTAACTTTCCTGTCATCTTAATTGCAATAGTCAAACTATTCAATTAACGATGTATGGGTACAGTCTAACTGTTACAAGAAAACTAATAAAATATTAGTCCAACTAATAAATATAATTGACGAAATAATTTGAAATCGCGTAAAGCCAAGTATTTGAACGAAATTACAAATTCAATACTGGCATCCTACTATTTTTCGGCGAGCCTCTAACCTTTTGTTGAGTACTCAGGAAACCTAGTTTCCTAGTGGGCTAGGATCTCGTTAAAAAACACACAACCTTGACTTTGGCCAACAAGCTGTATGATATTTAACTAGGTAGATCTCTAAGATCAATTGGATCTCATCCAATTCCTAGATCCGGTAGGTGGACCTCCAAGTCTAAAATATATATGCAATATATATGCCAATATATCCAATATATTTTCCTAACCTTTTTCCTCTGAATCAACTAAGCATTGCTATAGCACAACAAGCTTAATGATTCCAGTTAATCGGAATCCATTGACTTTGGAATGCTTCGTAATCGATGTCGATGGATAAGAAGTGATCTTGGCTTTGCCCAACAAATAAAAACTTGGACAAGACATACGATATAGAACAAAGCCTTCATGATTCAAACACATCCGCGATGGACAAAGGTCTTGACTTTAGCCAACAAACCAATGCCAATCTTGGATCTTGAGAGAGAACCACTTAATGGAAGGAATTCACTTAATATTTGTTTGAGGGTATTTCACATAAATTGGCAACCAATTTATTATCTTTGATTAGGTCAAATCATACACCCTTAAGCATGTATTCTAAAAGCATAATAAGGCGCGGTAAATAAATTAATAATGATATATGGATGGATATCTCACAGATTTTTCCTAGAATAAATCACTTCATTTCCTCTCCCCGACTAGCACTATTCTAACTTCAACCCAATTACATAATACAATTAAAGAAACCTCATTAACATTGAGGGGAATTAGGTGAGAAGAGAATTACAAAGAATCGAGAGATAAGGCTGGACACGCAGGTCCAATTTAATAAATTCTAAATTTACAATAATTTCCAAAATTACCATTTCCCTTCTAATATCCATCTGATATTCATTATTCATACAACACATCCATGTATTCACACAAAGCATGTTATTCAATCAATCTAATCCAATTAATTAATCTTTGAATAAAGTGATCATCCAATGTTCAAACAAGGATTTGATTTGCGCGAGTCCAACTCGTTTAAGAATAAGTACTCAAAGTACGAATTCTTGAATTATATCGAACTACAATTTAAATCTAATTTAATCTGTATTCAATACTAATTCTATATTTAATTCCAAATTAAATAATTACACTTTTTAATGCGCCTTTACGACTTAAATTCTAAATCTAATCTTAATGGGTCTCAAAGCCCAGTTAACATCCAATGTTTTTTTAATTAAAGTCCAATGGGCTTTCAATTAATTTCTTAAGGCATGGGCTTTGGTCAATATGGGTCAAACCCAAATACCAAGACCCAATTAAGGAATCACCCTATTTGCCAAGAAATCAATTTTGGCCCATTAGGCCCAATTAAATATTTAAAGGCTCATTTGTTATATTTGGACTTAATGGAATGGTTTAGGCCCAATTTGGATCCAATCCAATTGTCCTAAACCAACTTGGCCCAACCAAGCCCATTAGGCCCAAACACAACATTTTAAGCCCAATTCCAAATTAAGGCTAATTAATTAAATTCTAATTTTCCAAAATTCTCAATTTAATTAATTAAAGTGTTTAGCCATGATTAACTATTTAAATTAACATTTCCAAATTACTAATCTAATTAATTAATCATGCTTATTCATAATCAATACATGTCCAACATTATTGAAACAAAATCAAGTCATTTTCATGCTTTGATGGTCACGGCAATGGTAGGATTTTATATCCGATTTCGATTTCAATCCAATTAAATCATAAATCAATATATCCCATGTCTTTTAAACACATCCAATGATTCAAAAACAAAATCACCATGACCTAGGGTTAATACTACATTCGGCCAACATACCCAAATTGGGGAAAAATAATCCAATTAGTTTTTCATCAATTTGATCATATATAACTCCAAGTTATCCATATACAAGCATACTCAAACAAACAATTTGGTTAAATCATGCTCAAATCATATTTACCCAAATTTTAGTATATAAACCCTAATTATATTTCATGCTCAAATAGGCTCTGATACAATTGTTGGGTTTCTAAGGTGTTCCCAAGATCAATTCAAGCAAGAAATAATGTGAATACATAATGGAGAATAGCGGAAATATACTCACATTTATCAGATCTAGGATACGTTGATAACAAGACTTTTCCTCTTTGAAATGCTCCAAGCTTCTCTTTGAAGTAGATCTCCAAGCTCCAAGCTTTAAGTGATTGAGATTCCAAGCTCAAAGGATTGGTTTCCCTAACACCTTGATATGATTCCTTTGGTGTGCTAGCACTTAGAAAATTACCACAATTTTTCTTCTTCTTCTTCTGAATTCGGCCAAGCCAAATTTTAGAGAGAAAAATGGAGCAATGCCATGAGGGAGAGAGAGAGTGATGAAGTTGTTGTGATTCAATTTTGAAAAGAAAATCTATGATATACCAAATATCCAACATTTGGTATATGTCAATCAAGTCATCACTTTGAGTAATTTACAAGTCTTCACTAACTTCCATCACAATAAAGTGAACAAAGTGACAAGTGATGTGACTTGTGATGTGACATGTGGGCCCTACTTGATTCAAAATCTGAGTGGGCCCGCAACACATCCCAGGCTCGGGTTCGCTAATTCTGAATTAACGAATTTTCCATTGCGACGTAATTAAATCAAATTTAATTAAATAATTATGCCTAGCAAAATTACTATTCTCGTCGCTTGCGAATTAATTCTAAATTAATTAATTCGCCCGAATTAAAATCCAATTTTAATTCCATTATGAAATCTAATTTCATTTAATATATCGAATATATTATTTTATCGATTAATTCCAAATTAATCGTTCTCTCTCTTCAAATAGTATTTTATCCTAGATAAAATCTCTCCGTAATTAATCCTAGATTAATTATGTTCGAATCATACGTCATCGGTGAATCTTCGGGAAGCGACCCATGAGATCCCTGGATATATTGGCAGTAAATCCGGTCGTCGGACTATCCGAACATGTGCGTACCTCGTACCATGTTTTTACCGATTTACGAGACATGGTTGGCTTCTAGCAAAGCACCGTGCCTACCCAATTCTGCAGAAATATTTTTAAAGGAATATATAATCTATGTCAGGCGTAGTATACATAGTATTGCGTATAGCGATCTAGTATCGGATGTCACATGGAAGGCCTGAGGCTGGAAAAGTGTCTGCCCCGTAAGAAGCATATATCGGATCACAATCAACTAGTCTCTTTAATCGGATAATCATGACCTTGTCATATTATCCCGATGGTTGCAACCCATTAGAGTACCAGTTCTGTATCCCTACGTGATCATCATCTCCATATGACTGATGTGATACTTTCGTCGTGACATCACACCCAATACACTACGATTCTCAATAAACCCAGAAGAGGCGTACACATAACCTGTTAAAGGCCTGGATGACCAAAACCAAAGCGTATTGATTGTCGCAAGTACTAGCGATGCAAGTCTTAGGTTAAGACCAAATACACCTACCCTGATGCGGATTTCCATAGACACATAGTCATACTACCAATGGGATTCCGCGGGGTCTATCCAGAGCGAAGCTGTTTCCATACCATCGGTAAACACAACCTCCTATCACACTTGGGTATATAAAAGAATGTAAAGTGCTAGCGGGAGAGAGGAAAAGAAAAGAGAGAGATTTGTTCTATGAACAAAATGTATATATCCATGCGCATATCATTATTATATTTATCGCGCCTTATTATGCTTTTAGAATGCATGTTTAAGGGTGTATGATGAGACCTAATCAAAGATAATGAATTGGTTACCAATTTATGAAAACGCCATTGTATTTATTATTAAGCGTTTCTTTCCATTGATTGGTTCTCTCTTAAGACCCAAGATTGGCTTTGATTTGTTAGCCCAAGTCAAGATCATTGTCTATCGCGAATGTGTTTGAACCATGAAAGCTTTGTTAATATCGCATGTGTTGGGCAGTTGTGACTTGTTCGCCAAAGTCAAGGTCACTCTTGTTCATCGATGTGGATTACGAAGCTTTCCCACTGTCAATGGGTCGCGCTTAACTGGAATCATTAAGCTTGTTGAGCCAAAGCCAAAGCTTAGTTGATTCAGAGGAAATAGGTCAGGGAATATATTTGATATATGTTTCAGACTTGGATGTCCACCTACCGGATCTAGGAATTGGATTGGATCCAATTGATCTTAGAGATCTACCTAGTTAAATTTTATACAACTTGTTGGCCAAAGTCAAGGTTGTGTATTATTTAACGGGATCCTAGCCCACTAGGAAACTAGGTTTCCCGAGTACTCAACGGAAGGTTAGAGGCTCGCCGAAAATTAGTGGGAGGTTAGTATTAAATTTGCAATTTCGTTTAATACTCGCTAATATGCGCGATCTATTATTATTATTTCTCGTTATTATATATATTAGTTGGACTAATATTATTCATTTATTGTTTTCTTTAAACAATTAGACTGTACTCAACGCTACTCCATTTGTAGTTGGTTATATAGTTGGACTATAGTAACCATTGCATTTGAGTATACCCGAAACATTTGATTGGATAGTTGGACTATATCAATCAAAATAGCTGGAAAGATAAGCGTTAGGGACATAATTATGGGTGAGAATGTCTTTAACGGCGCAAATTTTCCAGACTAGGAAATGAACCTCAGGATAGTTCTGAGAGCTGTGAAGTTGCTCTATGTAATAGAGAGACCTCTCAAGCCTAAGCCCGAACTTGAGCAGCCAGTAGATCATGAGCTTTGGAAGACTCACTGTGATGATAAATTTACTGCTCAATCTTTTATGCTTGCTGTAATGACTACTCAGTTTCGTCTTCAGAACAATGGATTGGATCCTTATGCGATGATGTTGAAATTAAAGGATCTTCATAGATCTCATCTTAGATCTCATAAGTATGATTTTCAGAAGAAGCTATTTCGCTCTCGTATGTCAGAGGGTACATCTTTCGAACACTACATGTCGCAGATGATTGCTGACATCGAATAGCTGGGTCAGCTGGGTATCACCTTCAAAGCTGAGACTTTCATAGATTTTATCTTACAGTCTTTGTCTGACTGCTGGGGCGGGTACATCATGAACTATAATATGATGAACCAAGAGAAAACTCTTTGAGAGTTAATGGCTATGCTGAAAGAGGCAGAGCCAGAGCTTCTGAAAGGCAAGAAGCACGAGGCGCATCTTACTTCGACATCTAAGAAGGCCAAGGCTTGGCCGAAGACTTCTGAGGGTGTGAAGAAGAAAAAGAAGAATGGCAAGGCTCAATCATCACAATCCTCTGGGAAGACAAAAGACATATCCAAAGACGTCTCTTCCTACACTATGGCAAACGAGGTCACTGGAAGCGTGACTGCCGTAAGTTCAAGGTCGACTTGAAGGAAGCAAAGGCGGGCAAGGCTCCGGCTTCAGGTATGTTTGTTATTGAAATAAAAATGTCCACTGCTAGTTTTAAAAAATTGATTTTTGATACTGGAAGTGGTACTCACATATCTACTGATGCGCATGATCTGCAAATAAGCAGAAGACTGGCTTCAGGGGAGATCGACCTGGAAGTAGGAAATGGGACGAGAGTTGCTGTTTTGGCCATTGGCACGTATTTTTTGAATCTGCCCTCAGGGCATGTACTTACATTAGGCGACTATTATTTTATACCTAGTTTGACTAGGAATATTGTCTCTGTATCTAGTTTAACCGGATGCGGGTATACCTTTGTATTCAGGAACACTAGGTGTTTTGTTTATAAAGATGATATTGAGATATGTACAACATATGTGAATAATGGTCTTTATATTTTGAATATAAACGAATCTCAAACATATAACATGACAAATAAAAAGTTCAATTTCAGTAAAACAGATGAGACTTATTTGTGGCATTATCATATGGGACACATTAACAAAACTCGTAAATCTACACTTTCGAAGAATGGATACTTGGATGAATTTGATCCTAATTCATATGATGTATGCGAATGTTGTTTGTTAGGCAAAATGCCTAAAACACCTTTTAGTGGTAAATGTGTACGTGCCACCGAGCTGTTAGCCCTCGTACATAGTGACGTATGCGGGCTTATGTCTAGCCAGGCTAGAGGTGGATATGAATATTTCGTAACCTTTACAGATGATGCATCGCGTTATGGTTATGTGTATCTTATGAAACACAAGTTGGAAACCATGTTATTTCTCCATTTAGTTCCCCCGTGGGCTACTCCATACTCCCGACTAGGCCGCGAGCCTATAACAGCGTCGCCAATTTCTATGTCCTACACTGAGGGGACGGTGATACGTAACGCCCTCAGATCTTAGATCAGGGCTAGGGGGACGGCAATACGTAATGCCCCTAGACCCTAGTTTCAGAGCTTGGGTGGTAGCATAGATCTGCACCCCCAGTTCTAGTTTTTTGGCTTGGGGGACGGCGATACGTAACGCCCCAAGACCACCAATTTCAGAGATAGTAGTGGCAAGCTTTGGGGGACGGCGATACGTAACGCCGCAAAGTCATGGATTTGCACTGCTGGCTACAGTTAGGCATATGGGGGGACGGTGATAAGTAACGTCCTCATACGTCAATGTTTTCAGATACCGAGCAGTTCACAGTGATTAGATTTTCAAACAGTTTTTCAGAAAATCAGACTTTCAGAAATAGTTTCAGAATCAGATTTCCAAAAGCAGGTTTTAGAAAGAAAAGTTTTACTAAAGAGGTTTCAAGTAGAGTTTTCAGAAAGAAAGTTTTCCTACATGTTTTTCTTTGAAAATCTTGGTTTTAGAACCAAATATTTTTTTATTTAACAACATTTCAGTTTTTAGTCCACTCACTTAGATCGTTCAGCGATCTAACCCCCAACTCCCAGTTTTCTGTTCTTACAGGTATTCTCGAAGGACGAGCTCGGGAGGACGGAACTGATGCAGTCACTAGGGATGGAGTACATCAGTACGAGTCAGAGATATAGTTAGAGTCTAGTTATAGTCAAGTTTGGGTCTTGTTTTAGTTATGGTTGTGTGTAGTCATTGTAAAAACGATTGTTATTAAGCACAGTAATTAATATTGAGTTTGTTTGTTTATTTTTTTTTATGTTCTTGAGTTGGGCTACGATCCCACACAAAATATAGTTAAATAAAGAAAAATGTATTAGTTTCTGTCATAGTTAAATAGTCAGAGGCTTATTGGGTTAGTACTGCTATCCCCTGCCGGTGACATCTCCCAGTTCCAGGATGTTACATATTCCTCTACTTCTAGTAAGAAGAAGTGAACTCCATAACTATGTAAAATGTCCCCAGCTACTCACCAAACAATGTCCCTAAAGTACGTAGCTATTGGTCGGGATTGCTACGCCAACTTCACTTTTGTAAAACAAATGACATAGTGTACCATGCAGGAGTTCGTAGTAGACTCAGGATTAAGATCTATCTATATATGACCATCTAGTAGATCGAATTGAATTTCTTTACATAACAAATATTATAAGAATCTCATTTCTATCTGGGTCCAGTCCTATATGATCACATCATGCAAGGTGCCTCTATTCTCAAGCGTCCATTGTTGGGGTCAGGTGCAACGGAAGAGTGTGGTTTGGGTGAAATTGTAACTTTAAAATTTTTAAACTTACCGAATAAATTATTCAATATTCCATATGAGTAAATCATTCATATTTCACCTAAACATATTTATTTGATATCAAATAATGACATAAATAATTTAGAAACACCACGAAACATTTATGAAAACGTTTTTCCGTAAAATAGCATAAAATACATTTTTGTTCTAACCGACCAACCAATACACACGAGGGATACCCAGGTCAGCCCTAATAGTACTTGAGGAGTTCATGGGCTGCCTGAATAGTGACCAATTCACTGTTTGGACAGCGGATATTCGGTAAGCCCGAAACTCACTCGGTAACGCCATTTTTCACCGTTTTCGCATATTTTCAATCCGAAATATTTTCTAGCAATTATTCCAATGCCCAGTACACATCCAATATATTTAAATAACATATGATTCATCAGAAATATTCTAGAATTTCTAAATATGATCTCGGTGGTAAAAATATCATTTTTCATGCTTTAAATCTAATTTTCTCAACCTTAATCATATTAATATTTACACCAAACAAAGCCACCACCAATGAAGAACTCAAGAACAATTCTAAGAGTTACAAGAGTGGTCATACCACTCTAGAATGACAACAAGTCATCAAATGATAAAATTCAACAAATATTACACTAATATTATTCAATATAACTTCACCTATGCTTCTAGCCTCTCAATTCACCCTCCAAATCAAAAAATCCCCAAAATTTTAGAAAATAAGAAACCCTAGAAAAATTCTAGATACTTAAGAACAAGAAATTTTTTTTCTAAGTTTAAGAATATTGAAGATTACCTCAAAATCTCCTAATTTCCTTAAGTTTTCTTTTGATTTCATCATTTTCTCTCAAGTTTCTTGAAGAAATATTTTGGGAGCTTTTCCATGGAGTTAGTTTCGACCAAGGGAAGCTTATGAAAGAGAAAAAAAATTCACTTTATATACTAGGAGTAACCTAACTTGGTGGTAATTTGGTAATTTTATAATTTAATTAAATAGCAAGCTTTAAATTACTTGTTCAATTTGATAACTACAAGCTTAAATGAATATCATGCCACTTGTTACTAAAAATAAACACATATAATAATAATTATTACAAATGAATATTATTTAATCTAATTAAACATTAAGTGTAAAGTAGCAAAATCAAATTGAATACTTCAACCTTAAAGTTTAATATTATTAGTAACCAATAATAATTAAACATATTACATAACAATTATATAATATAGATATTATTTAATTATCTAAATATTTAACATTTAAATATCTAAATAATTAATTAATACAATTATTATTATATATGTATTTTTATTTTTACTAAATAATAAAATACAAATATTAATGACAAGTGTCAAAATCTCATTTGACAATTAATTAGTATGTATCAAATCAAATTATATATCAAATATAAATACATATTAATTATTAATTAATCAAAATCCCATAATACATTTATTTTCGTTTAACCATTTAAACAATTTGAATTAACTCATTTAATCCGATAAAGTATTATGAATAATCTGTATTATTAATAACGTGTTACTCCTTAGCTCATCGAGTACACTTCATATTATGAGACTCTCTAAGTTTAGGTTTATGCATCATATAATCAAATTTCGTGTCCATAATTCACCCACTCGTAAATTATGACGACCATATATAATCTCGCTAAACTATACAAGTCGAGGTCATTGCATACATAGAATCCATTCGTCACAGACTATCAATATTATACTGGGGATATATAAATGAACGTCAAATTCCTAAGGTATAATATAGTAAACTTATAAATTTATAATCTCTAAATAAAATTTGGAACTTGCTTCCGAAGTATACCACAGCCATGGATTTACTAGATCGCAAACACGTACAAGATACCTATGCTCTGTACACATGAGTAACGGATTCTATCTGATACTCATATGATATCATGAGCATGGGTCCACACCCGACGAGTAGGCGGAGGTCTGATCTAAATAGATCAGTGACGTGACTGCCATCAAACTGTTGAGGATGTTTCATATATCCACAATGGTATCTAAAGTTGAAGATTCCTATTGATGTTGGTGTACCATATATTAGGAAATCTTCAGTGAGTCATTCAGTGTTTATCAAATAAACACCTACACGTCTATACGAGTCTCCCAAGACTCATGGTTCATTAGGATAAACCATTGGACCAAGTCTCGATATACGACATGTACTAGTCTCAGTGGATTTTACTAACCGACCCATATCAGTAAATCTTGACCATGAATTTTATTTGTGAATATACAACTTATAGTGACACTTCCCAATGTCAATTACAAACTATTTTGTAACTGCGCACTAGGTTTTAATTAAAGTGGCCTTTGTCTAATATATACTTATCAGTAAACCAGATTTAGTTTCAATATAATAGTTATTAGATTGAATACGTATATAAAAATAAGAGGTGCAACCATTAATATACAATATTATGGAAAATGAAATTGTTCATATTCATGAATCAGACATAAATACGATCCGGATTGGCGCTCTGACCACCAACCCTAACAATTTCACCCACTTTCTCTAGTGTCAATCAATGATATCATATACATATCTCAATATATATATCACATACGCATGGCCCTCAAGATCTCACATAGCAATCAAAAGGTAGGCAATAACAAGTTGGTCCATTATAACATGTTGAGTTTGTCCAACAAATCTAATCGTTTCCTTTAGCCAACATAATTCATATTTTGTAGAAACTCAATTATACATCAATATGATTCAGATGCTACATCAATATTGTGCTATAGCTACTGAGTTGTCCGAGTATTTAGGGATCAAATCGAAAATACTATGCAGACATCCGCAAGAACAACACTAACATCAAAACTTCTAATCTAAAAGGTCTTTATGCAACTTCATAAGATAATACTTCATAAGTTACAACTAATTCCACTCACAGTAGAATCATCAATGAAACTCACACTGTATCTTTTCTGACTCTTTATGACGTAGACTGTCTAACATCATAATTAGACTCAAAAATAATATGACCCTAATGGTTGCGGGCTATATTCTCGATGAATAAGAAACTCATTCTTAATATCTCAAAGATAACGAAGAACATATTTCAAGACACATCATGGGACCACTTGTTTAAGAATATAAACTAAGCCGTTTTTTATTTTTACATATAAAATATTTAAATCTAGTCTTAATTTTACACATAAAATACCAAATATGTTGATATGCATACAAACAATTATCATTTTGAAATTAGGTTTCCTGAATTTTCCTTAAATCATATATTCATAGAATTGTAAAATAATTCCATACGGTATAAAAATAATATTTTAAGGCCTTACCTCGTCTTTCTTATTAAGCGCACTCTGCTACCATTCACCTCTTGCAGTAACCTTCATCTATATGCTGTTTGACGGACGATGTCTAACGGCCTCAACGCCTCAACGACATATTGTCACGGTTTAGCAAAGCGACTCACTGTATGCTTTTGGTGTTTTGTTTTAGAACTACTCTCAACTCAGAATTAGAGTAAAGGAAAATATTACTTTTATTTATATGCAAATATTTTACATATCTATAAACATAAGATTTACAGGAAGTTCAGTACTCCCTTAGATCTTTTTAAAACATTTTCTTCAACATGCTAGCCAAGATTACAAGAAGACTCAAAAAATTTCGAACTCCTTTCTTCATCTTCAGCACTTTCTTTTATAGGCTTTACATCTTCTGTTTATTGCGGACATTTGTCAGCCTTTTGTGGTGCCGACAATTTGCTTTATACGTGGCATTTTTCTGTGGTGCCGACAATCTTTAAAGGGATCTTTATTTATACGTGTCTAATTTTTACCATGCCGAAAATGCCGATACTTTTATCTTCATGGTGGTCCACCACCCTTGTCATTCAATCTTTTCTTTTTACATTTCCCAATGTTTGTTGATGAGCTTTTCTTTTCAATTTTTTCTTTCCACTATCTATTGTTGGTGTTGATGTTTTAACAATCGACATGCTTCAAGCACTGTTTCTGGGCAACTGGGCCATCTGTCTGTGTTTATCTGAATTATTTTTTCTTCAAGTTGTTTGCACCTTCTTCCTTCTTCATATGGCATGATAATCATCCATCCATGCCCTTGTTCATAGGTCTGATATCCCTTTTCATAAAATTCTTTGAACAGAGTTCCAATAACTTTGATTCCAAGTGCCATTCGATAGGGCATCCATCGTTTATTGAAGAATGGCACTTTGTAGTATATATCTGATGCTCTTAGAGAGACTTCTGTTACATACCCCATGGTTACTAAATGAAAAGCTTCATAAATTGTTTGACCTTCAAATTCGGGACTGATTGAATAAAACCTTAAATATATATTTTCATTATCAGCAAAATCTCTGACAGCATTTTGAAAATCTCTAGGGAGATTAGAAATTTCTTTTAAATTTTTAGATGGATATAGTCTATCCAGAAATCCATATTCTGCCAATCTTTTTACAAAAATTGGAGAACAATCATGAACACAAGTAAACCTTGGATAAATACTATGTTTGTCTTGTAAACGGAAATAAGCTTCTCCTTGTTTTATTTCGTAAATGAGTTTTGCAAAATCAAAATACTCCTTTTTCCCATGAAGAAAGGGGTTTTTCGATTGAAAATGAAACAATTTTTCTTTTTTGAAAATTTTTTAACTTCCAAGATTATAGTTTGGCTTGACCAACTTTGTCTTTGAATTTCTTTTTTGTTAAACGCACATATGCTTATGATAATCTCGAGGTAGACGTACTTCTAGGAAATGATTTTATAAACCAATTTGCTCAATATGCACAAACTTTATACATGATCACTTTAAAAACACCTTGCGGTCATCTCATAAAACTTCCAAGAGAATTTAAACCATTTAGAGTTCAGCCAACCTAGCGTGGTGATGAATTAATATGGATCAAGTTAGAAATTAAAGCTTTAAGCTATAAATGTAAACAAATAAACTGCTTAGAAGAAGCAACTTTAACCATAGAAGATGTAAAAAAGGCAATAGCTGAAAATTATGGAGAAAATCCAATAGAAAAATGGGATATTCAAAAAGAATATGCTGAAATTAAATTAATTGACCAAACTACCATAGTCAAAGTTAAACCTATGATTTACAATAAAGAAGATAAAAAAGAATTTAATAAATAAATAAAAGAGCTATTAGACTTAAATCTGATAAGGCATAGTAAAAGCCCACACAGTAGCCCATCCTTTATGGTAAGAAATCATGCCGAAATTAAAAGAGGAAAAGCCCGAATGGTTATAAATTATAAAGAGCTAAATAAAGCAACACAATTTGATGGATATTTTATACCTAATAAAAATGTTTTAATCAATCTTGCAAAAGGAAAAAATTATTACTCTAAATTTGATTGTAAATCAGGCTTTTGGCAAATAAAATTAACTAAAGAATATGTGCCTTTGACGGCATTCAGCACCCCAAACGGTCATTATGAATGGCTAGTAATGCCTTTTGGATTAAAAAATGCACCTTAAATTTATCAAAGAAAAATGGATAAAATTTTCTGTAAAGATAACAATCATATGTTAGTATATATTGATGACATACTAATATGTTCTGAGACATATGAAGAACATAAAAAACATTTAAAAGAATTTTCTACTATATGTAAATCCAATGGTATAATTTTATCTCAAAAGAAAGCTAAAATAAAGAAAAGTGAAATTGATTTTTTGGGATTAACTATAAGTTCTAATGGAATAAAATTACAGCCTCATATATCTGAGAAAATCAAACAATTCCCTGACGTTTTATCAGATAGAAAAATGATCCAAATTTTTTTTTGGATGTCTAAACTATTCTGAAAGCTTTATTCCAAACCTATCTAAAAAACGTGCAATTCTACAAAAATTATTAAAGAAAAATAATACAAAAGGATGGATTGTAGAACATACAGAAGCGGTTAAAAAATTAAAAGAAGAATGTAGAGATTTGCCAAAGCTAAGATTACCAGATGAAAATAATAATTTAATAGTTCAAACTGATGCTTCTGATTTATATTGGCAGCATTGTTAAAAACAGATATTGGTGAAATATGTAGATATTCAAGTGGAACTTTTAACCAAGCAGAAGTAAATTATTCAACTAATGAAAAAGAATTACTTGCAATTGTTCGAGGATTAAGAAAATTTACTTTATTTCTTTTACCTAAAAATTTGTAGTAGAAACTGACAATACTCAGGTAAAAGGTTTAATTTTTAATAAATTGCCTCAAGAACCTCAATTTAGAAGGTTACAAAGATGGCAAGTAATATTAAGTTCTTATAATTTTAATATTACACATATTAAAGGATCTGAAAATTTCTTGGCAGATCATTTAAGCAGGTATCCAGAACATGGATAAGAACTTGGTTAATCAGATCAATAATATCATGAGTAAACTACTCAAGGTACAACAAAGACAGCATTCAATAGAACAAGATTTTGTGTCTTTCAAACAGAAAGTCCTTCAAGAAGTTAATGAATTCCAAGTAAAGTTATCATCTGTCAATGATGAGTATAATGAGCTTTTTGAAGCTGTAGACATATATGCAGAAGATTTTGACTCTTTTGCGAAAGAGTTTTGGAGTGAACAAGGAACACCAGTTCTAGCTGGGTATTCAAAAGATCCTTATGAGGATGTTCAGGAAAGTTTGCAAACTCAGGCAAACGTACAATCACAACAGCAACCTCAAGCTTTGTATATTCCAGGCAACTTGCAGCCTCAAGCAAGTATAAATTCTCAAGGCTCACAGCCGGTACCACCTTCTGGTATAAAAGAAAGTTTAAGTAAAGATTTATCTCTAAAACCTGATTATTCTTCAAAACCCCGAACTTTTGTTATGGGAGGAAGCAGTAGTCAAAGTGAATCTGACAAGTTAAAAAATTTTGAAAAAAGAAAAACTGTTTCATTTTCAATCGAAAAACCCCTTTCTTCACGGGAAAATGAGTATTTTGATTTTGCAAAACTCATTTACGAAATAAAACAAGGAGAAGCTTATTTCCGTTTACAAGACAAACGTAGTATTTATCCAAGGTTTACTTGTGTTCATGATTGTTCTCCAATTTTTGTAAAAAGATTGGCAGAATATGGATTTCTGGATAGACTATATCCATCTAAAAATTTGAAAGAAATTTCTAATCTCCCTAGAGTTTTTCAAAATGTTGTCAGAGATTTTGCTGATAATGAAAATATATATTTAAGGTTTTATTCAATCAGTCCCGAATTTGAAGGTCAAACAATTTATGAAGCTTTTCATTTAGTAACCATGGGGTATGTAACAAAAGTCTCTCTAAGAGCATCAGATATAGACTACAAAGTGCCATTATTCAATAAACGATGGATGCACTATCGAAGGGCACTTGGAATCAAAGTTATTGGAACTCTGTTCAAAGAATTTTATGAAAATGGATATCAGACATATGAACAAGGGCATGGATGGATGATTATCATGCCATATGAAGAAGGAAGAAGGTGCAAACAACTTGAAGAAAAAATAATTCAGATAAACACAGACAGATGGCCTAGTTGCCCAGAAACAGTTCTTGAAGCATGTCGATTGTTAAAAAATCAACACTAACAACAGATATTGGAAAGAAAAAATTGAAAAGAACAGCTCATCAACAAACATTGGGAGATGTAAAAAAGATAAGATTGAATGACAAGGGTGGTGGACCACCATGAAGATAAAAGTGTCGGCATTGTCGGCATGGTAAAAATTAGATGCGTATAAATGAAGATTCCTTTAAAGATTGTCAGCACCACAGAAAAATGCCACGTATAAAGAAAATTGTCGGCACCACAAAAGGCTGACAATTGTCCACAATAAACAGAAGATGTAAAGCCTATAAAAGAAAGTGCTGAAGATGAAGAAATGAGTTCGAAATTTTTTGAGACTTATTGTAATCTTGGCTAGCATGTTGAAGAAAATGTTTTAAAAAGATCTAAGGGAGTACTGAACTTCCTTTAAATCTTATGTTTATAGATATGTAAAATATTTGCATATAAATAAAAGTAATATTTTCCTTTACTCTAATTCTGAGTTGAGAGTAGTTCTAAAACCAAACACCAAAAGCATACAGTGAGTCGCTTTGCTAAACCATGACAATATGTCGTTGAGGCGTTGAGGCCGTTAGACATCGTCCGTCAAACAGCATACAGACGAAGGTTACTGCAAGAGGTGAATGGTAGCAGAGTGCGCTTAATAAGAAAGACGAGGTAAGGCCTTTACATATTATTTTTATACCGTATGGAATTATTTTACAATTCTATGAATATATGATTTAAGGAAAATTCAAGAAACCTAATTTCAAAAATGATAATATGTTTTATTGTTGTAATATGGTTCTTATTTAATAAATTTATTAATGTAATAGTGTTTTTTAAGTGTAATACGATTGTATAATATGTTTTCTTATTATAATACAGTTATTATAAAATTAATTTTTTGTATTTTTGTAATATGTTTTTTATTTAATAAAAAATTAATTGTAAAAATATTTTAATTTAATAATAAAAAATTAATTGTAAAGATTAAGTGTCTCATATATTATTTATTTTAATGATGGATTATAATATATTTTCTAATTATAATTGGTTTCTTTAATTAATTTTATAATTTTATAATAATTAATTAATTAATTTATTTAAATTAAATTAATTATCGAGATTAGGTAAATCGTACATAATTTATTATTGTTTAGATTAGGTTAATGGTCGAAAATTTTATAGTGTTTTTTATTTTATTTTAATATGATATTATAATATGTTTATTTGTTATAATAGAATTCTTATAAGATCTTAATATGTATTTTTATTGTAATATAATTTTTATTTAATAGATTTATTAATTTAATTTTATAACTTTAATATAAAGAAGTCACATGAGGTGATAGGCAGAATTTAAAATGTTTAACTTATATATAATGATATTGTGATTTAAAAATTTTATAATTTTTTTGGACTCCGACTTAAGCGGAGTAGATAAAATCACCGACTACTTCCAAAAATTTCTTGGATGTCTAAACTATTCTGAAAGCTTTATTCCAAACCTATCTAAAAAACGTGCAATTCTACAAAAATTATTAAAGAAAAATAATACAAAAGGATGGACTGTAGAACATACAGAAGCGGTTAAAAAATTAAAAGAAGAATGTAGAGATTTGCCAAAGCTAAGATTACCAGATGAAAATGATAATTTAATAGTTCAAACTGATGCTTCTGATTTATATTAGGCAGCATTGTTAAAAACAGATATTGGTGAAATATGTAGATATTCAAGTGGAACTTTTAACCAAGCAGAAGTAAATTATTCAACTAATGAAAAAGAATTACTTGCAATTTTTCGAGGAATAAGAAAATTTACTTTATTTCTTTTACCTAAAAAATTTGTAGTAGAAACTGACAATACTCAGGTAAAAGGTTTAATTTTTAATAAATTGCCTCAAGAACCTCAATTTAGAAGGTTACAAAGATGGCAAGTAATATTATGTTTTTATAATTTTAATATTACACATATTAAAGGATCTGAAAATTTCTTGGCAGATCATTTAAGCAGGTATCCAGAACATGGATAAGAACTTGGTCAATCAGATCAATAATATCATGAGTAAACTACTCAAGGTACAACAAAGACAGCATTCAATAGAACAAGATTTTGTGTCTTTCAAACAGAAAGTCCTTCAAGAAGTTAATGAATTCCAAGTAAAGTTATCATCTGTCAATGATGAGTATAATGATCTTTTTGAAGCTGTAGACATATATGCAGAAGATTTTGACTCTTTTGCGAAAGAGTTTTGGAGTGAACAAGGAACACCAGTTCTAGCTGGGTATTCAAAAGATCCTTATGAGGATGTTCAGGAAAGTTTGCAAACTCAGGCAAACGTACAATCACAACAGCAACCTCAAGCTGTGTATATTCCAGGCAACTTGCAGCCTCAAGCAAGTATAAATTCTCAAGGCTCACAGACGGTACCACCTTCTTGTATAAAAGAAAGTTTAAGTAAAGATTTATCTCTAAAACCTGATTATTCTTCAAAACCCCGAACTTTTGTTATGGGAGGAAGCAGTAGTCAAAGTGAATCTGACAAGTTAAAAAATTTTCAAAAAAGAAAAATTGTTTCATTTTCAATCGAAAAACCCCTTTCTTCATGGGAAAATGAGTATTTTGATTTTGCAAAACTCATTTACGAAATAAAATAAGGAGAAGCTTATTTCCGTTTACAAGACAAACGTAGTATTTATCCAAGGTTTACTTGTGTTCATGATTGTTCTCCAATTTTTGTAAAAAGATTGGCAGAATATGGATTTCTAGATAGACTATATCCATCTAAAAATTTAAAAGAAATTTCTAATCTCCCTAGAGATTTTCAAAATGTTGTCAGAGATTTTGCTGATAATGAAAATATATATTTAAGGTTTTATTCAATCAGTCCCGAATTTGAAGGTCAAACAATTTATAAAGCTTTTCATTTAGTAACAATGGGGTATGTAACAGAAGTCTCTCTAAGAGCATCAGATATAGACTACAAAGTGCCATTATTCAATAAACGATGGATGCACTATCGAATGGCACTTGGAATCAAAGTTATTGGAACTCTGTTCAAAGAATTTTATGAAAAGGGATATCAGACCTATGAACAAGGGCATGGATGGATGATTATCATGCCATATGAAGAAGGAAGAAGGTGCAAACAACTTGAAGAAAAAATAATTCAGATAAACACAGACAGATGGCCCAGTTGCCCAGAAACAGTGCTTGAAGCATGTCAATTATTAAAACATCAACACCAACAACAGATAGTGGAAAGAAAAAATTGAAAAGAACAGCTCATCAACAAACATTGGGAGATGTAAAAAAGAAAAGATTGAATGACAAGGGTGGTGGACCACCATGGAGATAAAAGTGTCGGCATTGTCGGCATGTAGAGATTTGCCAAATATATAGCTTAATATTGACATTAACCAAAAAATCTTTAATTGTTCAATTAGTGGGACTAGAGACAAGTTTCCTTAGAATCTACAAGAGATTGTTGAGCATAATTTTCTCACTTTCATACTATAAGGGTAAAACCTTTAATAATTTCAGTTGCATATTTTTCATATTCTTTCATGAAGTAAACATCCCAAGGACTGGGTAATTTTATAAAATATAAATCTCTAATGGGTTCTAATTGTTCATTACTAGTGTAGTATTCATAATAGTATTTTTGAAATTCACAAGTATATTCATTTATAAAACACATTTTACAAATGTTTAACTTTTGCATTGCCATTTTGGCTCTTAGTTTTTCTTTATCTCTTTGATTTTGAAAATCTATAATAAAGTCCATTCCTATGAATTCACTACAAATATATGCTACCATGGTTTCAACTCCATCTCCTATACTTCTATAGAATGCGTTAACTATATTTGTTCTAATTAGATTTCTTGTGGTATTTATTATTCCATACCACCAATTTTTAACATTTCCTTTGAAACTTGAGTGTAACATTTCATATTTTACTTCTTCTTCTTCGTCATTAGCAAAGTATATGAAGAAGTATTCCATTGATTTAGCCCATTATTTTAATGGTTTCTTTTGGATCTATTTCACAATCAAGATTTAAATATCATTTTTCATGCTTTAAATCTAATTTTCTCAACCTTAATCATATTAATATTTACACCAAACAAAGCCACCACCAATGAAGAACTCAATAACAATTCTAAGAGTTAAAAGAGTGGTCATACCACTCTAGAATGACAACAAGTCATCAAATGATAAAATTCAACAAATATTACACTAATATTATTCAATATAACTTCACCTATGCTTCTAGCCTCTCAATTCACCCTCCAAATCAAAAAATCCCCAAAATTTTAGAAAATAAGAAACCCTAGAAAAATTCTAGATACTTAAGAACAAGAAACAAATTTTCTAAGCTTAAGAATATTGAAGATTACCTCAAAATTTCCTAATTTCCTTAAGTTTTCTTTTGATTTCATCACTTTCTCTCAAGTTTCTTGAAGAAATATTTTGGGAGCTTTTCCATGGAGTTAGTTTCGACCAAGGGAAGCTTATGAAAGATAAAAAAAAATTCACTTTATATACTAGGAGTAACCTAACTTGGTGGTAATTTGGTAATTTTATAATTTAATTAAATAGCAAGCTTTAAATTACTTGTTCAATTTGATAACTACAAGCTTAAATGAATATCATGCCACTTGTTACCAAAAATAAACACATATAATAATAATTATTACAAATGAATATTATTTAATCTAATTAAACATTAAGTGTAAAGTAGCAAAATCAAATTGAATACTTCAACCTTAAAGTTTAATATTATTAGTAACCAATAATAATTAAACATATTACATAACAATTATATAATATAGATATTATTTAATTATCTAAATATTTAACATTTAAATATCTAAATAATTAATTAATACAATTACTATTATATATGTATTTTTATTTTTACTAAATAATAAAATACATATATTAATGACAAGTGTCAAAATCTCATTTGACAATTAATTAGTATGTATCAAATCAAATTATGTATCAAATATAAATACATATTAATTATTAATTAATCAAAATCCCATGATACATTTATTTTCGTTTAACCATTTAAACAATTTGAATTAACTCATTTAATCCGATAAAGTATTATGAATAATCTATATTATTCATAACATGTTACTCATGAGCTCAACGAGTACACTTCATATTATGAGACTCTCTAAGTTTAGGTTTATGCATCACATAATCAAATTTCGTGTCCATAATTTACCCACTCGTAAATTATGACTACCACATATAATCTCGCTAAACTATATAAGTCGAGGTCATTGCATACATAGAATCCATTCGTCATAGACTATCAATATTATACTGGGGATATATAAATGAACGTCAAATTCCTAAGGTATAATATAGTAAACTTATAAATTTATGATCTCTAAATAACATTTGGAACTCGCTTCCGAAGTATACCACGGCCATGGATTTACTAGATCGCAAACACGTACAAGATACCTATGCCCTGTACAAATGAGTAACGGATTATATCTGATACTCACATGATATCATGAGCATGGGTCCACACCCAACGAGTAGGCGGAGGTCTGATCTAAATAGATCAGTGACGTGACTGCCATCAAACTGTTGAGGATGTTTCATATATCCACAATGGTATCTAAAGTTGAAGAACCACTATGCTACTCGACTCGAGAAGATTCCTATTGATGTTGGTGTACCATCTATTAGGAAATCTTCAGTGAGTCATTTAGTGTTTATCAAATAAACACCTACACGTCTATACGAGTCTCCCAAGACTCATGGTTCATTAGGATAAACCATTGGACCAAGTCTCGATATACGACATGTACTAGTCTCAGTGGATTTTACTAACCGGCCAATATCAGTAAATCTTGACCAGGAATTTTATTTGAGAATATACAACTTATAGTGACATTTCCCAATGTCAATTAGAAACTATGTTGTAACTGCGCACTAGGTTTTAATTAATGTGGCCTTTGTCTAATATATACTTATCAGTAAACTAGATTTAGTTTCAATATAATAGTTATTAGATCAAATACGTATATAAAAATAAGAGGTGCAACCATTAATATACAATATTATGGAAAATGAAATTGTTCATATTCATTAATTAGACATAAATACGATCCGAATTGGCGCTCTAAGCACTAACCCTAACAATTTCTCCCACTTTCTCTAGTGTCAATCAATGATATCATATACATATCTTAATATGTATATCACATACGCATGGCCCTCAAGATCTCACCTAGCAATCAAGAGGTAGGCAATAACAAGTTGGTCCATTATAACATATTGAGTTTGTCCAACAAATCTAATCGTTTCCTTTAGCCAACTAATTCATATTTTGTAGAAACTCAATTATACATCAATATGATTCAGATGCTACATCAATATTGTGCTATAGCTACTTAGTTGTCCGAGTATTTAGGGATCAAATCAAAAATACTATGCAGACATCCGCAAGAACAACACTAACATCAAAACTTCTAATCTAAAAGGTATTTATGCAACTTCATAAGATAATACTTCATAAGTTACAACTAATTCCACTCACAGTAGAATCATCAATGAAACTCACACTGTATTTTTTCTGACTCTTTATGACGTAGACTGTCTAACATCATAATTAGACTCAAAAATAATCTGACCCTAATGGTTGCGGGCTATATTCTCGATGAATAAGAAACTCATTCTTAATATCTCAAAGATAACGAATAACATATTTCAAGACACATCATATGGTATATTACGTATCAAAATAGCTTGGAACAATTATGATTAAATCGATATCTTTAATCGCACATAATATAGTATTCATTTTACCATTGTCTTATGATACATAAGATTGACTAGACATTCTAAAAAATTTCTCTTTCGGCAAAAGGAATCATCATTTACGAAAGATTAATATTATATTTAAGAGACACAATAACTGTCAAACAGTTATACTAACTGTCACACAGATAGTCTTATTTTGTCCTTTTATTAGACCTTATCTAATGCACGACTAATGGGAGTATCTCACAAGTCTCTTAGTAATGATAATGTCGTTTGGATATATAACACTAGAAAGAAATTTATATGCTCCATCTAACCCTACTATCACATATGTTTTCTCTATGCTTTGATAAAATTGGACAATCTGAATGATACAAAATTAGAGAATACATATTTCCAGAAAAATCCTCTGAGTCTACAATACACTCTATAAGCTTGTATACCAAACCATGATCTTAGCATAATACAAACTCTAAGGCCATTCCAGAACTGAATTCTTCAAACAAAGAAATAACAATGGATCTCCTTTCTGAAAAAACCATTCAAAAATGTCATTTTGTATTCCTAGCTAAAATATACAGTTTAATATTGACATTAACCAAAAAATCTTTAAGTGTTCAATCAGTGGGACTAGAGACAAGTTTCCTTAGAATCTACAAGAGATTGCTGAGCATAATTTTCTCACTTTCATACTATAAGGGTAAAACCTTTAATAAGCTCACTTTTCTTTTATTGCGCAAACCATTTACACATTGGTGGTTTTGGAGTAACGAGTTAGAGATTACATATGGTTAAGGTAATCGACCTCTAAAGGTATGGATGTTTATGTTATTGTTGTGATATGAAGTAAGATGTTAGATCAATTTAAGGTCTATAAGTATGTATTCATGTATGTCAGTGTATGAACATGAAATGGTATGCATAGGTATATGTGAATGAGTATGCATATCTAATAATATGTCTATGTATATGTAAATGAATAAGTATATGAATAAGCATTGGTTCAAGAATTTGAATATGTATATGATGATAAACTATGGACAATTTGAGTATATAACGGTAAAGAGAATAAGTCATGATTTTCGATTTTGTATTAGCACGTGTAGATGTGCGTCATTGGAATAAGTTTGTTATTGATTACTGTATATGATTTAGCGGTATAGAGGTTCAGTTGGTATAGGCTAAGTCTTTTCCGAGTGATGGAAGTTTATGATTAGTTGGATACATATATAAATGATGAATTTTAATTGATAAGTAAAGAATGTGAGGATTTTAAAGGTCATGGTATCAGAATTCGAAGTAATGGGTATATTCATATGTCTAATATATATATGTATGTGTATGACGACTCTGAATGATAAAGCAATGTTCGTCATGTATATGCTTGTGTATGAGAGATCATGTGATGAGTTTAGGACATGTGATATGTATGCATGTGTATATGTTTAATTGGTTAATGATTTTATGGTGTAGTAGCTGAGTTGGTTAGGAAATTCGTCCAGACGATATTCATGTCATACATATTCTAAAATAAGTGATGAGTCTCGTACGAGCATTGCATGTGTGAGCCAGCTCATATGTATGTGTTGTCTTGATTGTGTGTTCTTAGATGCCTTGAATTTTGTGTATGCTTGAGTATATGTGTATGTATGATAGATCATGTGATATATATGGATGATGTATGTGTGCATGGAATGAAAGAATGACATGTAAACTTGAATGACCATAAGATGCTATAAAATGTATGTGCTAAATTTGTATTGTATTTATGTATATTGTGAAAGAGATAAAAATGTTATGTTATCATAAGGTTTCTAGTAACGAAGAAAGTTTTTCAAGAATTAAAGTAAGTTTTTTTTGGTATTGAAGATAGTTGTATCCGAATAGAAGACAATTTGTTTGAGTTTCCGATTTAATGGTATTCAAAGATGGATAATTATGATAAAAGTATATATGTATGACTTCATGTTTCATGTGATTGAAGTGTATTTGATATTAAATGATTTACTCTATGGTATTCATCTTTTGCGTTATATGCTTTGGATGTTAGCTATTAGATTAGTGCATATGTAGATATGTAAATATGAAAATTTGACATGGGTTAAGTGTAAAGGATAATAACAAGTTAATAAAATCTAAACTTGTAATAATTTAGTAATTCTAATAAACTGCTGATATGTTTTATTTGTTTGTTTGAAGTTTATATTTGACTTGTTTTTTATAGTACTAGCATGGTTACTTACTGCGTTTGATAACTCACCAAACTAGTTTACTAGTTTTACAGGTTGACTACCAGATGGGTCAACCATTTTAGCTTTGAAGTCATGCTCGAGACGCAGATCACCCAAGCGGTAGTCACCCTTGCAAGTGTCCTGATCGAAGTTTTAGAAGTTTAGGACATTTGATTTATTACTTTATTTATTATGCTAAGCACGCTGTTAGTAAATATTAAGTAAATGTTTTGATTTCTTATGATGTTGTGGGCAGAGCCCTTGAGTGTTGATAGATGATAAGGGCACGTAGCGCTTAGGTCATGATTTTGATGTGTTGCTATGGACTTGAGTTATATTTTGATATATGATGTTTATTTTGGGTTCGTTTTGATGCTAATTTACTTTAATAAATAAAATTTATCTTTCTCTTCCGCAAGTCACACGGCCGGTGTTCTTCAACTAAATCCATCAATCCTCTCTCATTCCACTCTCGGTTCTTACTAACTACTAATTAGTACATCCTGCAAATTTTAGGGCTTTTTTATTTTCCTTTTTCACTTGTTCCTTTTTCTAAACATGCTGATTCGATTATCCCATTTCTTCCTGATTATGTTGCTCATTTGGAAGCTGCCAGTGCCAATGTATGCAACTACCTTAGAATATATTTATTTTCTTTATATATATTTATTTTCTTGGTTGAATGAAATTACAGAATGGTTGAAAATTTCTGGTTATCATTTTTTTATTTCGTCGCTATGTAGCGACGAAATACTTCCGTCGCTAAATAGAGACGGAAGTATTCTGTCGCTGAGTCTGTCTCTATACTTAGCGACAGATTAATATTTTCGTCGATATTATTTTCGCGACGAACTAGATAGAGACGAAATTTGTTCGTCTCTATTCCTTCGCTGATGGGCCAGTAGCGATGGAATAGAGACATATTTTTCCGTTTCTATTTTCCAGTTTTCTTGTAGTGATTCTGCCTCTAGCGGGGTATTACAACCTCACAACTCCTAAGGTTTCCCACTAACTCAGCCCACATAAATATATTAGTGGGAATTGAATCACGATGTACCACAAATTATGCATAACATCGCATAGCCTCTCATGAGCTCTCTCATCATATCTCACCTCATCTCTAGTATCATTTCAGCTCATCTCATCTCTGATGACTATTATAGAAAACCCGACAGCATAACATAATAACACACATAATCCAATATAATCAAATCTCATATCAAAATCCATCAATTTCATCTCAAAAATCATGAATTTATATTACTCATGGCTTCAATAGCTCAATATATCTCAACATATATGTATAAATATATATACACATATATAACAATAATTATACTATAATATATATATAAACTTTCACGACAAACTACAATCAACAAACAATTATGTTATGGGAATCATCATGCGTTTTACTTACCACAATCCATAAAAAAGTCATTTATATGTCTATATCCTCGCTGAGATATGAAAAATATAAGACTATGATCAGGGAAAATGTCCTTTATATGTATATATAACGATAATTATACGACGTTGTTGGACAATTATGACCATAGCGTCACTATTTATACAGATCACGGTGTTGTTGTACAAATTAACTATGTGACAAATGAGATTGCACTCTTATCATTTGTGATTAGATCACCTAGATATATAAATGATGAGAGGTCCCTATGATTTGTTCCTGGACGGAGAATGATATGAGACAGTATCAGTCCACGTAGTATAAATCATTAAATATCCCTAGTCAGAGTATTATCGAGATTGGACATCGATAAATACGTAAAGACTAGTATTACATGTGTGCACGTTTGTGAGGGCACAACGACATAGTTCTCATATATTTTGGTATAGGATACTCATGCAAGTGTAATAGGAGGTTGTGTTTTATCGATGGTACGGGAAACAGCTTCGCTCTAGATAGACCCCACGCGGAATCCCATTGGTAGTATGACTATGTGTCTATGGGACTCTGCAATCAGGGTAGGTGTATTTGGTCTTAACCTGATACTTGCACCGCTAATATATACGACAATCAATATACTTTAGTTGAGGTCGTCCAGGGCTTTAACCGGTTCTGAGTACGCCAATGCTGGGTATATTGAGAATTGTAGTGTGTTGGGTGTGATGTCAAGACGGAAGTGTCACTCCAGTCATATGGAGATGATGGTCACGTAGGATACGAAACTCGTTCTCTTAAATGCTCGAGCTATCGGGATATTATGACTAGGTCATGTATATCCAATTATAGAAACTAGTTGCCAGACATCTGATATGTGCTTCGTACGGGGCAGACACAATTCCAGCCCCAGGCCTAGCACGTGAACATCCGATACTGGACAGAAATACGCAATACTTCGGTATACTACGCTTGATATAGATCACATATTCCTGAAAGGATATTTCTGGAGAATTGGGTAGGCATGGCGCTTTGCTAGAAGCCAACTTTGTCTTGTAAATCGGTATAAACGTAGTACGGGGTACTTACGTGTTCGGACAGTCCGACGACTGTATTTACTGCCAACATATCCGGGGATCTCATGGGTCGCGTCACGAAGATTCACCGATGATGTATGACTCGCACTTAATTAATCTGGGATTAATTAGAAGAGAGAGAAAATTAATCTGGGATTAATTACAGAGATATTTTATCTGGGATAAAATATTAATTAAAGAGATAGAACGATTAATTTGGAATTAATCGATAAAATAATATATTCGATATATTATGCGAAATATGATTTCGACGCGGAATTAAAATTATATTTTAATTCGGGCGAACGAATTAATTTAGAATTAATTCGTTAGTCACGTGAATAGTGATTTCACTAGGCGTAATCATTTAATTACGACACAACGGAAAATGTTGAGTTCTAATATATGTCCCAAGATCAACAAATCAAGCAAGAAAACGCATGAATACACAACATAGGAGGTGCGGAATATACTCACAATGGTCGGTTTTGATGCGAAGAAGAACACAAGCCATTTTCGTCCTCCATTGAGTTCGGTAGTAGCTCTCATTGACAGTGGGCTGCTCGGTTTTGGGCGTTTTGAACTCCACCATTTTCGGCCATGGATGACCTCCATGGAAGCTCCAAGCTTCAAGCTTTCCAAAGATGATCCCAAGCTCATAAATTCGATTCCCTATCACCATAATATAACCCAAGGTGTGCTAGCACTTCTCCTTCTTCTTCAAATTCGGTCTAACCAGAATTTTGGGAGAGATTTGGCTCAAAGCCGAGAGAAGGGAAGAGAAGAAAATGGCTCCAAGCCAAGAGAGGAAGAAGAAAAACGTTTTTGGCTCCCAAATGCCAAAACCGTATACTGTAATTGTTGAGAGAGAGAGAAAGTGTAAAAGCTTTTTATATTTTCCAAAAATTAATTAAAGCCATTTACCACTTTTTATTTCTATTAAACAATTCATTTTACTTTTCAAAAAAGCAAAAGTCAAAAAGGAAAAAGTGCTTTTTTCAATCAACTATCACTATTCACATCAAGTCACTTTATTAAAGTGACAACATGTCATGTCACATCACTCAAAGTGACAAATGATTTGACAATTGATGTGACTAGCGATTTGACGCTTGACGTGACTTGCGTGCCGCACTCGAATTCGAAATACGAATGCGCTCGCAAACACGCTCAGGCTCGGGTTCGCTAATTCCAAATTAACGAATTTTCCGTTGCGACGTAATTAAACGATTACACCTAGCAAAATTACTATTCACGTCGCTAACGAATTAATTCTAAATTAATTCGTTCGCCCGAATTAAAATCTAATTTTAATTCCGCGTCGAAATCTAATTTCGCATAATATATCGAATATATTATTTTATCGATTAATTCCAAATAATCGTTCTCTCTCTTTAATTAATATTTTATCCCAGATAAAATATCTCCGCAATTAATCCCAGATTAATTTTCTCTCTCTTCTAATTAATCTTCTCTCTTTACTAATTAATCCCAGATTAATCATAGTGCGAGTCATACGTCATCGGTGAATCTTCAGGAAGCGACCCATGAGATCTCAGGATATGTTGGCAATAAATACGGTCGTCGGACTATCCGAACACGTAAGTACCTCGTACTACGTTTATACCGATTTACAAGACAAGGTTGGCTTCTAGCAAAGCGCCATGCCTACCCAATTCTCCAGAAATATTCTTACAGGAATATATAGATTTGTATCAAGCGTAGTATACCATAGTATTGTGTATATCGGCCCAGTATCGGATAGTCACGTGCTAGGGCTGGGGCTGGATAAGTGTCTGCCTCGTCCGAAGCACTTGTCGGATGTCTGGTAACTAGTCTCTATAATCGGATATACATGACCTTGTCATAATATCCCGATGGCCGGCCAGCACTTAAGAGCACTAATACTGTATCCTGCGTGACATCATCTCCACTATGACTGGAGTGATACTTCCGTCTTGACATCACACCCAATACACTACGACTCTCTGATAAACCCAGAAGTGGTGTACGCAGAACCGGTTAAAGCCCTGTACCACCAAGACCAAAGTCTATCGATTATCGTAAGTATTAGCGATGCAAGTCTCAGGTTAAGACTATACACACCTACCTTGATTTCGGCCTCCCATAGACACATAGTCATAATACCAATGGGATTCCGAGGGGTCTTCAGAGCGAGCTATCCAGGATTTCCCGTACCATCGGTGAAACACCACCTCCTATCGCACTTGCATAAGTATCCAATACTTATATATATGAGAACTATGTCGTTGTGCCCTCACAACGCGCACAAGTGCAATACTAGCCTATTCCGCATTATCGATGTCCAGTCTCGATAATACTCCGGCTAGGGATATTTAATGATTAATCCTTCGGGGACTGATACTGTCTCATATCATTCTCAATCCAGGAACTAATCATATGGACCTCTCTTCATTTATACATCTAAGGTGATCTAATCACAAATGATGAGAGTACATTCTCCTTGTCACACATAGTTAATTTGTACAACAACACCGTGATCTGTACAAATAGTGACGCTATGGGTCATAATTGTCCAACAATCTCCCACTTGGCATATAGCCAGTCACTCAAGTGTCCTACACCCGAACTATGTACGGTTGGCTCAAACTGCTGAGAAATGCTTTCGTCAGCGGATTTGCATGATTATCATCTTGATGCGATTTATTCGATCATCACATCGCCACGATATATGATCCGAATGAATCAAATGAGTATCTAAGTATGTATCTGGATCATTGATGAGACCATTAATTCTTTAGCCTGTGCTGACGCCTAGCTCAGCTGCTAACAGAACTATATCTAATCTAATTAGATTTGTATCGACCCAAATGACTTCTATTGCTGCTTTAGCTGCAACAACAACCCGCATTTGTTGTTTATTCGGTAACAGTATCTTGCTTGGAAGATTTCCAGCTCACTGTACCGTTCTTCAAACTGTATAGTACCGTTTGCGACTTTTAGTTGTCTTTATCGGTTATATGAAACTTGCTACAGTGACCCCAGTCACTTTAAGTTCTCATTCTCCATAGACTAAGACAGCATCCTTAGTTCTCTAAGATACTAACGGATGTTCTTAACATCAATCCAGTGACTATCACTCGGATTGGCCTGTTAGTGAATCCATATGCTCAAAGCGTATGATACACCAGGTCTCGTACATTTTTAAATGTACGGTTTCTAGGAGAGTATTTCGAAAGCCAAGCTTTCGCCGATATTTATTTTATGGGAATATCATTTCCAAGAAATGACGTATTATCATTATTTTATAGGACAGCCACTGTCAGTGCGCTCCCACTAACCTCCTTATATACACAAGAATTATTTTCGTTTTGAATTAAATCATACACCATCATGATTATATCAAAATGATAATTCCAAGAACCTAATGCTTGCTTCAATCCAATCATGGATCGAATAACCTGCATTATCCAAATGGATTTACCGTGGCAACAGGTAAAAGGTTGAATCGTAATCAACACAATGTTGATAACGATACCTTTCCGTTAAAAGCCCAGCTTTATACGCTGGTATGTTGCCATCCATGTATGTCTTCCTAGAAGACTTTTAAGTACCATTAGGCACAATGCCTTGTGGTACATCAACTAGTATCCAAACTGGTTGACATACATGGAATCCATTTCGGATTATATGACACTTTGCCATAATTAGGGAGTTGATATCTTGTATCACTTCCTCATACGTAGTCAGTTGGTATTCCTCAATAAGATTCACATCTTTATGAGGTTAGATCAGAAACCCATACCCCAGGTTGTTTTCTGACTCTGTCCAACCTACGCGGTTCTTGTGTATTCGAAGATTAATGGTAATAGTCTCATCCTGGATGAACTATTCATGTTCCATTAAGATTCAGTGCCTTGAACAGTATTACTCCGATTTCCATCGAGTAATACTATCCTCCCACTTACCACTGCATATCGGTATTCCTCTCAGGAAAACCGTATGGTGAGTAATAATCTAATTGTTCTCTTGTGAGATGTATAAGTACAATACTTATGGTATCCCTAGGATAACCTACATTTGACACTTATCCTATTTGGGTTTTAGTTTGGTATCATCCAAACATATGCCTAGCATACCCAATTATCAGGAATGAGAAACCCGGTTTCTTTCCCGTTCATATCTAATATGATATATGTCAAACAGATTATTATGGAACCTTATTCAAAATAAGTTCTTGCACTGTTTAAAGCTTATCCGTTGAAGGAAATGGTAGCTCAGAGCGACTCGTGATTAACCTTATTATGTCTAACAAAATTCGGTTAATCCGTTCGGACACACCGTCAAACTGACGTATTCCGGGAGGAGTCCTTATTTGAAACAATATTATACTCTTTCAAGTATACTAGAAACTTATTGCTTAAGTATTTTTCATTACGGTCTTACCGTGACGGTTTAATACTTTAGCCGATCTGTTTGTCTATTTCGTGTCGAAACTCTAAAAGTTTCCGATTTGTGTTTCAAAAGAAACACATAACCATACGTGATGCTACATCCGTACAGGTCACGAAATATTCATATCCATATCTAGCCTAGCTAGACATGGGCCCACTTGCTTCACTATGAATTAGGGCTAACAGATCGGTGGCATTTACACTTTTACCAAGTAAATAGTGTTTTAGGCACTTTGCCCAAATAGACTAGATTCGTAGACTTTATTTGAGTGGAATCAAATCAGTCCTGGTATCCGCTCTTCAAAAGTGCGGATATACGATTCTTGTTTATTAGTGTCCCTGACAACTATGCCACAATTAAGTTCTTAACTGATCAAATCAATTTGAGCTATTTATTTGTCATGTTATATAATTGAGATATCATTTATATTCAAAATATAAATCCTGTTATTCACATCTAATGTGTTTATCTCAATATCATCTTTATATAATGAAACACTTTAATGTTCTAGAATATAAAGGTACACCCGCAGCGGGTTATACGCGATATAGAGAAAATGTTTCTAGTCAAACCAGATACATTATAACAGTTTCCTAATTTACGTACTAACCCGAAGGTAGTTCCTAAATTCAGGTATCTCCGGTTAAAATAGCGACTTTCGTCCATTTTCAATTTGCAGATAAATCTCAATTGAAGTCAGTATCCTATTCGAAATAGATTCTGAACATCAATATATATATTTTATGTACCACACTAAGTATCTAAAATCCAATTTTAATACTAGCTGTGAACATAATTATGACAATCATATTTGAAGTCAGAGCCTTGCTCGTCTCTATTCCTTCTTAGGATATGTCATTTATCTTCCCAGAAGATTATAATGATTTTGCCTTTGCCTGTTTCAACATTCCAGAAGCCTTTGGCCAAGCCTCGTGTTTCTGGAATATCGAATTAAGGTGCGCCTTGCGCTACAAGCTTAATATATTATTTTATCAAATAAAATAACTTATTAATTTCCAGGACCATCCTGAAACTTTATTCCCAATTTGAAAATTAAACCATTTAACACATTTTCCCCATGATTATGTTTTAAATGTCAATCTTTCAATTATATCTTGATTCTAATAGTCCAACTATTTAATCAACGATTTGTGGTACTATTTATTATAATGATTATAATAGTCCAACTATACAATCAAATATAATCCAAATTAATTAACCTCAATTACATTGATTACTATAGTCCAACTATAAAATCAACAGTAAACTGAAATTAATTAATTCAAATATATTGATTAATATAATCCAATTATATATAATCAAATATAATACAGTCCAACTGTTTATTAAAACAACAATTTAAATATTAGTCCAACTAACATTTAATCTAACGACGAAATAATTTGAATGAGCGCATATGGCGAGTAATTGAACGAGTATTGCAAATTCAATTCTTGCCTCCCACTATTTTTCGGCGAGCCTCTAACCCTCTGTCGAGTACTCGGGAAACCGTGTTTCCTAGTGGGCTAGGATCCCGTTAAATATCACACAGTCTTGACTTTGGCCAACAAATTGTATGATAATTAACTAGGTAGATCTCGAAGATCAATTGGATCTCATCCAACTCCTAGATCCAGTAGGTGGACATCCAAGTCCCAAACATATATCTTATATATGCCTATACATCGAATGTATACCCTAACCTTTTTCCTCTGAATCAACTAGGCATTGGCTTTGGCACAACAAACCTAGTGATCCCAGTCAAGCGCGGACCCATTGACATGGAAGCTTCGTAATCAATGTCAATGGACAAGAAGTGGTCTTGACTTTGGCCAACAAACCACAACTTGGACACGACACCGATATGGAACAAAGCCTCGTGATTAAAACACATCTTCCACGGACAAGGGCTTGACTTTGGCCAACAACCCCTGCCAATCTCGGATCTTGAGCAAGAATCACTCAATGGAAGGAAAATAAACGCTTGATATATAACGAAGGTTTTTCGCGTGCAAATTGGCTACCAATTTAATTATCTTTATTAAGGTCTCATTCATCCACACCCTTAAACATGCATTCTAAACACATAATAAAGCGCATATGAAATAAAATAATAATGATATGCGGATGGATACTTTACATTGATCCTAGATCAAATCTCTCATTTTCTCTCTCCAAAGCTAGCACATGTATTTACTTCTACCCGTTACACTACACTTCTAAAGAAACCTCATTTACATTGAGGGGATAGGTGAGAAGAGAATACAAAGAAATAGGAGATAAGGCTGGACACGCAGGTCCAATTAATAAATCAAATTTATTACAACAATTTCTAAAATTGCCCCACCCGACTAATATCCATCCGATATACATTATTCATGCATCGCAACCATGTATTCATACAAGCATGTTATCAATCATCAATCCAATTAATTAATCTGATAATTAGTGATCATCCAATGTTCAAACAACGATTTGATTTTTGCGCGAGTCAAACTCGTTTTGCGAATAAGTACTCAAAGTACGAATTCTTGAATTAAATTAAACTACATATTAAATCCAATTTAATACGCATTTAATTCTAATTCACTATTCAATTCCAAATTGAATATTACACTTTTATTAACGAACCTTTACGACTTAAATTCCAAATTTAATCGCAACGGGTCTCAAAACCCGATTAACATCTAATGTTTATTTAATTAAAGTCCAATGGGCTTTTAATTAATTTCTATAAGACGTGGACTTTTGGTCAACTCGGGTCAAACCAAATAACCAAAATCCAATCCGGGAGTTACCCCATAAGCCTTAAATTAATTTTGGCCCATTAGGCCCAATTAAATAATTAAGGTCCATTAAGTCATAATTGGACTTTATGGATACGATTTTAGGCCCAATTGGATCCAACCAAATTGGCCTAAACTCAACTTTGTACAACAAAGCCCAAAAGCCCAATTACAACCTATAAGGCCCAATTTCCAAAATAAGCCCAATTAATTAACTTATAAAATTCTAAATTCCATAATTAATTAACCTAAGTGTAATACACAATTAACCACCCAATTAATATTTCTAAAACATCAATTAGCATACTTAATCATGCACTTTAATGACAAATAGTGTCCAACACAATTTTAACAAAATCAAACCCATTACATGCTACTTTATTCTCGGCAATAAGGGGGTTTTTCAATCCGATTCGGTTTCAATCCAATTGAATCCACAATCATCATTTCCCAAATCAATTCAATTCATCCAATGAATTAAAATAAAAAAACACAATGAATTTCAAATTCAATTGAATTCGGCCAAGCCACTTTATTTGGGAAAAATGTTCCAAATCAAAATTCAATCAAATTGAACTTCAAAACAACATTACCCAATTGTTTTAAGTCATCCAATGATCAAACAAACAAAATCACCAAGAAATTTAGGGTTCTTTAATTTCGGCCAACATAAGCAATTTGGGGAAATTTGTTCCAAACACAATTTCAACAAATTGATCCAATCAATCGTCAATTGAACATACTTTAAGCATTCTAAATCATCCAATTTCATCAAACATGCTCAAAATCAAGTTTACCCAAATTTGTCACTTTATGCCAACATAAAAAATTGGGGAAATTTGTTCCAACATAATTTCTTCAAATTGATCCAATCAATCATTAATTAAACATACTTTAAGCATTCTAAATCATCCAATTTCATCAAACATGCTCAAAATCAAGTTTACCCAAATTTGTCACTTTATGCCAACATAAAAAATTGGGGAAATTTGTTCCAAACATAATTTCTTCAAATTGATCCAATCAATCATTAATTCAACAACATTTAAGCATACTTAATCAATCAATTTAATCAAATCATGCTTCAATTGATTTTACCCAATTTGTCATGCCCAAAATTTAGGGAAAATTGAATCCAATCCAATTTCATGAAATTGATCATACACAACTTCAATTCAACCTCATTCAAGCATACTTCATCAAACAATTCAACCAAATCATGCCTAAATCGAGTTTACCCAATTTTAACCCTAACTTTTTCATGCTTGATAATAGCTCTGATACCATTGTTGAGTTCTAATATATGTCCCAAGATCAACAAATCAAGCAAGAAAACGCATGAATACACAACATAGGAGGTGCGGAATATACTCACAATGGTCGGTTTTGATGCGAAGAAGAACACAAGCCATTTTCGTCCTCCATTGAGTTCGGCAGTAGCTCTCCTTGAGAGTGGGTTGCTCGGTTTTGGGCGTTTTGAACTCCACCATTTTCGGCCATGGATGACCTTCATGGAAGCTCCAAGCTTCAAGCTTTCCAAAGATGATCCCAAGCTCATAAATTCGATTCTCTATCACCATAATATAACCCAAGGTGTGCTAGCACTTCTCCTTCTTCTTCAAATTTGGTCTAACCAGAATTTTGGGAGAGATTTGGCTCAAAGCCGAGAGAAGGGAAGAGAAGAAAATGGCTCCAAGCCAAGAGAGGAAGAAGAAAAACATTTTTGGCTCCCAAATGCCAAAACTGTATACTGTAATTGTTGAGAGAGAGAGAAAGTGTAAAAGCTTTTTATATTTTCCAAAAATTAATTAAAGCCATTTACCACTTTTTATTTCTATTAAACAATTCATTTTACTTTTCAAAAAAGCAAAAGTCAAAAAGGCAAAAGTGCTTTTTTCAAACAACTATCACTATTCACATCAAGTCACTTTATTAAAGTGACAACATGTCATGTCACATCAGTCAAAGTGACAAATGATTTGACAATTGATGTGACTAGCGATTTGACGCTTGACGTGACTTGCGTGCCGCACTCGAATTCGAAATACGAATGCCCTCGCAAACACGCTCGGGCTCGGGTTCGCTAATTCCAAATTAACGAATTTTCCGTTGCGACGCAATTAAACGATTACGCCTAGCAAAATCACTATTCACGTCGCTAACGAATTAATTCTAAATTAATTCGTTCGCCCGAATTAAAATCTAATTTTAATTCCGCTTCGAAATCTAATTTCGCATAATATATCGAATATATTATTTTATCGATTAATTCCAAATTAATCGTTCTCTCTCTTTAATTAATATTTTATCCCAGATAAAATATCTCCGCAATTAATCCCAGATTAATTTTCTCTCTCTTCTAATTAATCTTCTCTCTTTACTAATTAATCCCAGATTAATCATAGTGCGAGTCATACGTCATCGGTGAATCTTCAGGAAGCGACCCATGAGATCTCCGGATATGTTGGCAGTAAATACGGTCGTCGGACTATCCGAACACGTAAGTACCTCGTACTACATTTATACCGATTTACAAGACAAGGTTGGCTTCTAGCAAAGCGCCATGCCTACCCAATTCTCCAGAAATATTCTTACAGGAATATATAGATCTGTATCAAGCGTAGTATACCATAGTATTGTGTATATCGGCCCAGTATCGAAAAGTCACGTGCTAGGGCTGGGGCTGGATAAGTGTCTGCCTCGTCCGAAGCACATGTCGGATGTCTGGTAACTAGTCTCTATAATCGGATATACATGACCTTGTCATAATATCTCGATGGCCGGCCAGCACTTAAGAGCACTAATATTGTATCCTGCGTGACATCATCTCCACTATGACTGGAGTGATACTTCCGTCTTGACATCACACCCAATACACTACGACTCTCTGATAAACCCAGAAGTGGTGTACGCAGAACCGGTTAAAGCCCTGTACCACCAAGACCAAAGTCTATCGATTATCGTAAGTATTAGCGATGCAAGTCTCAGGTTAAGACTATACACACCTACCTTGATTTCGGCCTCCCATAGACACATAGTCATAATACCAATGGGATTCCGAGGGGTCTATCCAGAGCGAAGCTGTTTCCCGTACCATCGGTGAAACACAACCTCCTATCGCACTTGCATAAGTATCCAATACTTATATATATGAGAACTATGCCGTTGTGCCCTCACAACGCGCACAAGTGCAATACTAGCCTATTCCGCATTATCGATGTCCAGTCTTGATAATACTCCGGCTAGGGATATTTAATGATTAATCCTTCGGGGACTGATACTGTCTCATATCATTCTCAATCCAGGAACTAATCATATGGACCTCTCTTCATTTATACATCTAAGGTGATCTAATCAAAAATGATGAGAGTACAATCTCCTTTATCACATACTTAATTTGTACAACAACACCGTGATCTGTACAAATAGTGACGCTATGGGTCATAATTGTCCAACAGAAAATTCGTTAATTTGGAATTAGCGAACCCGAGCCCGGGATTATTTGCGAGCGCATTCGCATTTCAAATTCGAGTGCGGCACGTAAGTCGAATCAAGCGTCAAATCACTAGTCACATCAAGCGTCAAATCAATGTCACTTTGCGTGATGTGACAAGTTATCACTTGATTTGAGTGATTGATGTAGTAGTTGAAAAGCAACTTTTTCTTTTTGCTTTTTGACTTTAGCATTTAAGGAAAAGTAAAATATTTGGTAACTGGTTTTTATTATTTTTGGAAAATATAAAAGGCCAAATACATTTTATCTTTTCATCTCTCTCTCTCTCTTTTTACGATCTCCTTATTCCCTCTCTTTTCTTCCTTCTCTTCTCACGGTTTTGAACCGTTTTTCTCCTCAAAATTCCTGGTATGACCGAATTAAAAGGAGAAGTAAGGAAGATGATGAAGTGCTAGCACACCTTGAGTTATACTATGGTGATAGGGAAACGAATTTATGAGCTTGGAACTATTTTTGGAGTTTGAAGCTTGGAGCTTCAATTAAGGTCTCCCATGGCCATTTTTGGAGGAGCCAAAACAGTCCCCCACCGTGCAGTCCAGCAGTTCACATGAGTCAAAAACCGAGCTTAATGGAGGAGGAAAATGGGTCTTGTTCTTCCTAGCATCAAACCATTCAATGTGAGTATGTATTCCGCCTTATTCCTTGAAGTATTCATGCGTTTTTGTGCTTGATTTTGATGATTCTTGGGACCTAATTAGAAACCAACAATGGTATCTATGAGCTTTGATCAAGCATGAAAAAGTTAGGGTTTGAAATTGGGTAAAATCAATTGAAGCATGATTTGGTTAAATTGATTGATTAAGAATGCTTATATGTTGATTAATTGAAGTTGTGTATGTTCAATTTCATGAAATTGGATTGGATCCATTTTTCCCCAAATTTTTGGGCATGGCCGAAAATATGAACCCTAAATTAGTCTTGGTAATTTTGTTTTTTGATCATTGGATGACTTAAAATAATTGGGTAATGTTAATTTGAAGTTCAATTGGATTGAATTTTGATTTGGAATATTTTTCCCCAAATTAAAGTAGGCTTGGCCGAATTAAAGTAACATGAAATTCATTGTGTTTTTTGATTTTGATTCATTGGATGAGTTGAATTGATTTGGGAAATAATGATTGTGGATTCAATTGGATTGAAACCGAATCAGATTGGAAAAACCCCTGATTGCCGAGACTTTAAGCATGTAAATTGGGTTTGATTTTGATGAAATTGTGTTGGACACTATTTGTTATCAAAGTGCAGGATTAATTAGGCTAATTGATGTTTTATGAATGTTAATTGGATGATTAATTGTGTATTACACTTAAGTTAATTAATTATGGAATTTGGAATTTTATAAGTTAATTAATTTGGGCTTATTTTGGAAATTGGGCCTTATAGGTTGTAATTGGGCTTTTGGGCTTGGTTGTACCAAGTTAGGTTTAGGCCAATTTGGTTGGATCCAATTGGGCCCAAAACCGCATCCAAAAGTCCAATTACGACTTAATGGACCTTAATTATTTAATTGGGCCTAATGGGCCAAAATTAATTTTGGGCTCATGGGGTAAATCCCGGATTGGACCTTGGTTATCGGTTTGACCCGAGTTGACCAAAAGTTCACGCCTTATAGAAATTAATTAAAAGCCCATTAGACTTTAATTAAATAAACATTAGATGTTAATCGGGCTTAGAGACCCGTTGCGATTAAATTTGGAATTTAAGTCGTAAAGGTTCGTTAATAAAGTGTAATATTTAATTTGGAATTAAATAGTGAATTAGAATTAAATGCATATTAAATTTGATTTAATTTTGTAGTTTAATTTAATTCAAGAATTCGTACTTTGAGTACTTATTCGCAAAACGAGTTTGACTCGCGCAAAAATCAAATCGTTGTTTGAACATTGGATGATCACTAATTATCAGATTAATTAATTCGATTAGATTGATTGATAACATGCTTGTATGAATACACGGTTGCGATGCATGAATAATGTATATCGGATGGATATTAGTCGGGTGGGACAATTTTGGAAATTGTAATAAATTTGATTTATTAATTGGACTTGCGTGTCCAGCCTTATCACCTCTATACTCTTTGTATTCTTTTCTCACCTATTCCCCTCAATGTAAATTAGGTTTCTTTAGAAGTGTAGTGTAACGGGTAGAAGTAAATACATGTGCTAGTTGGAGAGAGAAAATGAGAGATTTGATCTAGGATCAATGTAAAGTATCCATCCGCATATCATTATTATTTTATTTCATATACGCTTTATTATGTGTTTAGAATGCATGTTTAAGGGTGTATGATGATGAGACCTTAACAAAGATAATAAATTGGTTGCCAATTTGCACGCGAAAAACCCTCGTTCAATATTAAACGTCTTTCCTTCCTTTGAGTGATTCGCACTCAAGATCCTAGACGGCATTGGTTTGTTGGCCAAAGTCAAGGCCTTTGTCTATCGAAGATGTGTTTGAATCACGAAGGCTTTGTTTCATATCGGTGTCTTGTCCAAGTTGTGGTTTGTTGGCCAAAGTCAAGACCACTTCTTGTCCATCGACATTGATTACGAAGCTTTCCATGGTCAATGGGTCGCGCTTGACTGGGATCACTAAGTTTGTTGTGCCAAAGCCAAGGCTTAGTTGATTCAGAGGAAAAAGGTTAGGTAATACATTGGATGTATTGGCATATATAAGATATATGTTTCGGACTTGGATGTCCCCCTACCGGATCTAGGAATTGGATTAGATCCAATCGATCTTAAAGATCTACCTAGTTAATTATCTTACAATTTGTTGGCCAAAGTCAAGATTGTGTGATATTTAACGGGATCCTAGCCCACTAGGGAACGCGGTTTCCCGAGTACTCGACAGAGGGTTAGAGGCTCGCCGAAAAATAGTGGGAGGCAAAAATTAAATTTGCAATACTCGTTCAATTACTCACCATACGCGGTCATTCAAATTATTTCGTCGTTAGATTAAATGTTAGTTAGACTAATATTTAAATTGTTGTTTTAATTAACAGTTGGACTGTATTATAGTTGATCATATATATTTGGATTTTATTAATCAATATATTTGAATTAATTAATTTCAGTTTACAGTTGATTTTATAATTGGATTATAGTAATCAATGTAATTGAGGTTAATTAATTTAGATTATATTTGATTATATAGTTGGACTATTATAATCATTATAATAAATAGTACCACAAATCGTTGATTAAATAGTTGGACTATTAGAATCAAGATATAAAAATGAAAGATTAGTGTTTAAGACATAATCCTGGGTGAAAATGTATTTAAACGACTTTAATTTTCAATTTGGGAATAAATTTCAGGATGGTCCTGGAAAAATAATAAGTTACTTTATTTGATAAAATAACATATTAAGCCTAAGCCTGGAGTTAAGCAAATAAGTGGAACATGATATTTGGAATATTCATGTAATGATAACTTTAGTCCTTAATCCACTATACTTGTCATATAGACTCCTTAATTTCTTTATCAGAACTAAGGATTAGATTCTTAAAGTATGATATTGAAATTGAAGGATATTCAAAGATTAGATCTTAGAAGTACTTTTAAAATTGTAATAAATAATTCTTGAAGAATTGATGACTATTCTCAAGGAGACAAAGTCAAAGTTTGCAATTAGGCAAGTAGTGCAAGACACACCTTACTTCAGTATTCTAGAAACCCGAGGCTTGGCCAAAGGCTACCGGAATATTGAAAATGGCAAAGGCAAAATCATTATTATCTTCTAGGACGATAAAAAGACATATCCCAAGAAAGAATTGAAGACGAGCAAGGCTCTGACTTCAAAAATGATTGTCATAATTATGTTCACAGCTAGTATTAAAATTAGATTTTAGATACTTAGTGTGGTACATAAAGTATATATATTGATGTTCAGAATCTGTTTTGAACAGGATACTGACTTCGATTGAGATTCATCTGCGAATTGGAAACGGGACGAAAGTCGCTGTTTTAACCGTAGATAGCCAAATTTAGGAACTACCTTTGGGTATTTACCAAAATTTGGAAACTGTTATAATGTAACTAGTTTGACTAGAAACATTATCTTCATATCGCGTATAACCCGCTGCGTGTGTACCTTTATATTCTAGAACACTAAAGTGTTTCATTATATAAAGATGATATTGAGATAAACACATTAGATGTGAATAACAGAATTTATATTTTGAATATAAATAATATCTCAAATATATAAGATGACAAATAAATAGCTCAAAATGATTTGATCAGTTAAGAAACTAATTGTGGCATAGTTGTCAGGGACACTATCAAACAAGACTCGTATATCCGCACTTTTGAAGAGCGGGTACCAGGACTAATTTGATTATATTCAAATAAAGTCTACGAATCTAGTTTATTGGGCAAAGCGCCTAAAACACTATTTACTTGGTAAAAGTGTCAGTGCCACCGATCTGTTAGCCCTAGTTCATAGTGAAGCAAGTAGGCCCGTGTCTAGCTAGGCTAGATATGACTATGAATATTTCGTGACCTTTACGGATGTGGCATCGCGTGATGGTTATGTGTTTCTTTTGAAACACAAATCGGAAACTTTCAAGTTTTGACACGAAATAGACAAACAGATCGGCTATAGTATTAAACCGTCACGGTAAGACCGTAATGGAAAATACTTAAGCAATAAGTTTCTCGTATACTTGAAAGAGTATAGTATTCTTTCAAAGAGGACTCCTCCCGGAACACGTCAGTTTGACGGTGTGTCCGAATAGGATTAACCAAATTTTGTTAGACATAATAAGGTTAATCACGAGTCGCTCTGAGCTACCATTTCCTTCAACGGATAAGCTTTAACCATTGTAAGAACTTATTTTGAATAAGGTTCCATAAAATATCTGTTTGACAGATAACATATTAGATATGAACGGGAAAGAAACCGAGTTTCTCATTCCTGTAGATTTGGGTATACTAGGTATATGTTTGGATGATACCAAACAAGAACCCAAATGAGATAAGTGCTAAATGTGGGTTATCCTAGGGATACCTTTTAGTATTGTACTTACACACCTCACAAGAGAACAATTAGATTGTTGCTCACCATGCGGTTTTACCTAAGAGGAATAGCGAAATGCAGTGGTAAGTGGGAGGATAGTAAAACTCGATGAAAATCAGAGTAATACTATTCAAAGGCACCGAATCTTAATGGACATAAATAGTTCATCAAGGATGAAACTATTACCATTAATCTTTGAATACACAAGAACCGCATAGGTCGGAGAGAATTAGAAAACAACCTGGGGTATGGGTTTCTGATCTCACCTCATAAAGATGTCCATCTTATTGAGGAATACCAACTGACTACGTATGAGGAAATGATACAAGGTATCGACTCCCTATTATGGCAAAGTGCCATATAATCCGAAATGGTTTCCATGTATATCAACCAGTTTGGATACTAGTTGATGTACCACAAGGCATTGTGCCTATTGGTACTTATATGTCTTCAAGGAAGACGTACATGGATGGCAACATACCAACGTACTAAGCTAGGCTTGTAGCGGAAATGTATCATTATCAACATTGTGTTGATTACGATTCAACCTTTTACATATTGCCACGATAAATCCATTTGGATAATGTTGCATATTTCATTTATGAAATATGACAGCTTTACGGGAAAATCGCTTTCCTGAAAAGGAAACCTTTTGGAGGATGTTTACAATATCTTGTCGGTTTTGACGTAACTAGCAAACAAAGTTTGCGGGTTATTCGATCCATGTTTGGATTGAAGCAATCATTAGGTTCTTAGAATTATCGTTTTGATATAATCATAATGATTTATGATTTAATTCAAAATGAAAAGGATTCTTGTGTATATAAGAGGGTTAGTGGGAGCGCACTGACAGTGGCTGTCCTATATAAAATAATGATAATATGTGATTTCTTGGAAATGATATTCCCATAAAATAACTATCGGCGAAAGCTTGGCTTTCGAAATACTCTCCAAGAAACCGTACATTGAAAAATATACGCGACCTGGTGTCTCATATGCTTTGAGCATATGGATTCACAAACAGGCCAATCCGAGTGAAAGTCACTGGATTGATGTTAAGAACATCCGTTAGTATCTTAGAGAACTAAGGATGCTGTCTTAGTCTATGGAGAAGGAGAACTTGAAGTGACTGGGGTCACTATAGCGAGTTTCCTATAACCGATAAAGACGACTAAAGTCGCAACGGTACTATACAGTTTGAATAACGTTACAGTTAGCTGGAAATCTTCCAAGCAAGATACTGTTACCGAATAAACAACAAATGCGGGTTAATTGCAGCAGCTGAGGCAGCAATAGAAGCCATCTGGGTCAATAACAAATCTAATTAGATTAGATATAGTTCTGTTAGCAGCTGAGCTAGGCGTCAGTACAGGCTAAAGAATTAATGGTCTCATCAACGATCCAGATATATACTTCGACTATTCATCTGATTCGTTTGGATCATGCATCGTGGCGATGTGATGATCGAATAAATCGCATAAGACGATAATCATGAAATCCGCTGACGAAAGCACTTCATAGCAATTTGAGCCAACCGTACATAGTTCGGGTGTCAGAGACTCGAGTGACTGGCTATAGGCCAAGTGGGAGATTGTTGGACAATTATGACACATAGCGTCACTATTTGTACAGATCACGGTGTTGTTGTACAAATTAACTATGTGACAAAGGAGATTGCACTCTTATCATTTGTGATTAGATCACCTAGATATATAAATGATGAGAGGTCCTTATGATTTGTTCCTGGACGGAGAATGATATGGGACAGTATCAGTCCACGTAGGATAAATCATTAAATATCCCTAGTCAGAGTATTATCGAGATTGGATATCGATAAATACGTAAAGACTAGTATTACACGTGTGCACGTTTGTGAGGGCACAACGGCATAGTTCTCATATATAAGTGCTAAATGTGGGTTATCCTAGGGATACTATAAGTATTGTACTTACACACCTCACAAGAGAACAATTAGATTGTTGCTCACCATGCGGTTTTACAGAAGAGGAATACCGAAATACAGTGGTAAGTGGGAGGATAGTAAAACTCGATGAAAATCAGAGTAATACTATTCAAAGGCACTGAATCTTAATGGACATAAATAGTTCATCAAGGATGAAACTATTACCATTAATCTTTGAATACACAAGAACTGCATAGGTCAGAGAGAATTAGAAAACAACCTGGGTTATGGGTTTCTGATCTCACCTCATAAAGATGTCCATCTTATTGAGGAATACCAACTGACTACGTATGAGGAAGTGATACAATGTATCGACTCCCTATTATGGCAAAGTGCCATATAATCCGAAATGGATTCCATGTATATCAACCAGTTTGGATACTAGTTGATGTACCACAAGGCATTATGCCTATTGGTACTTATATGTCTTCAAGGAAGACGTACATGGATGGCAACATACCAACGTACTAAGTTAGGCTTGTAGCGGAAATGTATCGTTATCAACATTGTGTTGATTACGATTCAACCTTTTACCTGTTGCCACGGTAAATCCATTTGGATAATGCTGCATATTTTATTTATGAAATATGACAGCTTTACGGGAAAATCGCTTTCCTGAAAAGGAAACCTTTTGGAGGATGTTTACAATATCTTGTCGGTTTTGACGTAACTAGCAAACAAGGTTTGCGGGTTATTCGATCCATGTTTGGATTGAAACAAGCATTAGGTTCTTAGAATTATCGTTTTGATATAATCATAATGATTTATGATTTAATTCAAAACGAAAAGGATTCCTGTGTATATAAGAGGGTTAGTGGGAGCGCACTGACAGTGGCTGTCCTATATAAAATAATGATAATATGTCATTTCTTGGAAATGATATTCCTATAAAATAACTATCGGCGAAAGCTTGGCTTTCGAAATACTCTCCAAGAAACCGTATATTCAAAAATATACGCGACCTGGTGTCTCATATGCTTTGAGCATATGGATTCACAAACAGGCCAATCCGAGTGAAAGTCACTGGATTGATGTTAAGAACATCCGTTAGTATCTAAGAGAACTAAGCATGATGTCTTAGTCTATGGAGAAGGAGAACTTGAAGTGACTGGGGTCACTATAGCGAGTTTCCTATAACCGATAAAGACGACTAAAGTCGCAACTGTACTATACAGTTTGAATAACGGTACAGTGAGCTGGAAATCTTCCAAGCAAGATACTGTTACCGAATAAACAATAAATGCGTGTTAATTGCAGCAGCTGAGGCAGCAATAGAAGCCATCTGGGTCAATATCAAATCTAATTAGATTAGATATAGTTCTGTTAGCAGCTGAGCTAGGCGTTAGCACAGGCTAAAGAATTAATGGTCTCATCAACGATCCAGATATATACTTCGACTATTCATCTGATTCGTTTGGATCATACATCGTGGCGATGTGATGATCGAATAAATCGCATCAGACGATAATCATGAAAATCCGCTGACGAAAGCATTTCTCAGCAATTTGAGCCAACCGTACATAGTTCGGGTGTCAGAGACTCGAGTGACTGGATATAGGCCAAGTGGGAGATTGTTGGACAATTATGACACATAGCGTCACTATTTGTACTGATCACGGTGTTGTTGTACAAATTAACTATGTGACAAAGGAGATTGCACTCTTATCATTTGTGATTAGATCACCTAGATATATAAAAGATGAGAGGTCCTTATGATTTGTTCCTGGACGGAGAATGATATGGGACAGTATCATTCCACGTAGGATAAATCATTAAATATCCCTAGTCAGAGTATTATCGAGATTGGACATCGATAAATACGTAAAGACTAGTATTACACGTGTGCACGTTTGTGAGGGCACAACGACATAGTTCTCATATATAAGTGCTAAATGTGGGTTATCCTAGGGATACTATAAGTATTGTACTTACATACCTCACAAGAGAACAATTAGATTGTTGCTCACCATGCGGTTTTACCTAAGAGGAATACCGAAATGCAGTGGTAAGTGGGAGGATAGTAAAACTCGATAAAAATCAGAGTAATACTATTTAAAGGCACCGAATCTTAATGGACATAAATAGTTCATCAAGGATGAAACTATTACCATTAATCTTCGAATACACAAGAACCGCATAGGTCGGAGAGAATCATAAAACAACCTGGGTTATAGGGTTTCTGATCTCACCTCATAAAGATATCCATCTTATTGAGGAATACCAACTGACTACGTATGAGGAAGTGATACAATGTATCGACTCCCTATTATGGCAAAGTGCCATATAATCCGAAATGGATTCCATGTATATCAACCAGTTTGGATACTAGTTGATGTACCACAAGGCATTGTGCCTATTGGTACTTATATGTCTTCAAGGAACACGTACATGGATGGCAACATACCAACGTACTAAGTTATGCTTGTGGCGGAAATGTATCGTTATCAACATTGTGTTGATTACGATTCAACCTTTTACCTGTTGCCACGGTAAATCCATTTGGATAATGCTGCATATTTCATTTATGAAATATGACAGCTTTACGGGAAAATCGCTTTCCTGAAAAGGAAACCTTTTGGAGGATGTTTACAATATCTTGTCGGTTTTGACGTAACTAGCAAACAAGGTTTGCAGGTTATTCAATCCATGTTTGGATTGAAGCAAGCATTAGGTTCTTAGAATTATCGTTTTGATATAATATTAATGATTTATGATTTAATTCAAAACGAAAAGGATTCTAGTGTATATAAGAGGGTTAGTGGGAGCGCGATGACAGTGGTTGTCCTATATAAAATAATGATAATATGTCATTTCTTGGAAATGATATTCCTATAAAATAATTATCGGCGAAAGCTTGGCTTTCGAAATACTCTCCAAGAAACCGTACATTGAAAAATATACGCGACCTGGTGTCTCATATGCTTTGAGCATATGGATTCACAAACAGGCCAATCCGAGTGAAAGTCACTGGATTGATGTTAAGAACATCCGTTAGTATCTAAGAGAACTAAGGATGATGTCTTAGTCTTTGGAGAAGGAGAACTTGAAGTGACTGGGGTCACTATAGCGAGTTTCCTATAACCGATAAAGACAACTAAAGTCGCAACGGTACTATACAGTTTGAATAACGGTACAGTGAGCTGGAAATCTTCCAAGCAAGATACTGTTACCGAATAAACAATAAATGCATTTTAATTGCAGCAGCTGAGGCAGCAATAGAAGCCATCTGGGTAAATATCAAATCTAATTAGATTAGATATAGTTCTGTTAGTAGCTGAGCTAGGCGTCAGCACAGGCTAAAGAATTAATGGTCTCATCAACGATCCAGATATATAATTCGACTATTCATCTGATTCGTTTGGATCATACATCGTGGCGATGTGATGATCGAATAAATCGCATCAGACGATAATCATGAAAATCTACTGACGAAAGCATTTCTCAGCAATTTGAGCCAACCGTACATAGTTCGGGTGTCAGAGACTCGAGTGACTGGCTATAGGCCAAGTGGGAGATTGTTGGACAATTATGACACATAGCGTCACTATTTGTACAGATCACGGTGTTGTTGTACAAATTAACTATGTGACAAAGGAGATTGCACTCTTATCATTTGTGATTAGATCACCTAGATATATAAATGATGAGAGGTCCTTATGATTTGTTCCTGGACGGAGAATGATATGGGACAGTATCAGTCCACGTAGGATAAATCATTAAATATCCCTAGTCAGAGTATTATCGAGATTGGACATCGATAAATACGTAAAGACTAGTATTACACGTGTGCACGTTTGTGAGGTCACAACGTCATAGTTCTCATATATTTGGGTATAGGATACTCATACAAGTGTAATAGGAGGTTGTGTTTTACCGATGGTTCGGGAAACAGCTTCGCTCTAGATAGACCCCCCGAGGAATCCCATTGGTAGTATGACTATGTGTCTATGGGAGTCTGCAATCAGGGTAAATGTATTTGGTCTTAACCTGAGACTTGCACCGCTAATACATACGACAATCAATATACTTTTGTTGAGGTCGTCCAGGGCTTTAACCGATTCTTTGTACGCCAATGTTGGGTATATTGAGAATTGTAGTGTGTTGGGTGTGATGTCAAGACGGAAGTGTCACTCCAGTCATATGGAGATGATGGACACGTAGGATACGAAACTCGTTCTCTTAAATGCTCGAGCTATCGGGATATTATAACTAGGTCATGTATATCCGATTATAGAGACTAGTTGCCAAACATCCGATATGTGCTTCGTAGGGGGCAGACACAATTCCAGCCCCAGGCCTAGCACGTGAACATCCGATACTGGACAGAAATACGCAATACTTAGGTATATTACGCTTGATATAGATCACATATTCCTATAAGGATATTTATAGAGAATTGGGTAGGCATGGCGCTTTGCTAGAAGCCAACTTTGTCTTGTAAATCGGTATAAACGTAGTACGAGGTACTTACGTGTTCGGACAGTCCGACGACTCCCGAAGATTCACCGATGATGTATGACTCGCACTTAATTAATCTGGGATTAATTAGAAGAGAGAGAAAAGTAATCTGGATTAATTACAGAGATATTTTATCTGTGATAAAATATTAATTAACGAGAGAGAACGATTAATTTGGAATTAATCGATAAAATAATATATTCGATATATTATGCGAAATAGGATTTCGATGCGGAATTAAAATTAGATTTTAATTCGGGCGAACGAATTAATTTAGAATTAATTCGTTAGCGACGTGAATAGTGATTTCGCTAGGCGTAATCATTTAATTACGACGCAACGGAAAATTCGTTAATTTAGAATTAGCGAACCCGAGCCCGGGATTATTTACGAGCGCATTCGCATTTCAAATTCGAGTGCGGCACGCAAGTCAAATCAAGCGTCAAATCACTAGTCACATCAAGCATCAAATCAATGTCACTTTGAGTGATGTGACAAGTTATCACTTGATTTGAGTGATTGATGTAGTAGTTAAAAATCAACTTTTGCTTTTTGCTTTTTGACTTTAGCATTTAAGGAAAAGTAAAATATTTGGTAAATGGTTTTTATTTGTTTTGGAAAATATAAAAGGCCAAATACATTTTATCTTTTCATCTCTCTCTCTCTCTTTTTACGATCTCCTTCTTCCCTCTCTTTTCTTCCTTCTCTTCTCACGGTTTTGAACCATTTTTCTCCTCAAAATTCCTGGTATGACCGAATCAAAAGGAGAAGTAAGGAAGATGAAGAAGTGCTAGCACACCTTGGGTTATACTATGGTGATAGGGAAACAAATTTATGAGCTTGGAACTATGTTTGGAGTTTGAAGCTTGGAGCTTCAATGGAGGTCTCCCATGGCCGTTTTTGGAGGAGCCAAAACAGCCCCCCACCGTGCAGTCCAGCAGTTCACAGGAGTAAAAAACCGAGCTTCATGGAGGAGGAAAATGGGTCTTGTTATTCCTAGCATCAAACCATTCAATGTGAGTATTGTTGAGTTTCAATCAAGTCCCAAGAATCATCAATCATGCATAAAAACGAGTTGAATACAACCAAGGAGTAAGGCGGAATACATACTCACATTGATGGGTTTTGATGAAATGAAGAATACAAGCCTTCAAGCTTCTCAAACTCGCGGTAATGGAGCTCCTTGTGCTGCTGGACTGCTCGGTTTTGGTCCTTCTTGTCTCTCCAAGACTCGGCCATGGATGGACTCCATGGAAGCTCCAAGCTTCAAGCTTTTCCATGCTCATAAATTCGTTTCCCTATCACCATAATATAACCCATGTGTGTGCTAGCACTACTCTTCTTCATTTGCTTCTCAAAATTTCGGTCAAAACTAGAAGATTTTGTGAAGAAATCGGCTTGAAGCCGTGAGAGGGAGAAGAGAGAAAGATGAAGGGTTTTTGGCTCCAAAAGCCTAAAACCGTGAATCACATATGAAGAGAGAGAGAGTTATTCTTTTGTATATCATTTTATTTATCTTTTATTTACCAAGTAATATAAATAAAATATATACAAAACTTTTAATTAAAAAAGTCAAAAGCAAAAGCAAAAAGCTTTCAACTTTTCACCCATCACTTCTACTTTTTACATCAAGTCACTTCACTTTAATAAAATGACAACATATCATATCACATCACTCAAAGTGACAAGTGATTTGACAATTGACGCGACTAGTGATTTGACGCTTGATGTGACTTGCGTGCCGCGCTCGAATTCGAAATGCGAATGCGCTCGCAATCAATCTCGGGCTCGGGTTCGTTAATTCCAAATTAACGAATTTTCCGTCGTGTCGTAATTAAATGAATACGCCTAGCGAAATCACTATTCACGTCGCTAACGAATTAATTCTAAATTAATTCGTTCGCCCGAATTAAAATCTAATTTTAATTCCGCGTCGAAATCCAATTTCTTATAATATATCGAATATATTATTTTATCGATTAATTCCAAATTAATCGTTCTCTCTCTTTAATTAATATTTTATCCCAGATAAAATATCTCCGTGATTAATCCCAGATTAATTTTCTCTCTCTTCTAATTAATCTCAGATTAATTAAGTGCGAGTTATACATCATCGGTGAATCTTCACGAAGCGACCCATGAGATCTCCGGATATGTTGGCAGTAAATACGGTCGTCGGACTATCCGAACACGTAAGTACCTCGTACTACGTTTATACCGATTTACAAGACAAGGTTGGCTTCTAGCAAAGCGCCATGCCTACCCAATTCTCCAGAAATATTCTTACAGGAATATATAGATCTGTATCAAGCGTAGTATACCGTAGTATTGTGTATATCGGCCCAGTATCGGATAGTCACGTGCTAGGGCTGGGGCTGGATAAGTGTCTGCCCCGTCCGAAGCACATGTCGGATGTCTGGTAACTAGTCTCTATAATCGGATATGCATGACCTAGTCATAATATCCCGATGGTTGCGCAACACTCAAGAGCACTAGTACCATATCCTGCGTGACATCATCTCCAATATGAGTAAAGTGACACTTCCGTCTTGACATCACACCCAATACACTACGACTCTCTGATAAACCCAGAAGCGGTGTACGCAGAACCGGTTAAAGCCCTGTACCACCAAGACCAAAGTCTACCGATTATCGCAAGTATTAGCGATGTAAGTCTCAGGTTAAGACTATACACACCTACCTTGATTTCGGCCTCCCATAGACACATAGTCATAATACCAATGGGATTCCGAGGGGTCTATCCAGAGCGAAGCTGTTTCCCGTACCATCGGTGAAACACGACCTCCTATCGCACTTGCATAAGTATCCAATACTTATATATATGAGAACTATGTCGTTGTGCCCTCACAACGCGCACAAGTGCAATACTAGCCTATTCCGCATTATCGATGTCCTGTCTCGATAATACTCCGGCTAGGGATATTTAATGATTAATCATTCGGGGATTGATACTGTCTCATATCATTCTCAATCCAGGAACTAATCATATGGTCCTCTCTTCATTTATACATTTATGGTGATCTAATCACAAATGATGAGAGTGCAATTTCCTTGTCACATAGTTAATTTGTACAACAACACCGTGATCTGTACAAATAGTGACGCTATGGGTCATTTTGTCCAACAATCTCCCACTTGGCACATAGCCAGTCACTCGAGTGTCTAATACCTGAACTATGTACGGTTCGCTCAAATTGCTGAGGAAAGGTTTTCGTCAGCGGATTTGCGTAATTATCTTCTGACGTGATTTATACGATCATCACATCGCCACGATGTATGATCCGAACGAATCAGATGATATAGAAGTATATATCTGGATCGTCGATGAGACCTTTAATTCCTTAGCCTGTGCTGACGCCTAGCTCAGCCGCTAAAAGAACTATATCTAATTTAATTAGATTTATTATCGATCCAAATGGCTTCTATTGCTGCCTCAGCTGCAGCAATAATTCGTATTTGTTGTTAATTCGGCAACAGTTATTTTGCTCGGAATATTTCCAGCTCACTGTCCCAGTGTTCAAACTTTTATAGTACCGCAGTATTTACCGGTTTGGAAACTTGCAGCAGTGATCCTAGTCACTTCAAGTTCTCCATCTCCATAGTTTAAGACAACATCTTTAGTTCTCTCAGATACTAACAGATGTTCTTAATTTTCAATCCAGTGACTATCACTTGGATTGACCCGATTGTGACTCCATATGCTCGAAGCGTATGAGACACCAATACAAGTACATTTTAAATGTACAATTTCCAGAGTGTTAACAACTCCAAATCTATCCCTGTAGATCTTTATTCCTTGAATAAAGGTTGTTACTCCCCAGAATTCTACGGAGAATTTCTATGAAAGCCAAGCTTTCACCGATTGTTTTATGGGAATTTAATTATCAGTGCTCTCCCACTAACCTCCTTCTATACACAAGAATCATTTCGTTTTGAATTAAATCATACTCCATTATGATTACATCAAAACGATAATTCCTAGAACCTATGCTTGCTTCAATCCAAACATGGATCGAATAACCTGCAAACCTTGTTTGTCGGTTATACAAAATCGTCAGGATGTTGTAAGCATCCTCCAAAAGGTTTCATTTTCAGGAAAGCGATTTTGATCTGCAACTGACACATTTCATAAATGAAATATGCAGTTATCAACAAGCATCTTCAAAATGGATTTACCATGGCAACAGGTAAAAGGTTGAATCATTATTAACACAATGTTGATAACGATACCTTTCCGTCAAAAGCCCAGCTTTGTACGTTGGTATGTTGCCTTCTATGTATGTCTTCCTTGAAGACGTTTAATGTACCAATAGGCACAATGCCTTGTGGTACAACAACTAGTATCCAAAATAGTTGTTATACATGGAATCCATTTCGGACTCATGGCACTTTGCCATAATAGGGAGTCGATACCTCGTATCACTTCCTCAAAACGTAGTCGGTGGATATACCTTCATAAGATTGACATCTTTATGAGGTTAGATCAGAAACCCATAACCTAGGTTGTTTTCTGACTCTATCCGATCTACTCAGTTCTTGTGTATTCGAAGATTAATGGTACAGTTTCATCATTGATGAACTATTTGTGTTCCATTAAGGACTTCGTGCCTAGAACGGTATTACTCCGATTTTCATCGAGTATCACTATCCTCCCACTGACCACTGCATATCGGTATTCCTCTCAGGAAAAACTGTATGGTGAGCAACAATCACATTGTCCTAATGTGAGATTTACAAGTACTATACTTAAGGTTTCCCTTAGGATAACCGATATTGGCACTTATCCAATTTGGGTCCTTAGTTTGGTATCATCCAAACGTTATGCCTGGCATACCCAAATTATCAGGAATGAGAAACCTTGTTTCTTCCCTGTTCATATCCTATATGACATCTGTCAAACAGATTTATATGGAACCTTATTCTAAATAAGTTATTGCACTGTTAAAACTTATCCGTTGAAGGAAATGGTAGCTCAGAGCGACTCTTGATTAATCTTATCATATCTAACATGATTCGGTTAATCCGTTCGGACACGCCGTCACTTTGACGTGTTCCGGGAGGAGTCCTCATTTGAAAGAATACTATACTCTTTCAAGTACATATGAAACTTACTGCTTAATACTATAGCCGATCTGTTTGTCTATTTCGTGTCGAAACTCTAAAAGTTTCCGATTTGTGATGCCACATCCGTTTTAGGGTCACGAAATATTCATGTTCACATCTAGCCTAGCTAGATATGGGCCCACTTACTTCACCATGAATAGGGCTAACAGATCGGTGGCCCTTTTACTATTACCAAGTAAATAGTATTTTAGGTACTTTACCTAATAAACTAGATTCGCATACCTTATTTGAATAGTCAAATCAGTCCTAGTACCCACTCTTCAAAAGTGTGGATATACGAGTCTCGTTAAATTGTGTCCTAGACAACATTGCCACAAATAAGTCTCTATTGATCAAATCAATTTGAACTATTTATTTGTCATTTTATATGTTTGAGATTTTATTTATATTCAAAATATAAATTCTGTTATTTACATCTAATGTATTTATCTCAGTATCATCTTTATATAATAAAACACTTAGTGTTCTATAATATAAAGGTTTTATCTACAACGGATTAAACACTGATATAGAGATAATGTCTCTAGTCAAACTAGTTACATTATAACAGTTCCTAATTTAAGTATATACCCAAAGGGTAGTTCCTAAACTTAGGTATCTACGGTCGAAACAACGACTTTTGTCCCGTTTCCGATTCGCAGAGCAATCTCAGCTTGAAGTCAGTATCCTGCTCAAAGAAGATTCTGAACATCAATACATATATTTTATGTACCACACTAAGTATTTAAAATCTAATTTCAATACTAGCTGTGAACATAACTAAGACAAATATTTTTAAAGTTAGAGCCTCGCCCTTTCTTTAATTCCTTCGTGTCTGCCATATCCAAATGGTAGTCACTTTGGGATATGTCAATTATCCTTTCAATATTTCAGAAACCTTAGGCCAAGCCTTGGGTTCTTAGAATATCGAAACGATGTGCACCTCGTGCTACATGCCCAATTGCAAACTTTGACTTTATCTCCTCTAGAATAGTCAATTAATTTTCCAAGAATTATAAATTGCAATTTTAATACTTCTTAAATCTAAAATTAGATTTATGACAAGTATATTAAATTAAGCATTAAAGTCATCATCACATAAATCTTCCAAAGATTTTACGCTCTACTTATTTTGCTTAATTTTGGGCTTAAGGTATAATAAGTTATTTTATCAAATAAAGTAACCTATTATTTATTCCCAATTTGAAAATTAAATCATTTAAAATATTTCAATCCCAGATTATATTTTAAATATCCAACTTTTCAATTTTATCTTGATTACAATAGTCCAACTATTTAATCAACGATTAGTGGTACTATATATATTATAATGATTATAATAGTCCAACTATATAATCAAATATAATCCAAATTAATTAACCTCAATTACATTGATTACTATAATCCAATTATAAAATCAACTGTAAACTGAAATTAATTAATTCAAATATATTGATTAATATAATCCAATTATATATAATCAAGTATAATACAGTCCAACTGTTTATTAAAACAACAATTTAAATATTAGTCCAACTAACATTTAATCTAATGACGAAATAATTTAAATGAGCGCGTATGGCGAGTAATTGAACGAGTATTGCAAATTCATTCTTACCTCCCATTCTTTTTCGTCGAGCCTCTAACCCTCTGTCGAGTACTCGGGAAACCGTGTTTCCTAGGGGCTAGGATCCCGTTAAATATCACACAATCTTGACTTTGGCCAACAAATTGTATGATAATTAACTAGGTAGATCTCGAAGATCAATTGGATCTTATCCAACTCCTAGATCCAGTAGGTGGACATCCAAGTCCCAAACATATATCTTATATATGCCTATACATCGAATGTATACCCTAACCTTTTTCCTCTGAATCAACTAGGCCTTGGCTTTGGCACAACAAACCTAGTGATCCCAGTCAAGCGCGGACCCATTGACATGGAAGCTTCGTAATCAATGTTAATGGACAAGAAGTGGTCTTGACTTTGGCCAAAAAACCACAACTTGGACACGACACCGATATGGAACAAAGCTTCGTGATTAAAACACATCTTCGACGGACAAGGGCTTGACTTTGGCCAACAACCCCTGCCAATCTGGGATCTTGAGTAAAAATCACTCAATGGAAGGAAAATAAACGCTTGATATTTAACGAGGGTTTTTCGCGTGCAAATTGGCTACCAATTTTAATTATCTTTGTTAAGGTCTCATCATCATACACCCTTAAACATGCATTCTAAACACATAATTAAACGATTACACCTAGCAAAATTACTATTCACGTCGCTAACGAATTAATTCTAAATTAATTCGTTCGCCCGAATTAAAATCTAATTTTAATTCCGCGTCGAAATCTAATTTCGCATAATATATCGAATATATTATTTTATCGATTAATTCCAAATTAATCGTTCTCTCTCTTAATTAATATTTTATCCCAGATAAAATATCTCCGCAATTAATCCCAGATTAATTTTCTCTCTCTTCTAATTAATCTTCTCTCTTTACTAATTAATCCCAGATTAATCATAGTGCGAGTCATACGTCATCGGTGAATCTTCAGGAAGCGACCCATGAGATCTCAGGATATGTTGGCAATAAATACGGTCGTCGGACTATCCGAACACGTAAGTACCTCGTACTACGTTTTATACCGATTTACAAGACAAGGTTGGCTTCTAGCAAAGCGCCATGCCTACCCAATTCTCCAGAAATATTCTTACAGGAATATATAGATTTGTATCAAGCGTAGTATACCATAGTATTGTGTATATCGGCCCAGTATCGGATAGTCACGTGCTAGGGCTGGGGCTGGATAAGTGTCTGCCTCGTCCGAAGCACTTGTCGGATGTCTGGTAACTAGTCTCTATAATCGGATATACATGACCTTGTCATAATATCCCGATGGCCGGCCAGCACTTAAGAGCACTAATACTGTATCCTGCGTGACATCATCTCCACTATGACTGGAGTGATACTTCCGTCTTGACATCACACCCAATACACTACGACTCTCTGATAAACCCAGAAGTGGTGTACGCAGAACCGGTTAAAGCCCTGTACCACCAAGACCAAAGTCTATCGATTATCGTAAGTATTAGCGATGCAAGTCTCAGGTTAAGACTATACACACCTACCTTGATTTCGGCCTCCCATAGACACATAGTCATAATACCAATGGGATTCCGAGGGGTCTATCCAGAGCGAAGCTTTTCCCGTACCATCGGTGAAACACAACCTCCTATCGCACTTGCATAAGTATCCAATACTTATATATATGAGAACTATGTCGTTGTGCCCTCACAACGCGCACAAGTGCAATACTAGCCTATTCCGCATTATCGATGTCCAGTCTCGATAATACTCCGGCTAGGGATATTTAATGATTAATCCTTCGGGGACTGATACTGTCTCATATCATTCTCAATCCAGGAACTAATCATATGGACCTCTCTTCATTTATACATCTAAGGTGATCTAATCACAAATGATGAGAGTACATTCTCCTTTGTCACATAGTTAATTTGTACAACAACACCGTGATCTGTACAAATAGTGACGCTATGGGTCATAATTGTCCAACAATCTCCCACTTGGCATATAGCCAGTCACTCAAGTGTCCTACACCCGAACTATGTACGGTTGGCTCAAACTGCTGAGAAATGCTTTCGTCAGCGGATTTGCATGATTATCATCTTGATGCGATTTATTAGATCATCACATCGCCACGATATATGATCCGAATGAATCAAATGAGTATCTAAGTATGTATCTGGATCATTGATGAGACCATTAATTCTTTAGCCTGTGCTGACGCCTAGCTCAGCTGCTAAGAGAACTATATCTAATCTAATTAGATTTGTATCGACCCAAATGACTTCTATTGCTGCTTCAGCTGCAACAACAACCCGCATTTGTTGTTTATTCGGTAACAGTATCTTGCTTGGAAGATTTCCAGCTCACTGTACCGTTCTTCAAACTGTATAGTACCGTTTGCGACTTTTAGTTGTCTTTATCGGTTATATGAAACTTGCTACAGTGACCCCAGTCACTTTAAGTTCTCATTCTCCATAGACTAAGACAGCATCCTTAGTTCTCTAAGATACTAACGGATGTTCTTAACATCAATCCAGTGACTATCACTCGGATTGGCCTGTTAGTGAATCCATATGCTCAAAGCGTATGATACACCAGGTCTCGTACATTTTTAAATGTACGGTTTCTAGGAGAGTATTTCGAAAGCCAAGCTTTCGCCGATATTTATTTTATGGGAATATCATTTCCAAGAAATGACGTATTATCATTATTTTATAGGACAGCCACTGTCAGTGCGCTCCCACTAACCTCCTTATATACACAAGAATTATTTTCGTTTTGAATTAAATCATACACCATCATGATTATATCAAAATGATAATTCCAAGAACCTAATGCTTGCTTCAATCCAATCATGGATCGAATAACCTGCATTATCCAAATGGATTTACCGTGGCAACAGGTAAAAGGTTGAATCGTAATCAACACAATGTTGATAACGATACCTTTCCGTTAAAAGCCCAGCTTTATACGCTGGTATGTTGCCATCCATGTATGTCTTCCTAGAAGACTTTTAAGTACCATTAGGCACAATGCCTTGTGGTACATCAACTAGTATCCAAACTGGTTGACATACATGGAATCCATTTCGGATTATATGACACTTTGCCATAATTAGGGAGTTGATATCTTGTATCACTTCCTCATACGTAGTCAGTTGGTATTCCTCAATAAGATTCACATCTTTATGAGGTTAGATCAGAAACCCATACCCCAGGTTGTTTTCTGACTCTGTCCAACCTACGCGGTTCTTGTGTATTCGAAGATTAATGGTAATAGTCTCATCCTGGATGAACTATTCATGTTCCATTAAGATTCAGTGCCTTGAACAGTATTACTCCCGATTTCCATCGAGTATACTATCCTCCCACTTACCACTGCATATCGGTATTCCTCTCAGGAAAACCGTATGGTGAGTAATAATCTAATTGTTCTCTTGTGAGATGTATAAGTACAATACTTATGGTATCCCTAGGATAACCTACATTTGACACTTATCCTATTTGGGTTTTAGTTTGGTATCATCCAAACATATGCCTAGCATACCCAAATTATCAGGAATGAGAAACCCGGTTTCTTTCCCGTTCATATCTAATATGATATATGTCAAACAGATTATTATGGAACCTTATTCAAAATAAGTTCTTGCACTGTTTAAAGCTTATCCGTTGAAGGAAATGGTAGCTCAGAGCGACTCGTGATTAACCTTATTATGTCTAACAAAATTCGGTTAATCCGTTCGGACACACCGTCAAACTGACGTATTCCGGGAGGAGTCCTTATTTGAAACAATATTATACTCTTTCAAGTATACTAGAAACTTATTGCTTAAGTATTTTTCATTACGGTCTTACCGTGACGGTTTAATACTTTAGCCGATCTGTTTGTCTATTTCGTGTCGAAACTCTAAAAGTTTCCGATTTGTGTTTCAAAAGAAACACATAACCATACGTGATGCTACATCCGTACAGGTCACGAAATATTCATATCCATATCTAGCCTAGCTAGACATGGGCCCACTTGCTTCACTATGAATTAGGGCTAACAGATCGGTGGCATTTACACTTTTACCAAGTAAATAGTGTTTTTAGGCACTTTGCCCAAATAGACTAGACTAGATTCGTAGACTTTATTTGAGTGGAATCAAATCAGTCCTGGTATCCGCTCTTCAAAAGTGCGGATATACGATTCTTGTTTATTAGTGTCCCTGACAACTATGCCACAATTAAGTTTCTTAACTGATCAAATCAATTTGAGCTATTTATTTGTCATGTTATATAATTGAGATATCATTTATATTCAAAATATAAATCCTGTTATTCACATCTAATGTGTTTATCTCAATATCATCTTTATATAATGAAACACTTTAATGTTCTAGAATATAAAGGTACACCCGCAGCGGGTTATACGCGATATAGAGAAAATGTTTCTAGTCAAACCAGATACATTATAACAGTTTCCTAATTTACGTACTAACCCGAAGGTAGTTCCTAAATTCAGGTATCTCCGGTTAAAATAGCGACTTTCGTCCCATTTTCAATTTGCAGATAAATCTCAATTGAAGTCAGTATCCTATTCGAAATAGATTCTGAACATCAATATATATATTTTATGTACCACACTAAGTATCTAAAATCCAATTTTAATACTAGCTGTGAACATAATTATGACAATCATATTTGAAGTCAGAGCCTTGCTCGTCTTCTATTCCTTCTTAGGATATGTCATTTATCTTCCCAGAAGATTATAATGATTTTGCCTTTGCCTGTTTCAACATTCCAGAAGCCTTTGGCCAAGCCTCGTGTTTCTGGAATATCGAATTAAGGTGCGCCTTGCGCTACAAGCTTAATATATTATTTTATCAAATAAAATAACTTATTAATTTCCAGGACCATCCTGAAACTTTATTCCCAATTTGAAAATTAAACCATTTAAACACATTTTCCCCATGATTATGTTTTAAATGTCAATCTTTCAATCATATCTTGATTCTAATAGTCCAACTATTTAATCAACGATTTGTGGTACTATTTATTATAATGATTATAATAGTCCAACTATACAATCAAATATAATCCAAATTAATTAACCTCAATTACATTGATTACTATAGTCCAACTATAAAATCAACAGTAAACTGAAATTAATTAATTCAAATATATTGATTAATATAATCCAATTATATATAATCAAATATAATACAGTCCAACTGTTTATTAAAACAACAATTTAAATATTAGTCCAACTAACATTTAATCTAACGACGAAATAATTTGAATGAGCGCATATGGCGAGTAATTGAACGAGTATTGCAAATTCAATTCTTGCCTCCCACTATTTTTCGGCGAGCCTCTAACCCTCTGTCGAGTACTCGGGAAACCGTGTTTCCTAGTGGGCTAGGATCCCGTTAAATATCACACAGTCTGACTTTGGCCAACAAATTGTATGATAATTAACTAGGTAGATCTCGAAGATCAATTGGATCTCATCCAACTCCTAGATCCAGTAGGTGGACATCCAAGTCCCAAACATATATCTTATATATGCCTATACATCGAATGATACCCTAACCTTTTTCCTCTGAATCAACTAGGCATTGGCTTTGGCACAACAAACCTAGTGATCCCAGTCAAGCGCGGACCCATTGACATGGAAGCTTCGTAATCAATGTCAATGGACAAGAAGTGGTCTTGACTTTGGCCAACAACCACAACTTGGACACGACACCGATATGGAACAAAGCCTCGTGATTAAAACACATCTTCCACGGACAAGGGCTTGACTTTGGCCAACAACCCCTGCCAATCTCGGATCTTGAGCAAGAATCACTCAATGGAAGGAAAATAAACGCTTGATATATAACGAAGGTTTTTCGCGTGCAAATTGGCTACCAATTTAATTATCTTTATTAAGGTCTCATCATCATACACCCTTAAACATGCATTCTAAACACATAATAAAGCGCATATGAAATAAAATAATAATGATATGCGGATGGATACTTTACATTGATCCTAGATCAAATCTCTCATTTTCTCTCTCCAAAGCTAGCACATGTATTTACTTCTACCCGTTACACTACACTTCTAAAGAAACCTCATTTACATTGAGGGGAATAGGTGAGAAGAGAATACAAAGAAATAGGAGATAAGGCTGGACACGCAGGTCCAATTAATAAATCAAATTTATTACAACAATTTCTAAAATTGCCCCACCCGACTAATATCCATCCGATATACATTATTCATGCATCGCAACCATGTATTCATACAAGCATGTTATCAATCAATCTAATCCAATTAATTAATCTGATAATTAGTGATCATCCAATGTTCAAACAACGATTTGATTTTTGCGCGAGTCAAACTCGTTTTGCGAATAAGTACTCAAAGTACGAATTCTTGAATTAAATTAAACTACATAATTAAATCCAATTTAATACGCATTTAATTCTAATTCACTATTCAATTCCAAATTGAATATTACACTTTTATTAACGAACCTTTACGACTTAAATTCCAAATTTAATCGCAACGGGTCTCAAAACCCGATTAACATCTAATGTTTATTTAATTAAAGTCCAATGGGCTTTTAATTAATTTCTATAAGACGTGGACTTTTGGTCAACTCGGGTCAAACCAAATAACCAAAATCCAATCCGGAGAGTTACCCCATAAGCCTTTAAATTAATTTTGGCCCATTAGGCCCAATTAAATAATTAAGGTCCATTAAGTCATAATTGGACTTTATGGATACGATTTTAGGCCCAATTGGATCCAACCAAATTGGCCTAAACTCAACTTTGTACAACAAAGCCAAAAGCCCAATTACAACCTATAAGGCCCAATTTCCAAAATAAGCCCAATTAATTAACTTATAAAATTCTAAATTCCATAATTAATTAACCTAAGTGTAATACACAATTAACCACCCAATTAATATTTCTAAAACATCAATTAGCATACTTAATCATGCACTTTAATGACAAATAGTGTCCAACACAATTTAACAACATCAAACCCATTACATGCTACTTTATTCTCGGCAATAAGGGGGTTTTTCAATCCGATTCGGTTTCAATCCAATTGAATCCACAATCATCATTTCCCAAATCAATTCAATTCATCCAATGAATTAAAATAAAAAAACACAATGAATTTCAAATTCAATTGAATTCGGCCAAGCCACTTTAATTTGGGAAAAATGTTCCAAATCAAAATTCAATCAAATGAACTTCAAAAACAACATTACCCAATTGTTTTAAGTCATCCAATGATCAAAAAACAAAATCACCAAGAAATTTAGGGTTCTTTAATTTCGGCCAACATAAGCAATTTGGGGAAATTTGTTCCAAACACAATTTCAACAAATTGATCCAATCAATCGTCAATTGAACATACTTTAAGCATTCTAAATCATCCAATTTCATCAAACATGCTCAAAATCAAGTTTACCCAAATTTGTCACTTTATGCCAACATAAAAAATTGGGGAAATTTGTTCCAAACATAATTTCTTCAAATTGATCCAATCAATCATTAATTAAACATACTTTAAGCATTCTAAATCATCCAATTTCATCAAACATGCTCAAAATCAAGTTTACCCAAATTTGTCACTTTATGCCAACATAAAAAATTGGGGAAATTTGTTCCAAACATAATTCTTCAAATTGATCCAATCAATCATTAATTCAACAACATTTAAGCATACTTAATCAATCAATTTAATCAAATCATGCTTCAATTGATTTTACCCAATTTGTCATGCCCAAAATTTAGGGAAAATTGAATCCAATCCAATTTCATGAAATTGATCATACACAACTTCAATTCAACCTCATTCAAGCATACTTCATCAAACAATTCAACCAAATCATGCCTAAATCGAGTTTACCCAATTTTAACCCTAACTTTTTCATGCTTGATAATAGCTCTGATACCATTGTTGAGTTCTAATATATGTCCCAAGATCAACAACAAATCAAGCAAGAAAACGCATGAATACACAACATAGGAGGTGCGGAATATACTCACAATGGTCGGTTTTGATGCGAAGAAGAACACAAGCCATTTTCGTCCTCCATTGAGTTCGGCAGTAGCTCTCCTTGAGAGTGGGTTGCTCGGTTTTTGGGCGTTTTGAACTCCACCATTTTCGGCCATGGATGACCTTCATGGAAGCTCCAAGCTTCAAGCTTTCCAAAGATGATCCCAAGCTCATAAATTCGATTCTCTATCACCATAATATAACCCAAGGTGTGCTAGCACTTCTCCTTCTTCTTCAAATTTGGTCTAACCAGAATTTTGGGAGAGATTTGGCTCAAAGCCGAGAGAAGGGAAGAGAAGAAAATGGCTCCAAGCCAAGAGAGGAAGAAGAAAAACATTTTTGGCTCCCAAATGCCAAAACTGTATACTGTAATTGTTGAGAGAGAGAGAAAGTGTAAAAGCTTTTTATATTTTCCAAAAATTAATTAAAGCCATTTACCACTTTTTATTTCTATTAAACAATTCATTTTACTTTTCAAAAAAGCAAAAGTCAAAAAGGCAAAAGTGCTTTTTTCAAACAACTATCACTATTCACATCAATTCACTTTATTAAAGTGACAACATGTCATGTCACATCAGTCAAAGTGACAAATGATTTGACAATTGATGTGACTAGCGATTTGACGCTTGACGTGACTTGCGTGCCGCACTCGAATTCGAAATACGAATGCCCTCGCAAACACGCTCGGGCTCGGGTTCGCTAATTCCAAATTAACGAATTTTCCGTTGCGACGCAATTAAACGATTACGCCTAGCAAAATCACTATTCACGTCGCTAACGAATTAATTCTAAATTAATTCGTTCGCCCGAATTAAAATCTAATTTTAATTCCGCTTCGAAATCTAATTTCGCATAATATATCGAATATATTATTTTATCGATTAATTCCAAATTAATCGTTCTCTCTCTTTAATTAATATTTTATCCCAGATAAAATATCTCCGCAATTAATCCCAGATTAATTTTCTCTCTCTTCTAATTAATCTTCTCTCTTTACTAATTAATCCCAGATTAATCATAGTGCGAGTCATACGTCATCGGTGAATCTTCAGGAAGCGACCCATGAGATCTCCGGATATGTTGGCAGTAAATACGGTCGTCGGACTATCCGAACACGTAAGTACCTCGTACTACATTTATACCGATTTACAAGACAAGGTTGGCTTCTAGCAAAGCGCCATGCCTACCCAATTCTCCAGAAATATTCTTACAGGAATATATAGATCTGTATCAAGCGTAGTATACCATAGTATTGTGTATATCGGCCCAGTATCGAAAAGTCACGTGCTAGGGCTGGGGCTGGATAAGTGTCTGCCTCGTCCGAAGCACATGTCGGATGTCTGGTAACTAGTCTCTATAATCGGATATACATGACCTTGTCATAATATCTCGATGGCCGGCCAGCACTTAAGAGCACTAATATTGTATCCTGCGTGACATCATCTCCACTATGACTGGAGTGATACTTCCGTCTTGACATCACACCCAATACACTACGACTCTCTGATAAACCCAGAAGTGGTGTACGCAGAACCGGTTAAAGCCCTGTACCACCAAGACCAAAGTCTATCGATTATCGTAAGTATTAGCGATGCAAGTCTCAGGTTAAGACTATACACACCTACCTTGATTTCGGCCTCCCATAGACACATAGTCATAATACCAATGGGATTCCGAGGGGTCTATCCAGAGCGAAGCTGTTTCCCGTACCATCGGTGAAACACAACCTCCTATCGCACTTGCATAAGTATCCAATACTTATATATATGAGAACTATGCCGTTGTGCCCTCACAACGCGCACAAGTGCAATACTAGCCTATTCCGCATTATCGATGTCCAGTCTTGATAATACTCCGGCTAGGGATATTTAATGATTAATCCTTCGGGGACTGATACTGTCTCATATCATTCTCAATCCAGGAACTAATCATATGGACCTCTCTTCATTTATACATCTAAGGTGATCTAATCAAAAATGATGAGAGTACAATCTCCTTTATCACATACTTAATTTGTACAACAACACCGTGATCTGTACAAATAGTGACGCTATGGGTCATAATTGTCCAACAGAAAATTCGTTAATTTGGAATTAGCGAACCCGAGCCCGGGATTATTTGCGAGCGCATTCGCATTTCAAATTCGAGTGCGGCACGTAAGTCGAATCAAGCGTCAAATCACTAGTCACATCAAGCGTCAAATCAATGTCACTTTGCGTGATGTGACAAGTTATCACTTGATTTGAGTGATTGATGTAGTAGTTGAAAAGCAACTTTTTCTTTTTGCTTTTTGACTTTAGCATTTAAGGAAAAGTAAAATATTTGGTAACTGGTTTTTATTATTTTTGGAAAATATAAAAGGCCAAATACATTTTATCTTTTCATCTCTCTCTCTCTCTTTTTACGATCTCCTTATTCCCTCTCTTTTCTTCCTTCTCTTCTCACGGTTTTGAACCGTTTTTCTCCTCAAAATTCCTGGTATGACCGAATTAAAAGGAGAAGTAAGGAAGATGATGAAGTGCTAGCACACCTTGAGTTATACTATGGTGATAGGGAAACGAATTTATGAGCTTGGAACTATTTTTGGAGTTTGAAGCTTGGAGCTTCAATTAAGGTCTCCCATGGCCATTTTTGGAGGAGCCAAAACAGTCCCCCACCGTGCAGTCCAGCAGTTCACATGAGTCAAAAACCGAGCTTAATGGAGGAGGAAAATGGGTCTTGTTCTTCCTAGCATCAAACCATTCAATGTGAGTATGTATTCCGCCTTATTCCTTGAAGTATTCATGCGTTTTTGTGCTTGATTTTGATGATTCTTGGGACCTAATTAGAAACCAACAATGGTATCTATGAGCTTTGATCAAGCATGAAAAAGTTAGGGTTTGAAATTGGGTAAAATCAATTGAAGCATGATTTGGTTAAATTGATTGATTAAGAATGCTTATATGTTGATTAATTGAAGTTGTGTATGTTCAATTTCATGAAATTGGATTGGATCCATTTTTCCCCAAATTTTTGGGCATGGCCGAAAATATGAACCCTAAATTAGTCTTGGTAATTTTGTTTTTTGATCATTGGATGACTTAAAATAATTGGGTAATGTTAATTTGAAGTTCAATTGGATTGAATTTTGATTTGGAATATTTTTCCCCAAATTAAAGTAGGCTTGGCCGAATTAAAGTAACATGAAATTCATTGTGTTTTTTGATTTTGATTCATTGGATGAGTTGAATTGATTTGGGAAATAATGATTGTGGATTCAATTGGATTGAAACCGAATCAGATTGGAAAAACCCCTGATTGCCGAGACTTTAAGCATGTAAATTGGGTTTGATTTTGATGAAATTGTGTTGGACACTATTTGTTATCAAAGTGCAGGATTAATTAGGCTAATTGATGTTTTATGAATGTTAATTGGATGATTAATTGTGTATTACACTTAAGTTAATTAATTATGGAATTTGGAATTTTATAAGTTAATTAATTTGGGCTTATTTTGGAAATTGGGCCTTATAGGTTGTAATTGGGCTTTTGGGCTTGGTTGTACCAAGTTAGGTTTAGGCCAATTTGGTTGGATCCAATTGGGCCCAAAACCGCATCCAAAAGTCCAATTACGACTTAATGGACCTTAATTATTTAATTGGGCCTAATGGGCCAAAATTAATTTTGGGCTCATGGGGTAAATCCCGGATTGGACCTTGGTTATCGGTTTGACCCGAGTTGACCAAAAGTTCACGCCTTATAGAAATTAATTAAAAGCCCATTAGACTTTAATTAAATAAACATTAGATGTTAATCGGGCTTAGAGACCCGTTGCGATTAAATTTGGAATTTAAGTCGTAAAGGTTCGTTAATAAAGTGTAATATTTAATTTGGAATTAAATAGTGAATTAGAATTAAATGCATATTAAATTTGATTTAATTTTGTAGTTTAATTTAATTCAAGAATTCGTACTTTGAGTACTTATTCGCAAAACGAGTTTGACTCGCGCAAAAATCAAATCGTTGTTTGAACATTGGATGATCACTAATTATCAGATTAATTAATTCGATTAGATTGATTGATAACATGCTTGTATGAATACACGGTTGCGATGCATGAATAATGTATATCGGATGGATATTAGTCGGGTGGGACAATTTTGGAAATTGTAATAAATTTGATTTATTAATTGGACTTGCGTGTCCAGCCTTATCACCTCTATACTCTTTGTATTCTTTTCTCACCTATTCCCCTCAATGTAAATTAGGTTTCTTTAGAAGTGTAGTGTAACGGGTAGAAGTAAATACATGTGCTAGTTGGAGAGAGAAAATGAGAGATTTGATCTAGGATCAATGTAAAGTATCCATCCGCATATCATTATTATTTTATTTCATATACGCTTTATTATGTGTTTAGAATGCATGTTTAAGGGTGTATGATGATGAGACCTTAACAAAGATAATAAATTGGTTGCCAATTTGCACGCGAAAAACCCTCGTTCAATATTAAACGTCTTTCCTTCCTTTGAGTGATTCGCACTCAAGATCCTAGACGGCATTGGTTTGTTGGCCAAAGTCAAGGCCTTTGTCTATCGAAGATGTGTTTGAATCACGAAGGCTTTGTTTCATATCGGTGTCTTGTCCAAGTTGTGGTTTGTTGGCCAAAGTCAAGACCACTTCTTGTCCATCGACATTGATTACGAAGCTTTCCATGGTCAATGGGTCGCGCTTGACTGGGATCACTAAGTTTGTTGTGCCAAAGCCAAGGCTTAGTTGATTCAGAGGAAAAAGGTTAGGTAATACATTGGATGTATTGGCATATATAAGATATATGTTTCGGACTTGGATGTCCCCCTACCGGATCTAGGAATTGGATTAGATCCAATCGATCTTAAAGATCTACCTAGTTAATTATCTTACAATTTGTTGGCCAAAGTCAAGATTGTGTGATATTTAACGGGATCCTAGCCCACTAGGGAACGCGGTTTCCCGAGTACTCGACAGAGGGTTAGAGGCTCGCCGAAAAATAGTGGGAGGCAAAAATTAAATTTGCAATACTCGTTCAATTACTCACCATACGCGGTCATTCAAATTATTTCGTCGTTAGATTAAATGTTAGTTAGACTAATATTTAAATTGTTGTTTTAATTAACAGTTGGACTGTATTATAGTTGATCATATATATTTGGATTTTATTAATCAATATATTTGAATTAATTAATTTCAGTTTACAGTTGATTTTATAATTGGATTATAGTAATCAATGTAATTGAGGTTAATTAATTTAGATTATATTTGATTATATAGTTGGACTATTATAATCATTATAATAAATAGTACCACAAATCGTTGATTAAATAGTTGGACTATTAGAATCAAGATATAAAAATGAAAGATTAGTGTTTAAGACATAATCCTGGGTGAAAATGTATTTAAACGACTTTAATTTTCAATTTGGGAATAAATTTCAGGATGGTCCTGAAAAAATAATAAGTTACTTTATTTGATAAAATAACATATTAAGCCTAAACCTGGAGTTAAGCAAATAAGTGGAACATGATATTTGGAATATTCATGTAATGATAACTTTAGTGCTTAATCCACTATACTTGTCATATAGACTCCTTAATTTCTTTATCAGAACTAAGGATTAGATTCTTAAAGTATGATATTGAAATTGAAGGATATTCAAAGATTAGATCTTAGAAGTACTTTTAAAATTGCAATAAATAATTCTTGAAGAATTGATGACTATTCTCAAGGAGACAAAGTCAAAGTTTGCAATTAGGCAAGTAGTGCAAGACACACCTTACTTCAGTATTCTAGAAACCCGAGGCTTGGCCAAAGGCTACCGGAATATTGAAAATGGCGAAGGCAAAATCATTATTATCTTCTAGGACGATAAAAAGACATATCCCAAGAAAGAATTGAAGACGAGCAAGGCTCTGACTTCAAAAATGATTGTCATAATTATGTTCACAGCTAGTATTAAAATTAGATTTTAGATACTTAGTGTGGTACATAAAGTATATATATTGATGTTCAGAATCTGTTTTGAACAGGATACTGACTTCGATTGAGATTCATCTGCGAATTGGAAACGGGACGAAAGTCGCTGTTTTAACCGTAGATAGCCAAATTTAGGAACTACCTTTGGGTATTTACCTAAATTTGGAAACTGTTATAATGTAACTAGTTTGACTAGAAACATTATCTTCATATCACGTATAACCCGCTGCGTGTGTACCTTTATATTCTAGAACACTAAAGTGTTTCATTATATAAAGATGCTATTGAGATAAACACATTAGATGTGAATAACAGAATTTATATTTTGAATATAAATAATATCTCAAATATATAACATGACAAATAAATAGCTCAAAATGATTTGATCAGTTAAGAAACTAATTGTGGCATAGTTGTCAGGGACACTATCAAACAAGACTCGTATATCCGCACTTTTGAAGAGCGGGTACCAGGACTAATTTGATTATATTCAAATAAAGTCTACGAATCTAGTTTATTAGGCAAAACGCCTAAAACACTATTTACTTGGTAAAAGTGTCAGTGCCACCGATCTGTTAGCCCTAGTTCATAGTGAAGCAAGTGGGCCCGTGTCTAGCTAGGCTAGATATGACTATGAATATTTCGTGACCTTTACGGATGTGGCATCGCGTGATGGTTATGTGTTTCTTTTGAAACAAAAATCGGAAACTTTCAAGTTTTGACACGAAATAGACAAATAGATCGGCTATAGTATTAAACCGTCACGGTAAGACCGTAATGGAAAATACTTAAGCAATAAGTTTCTCGTATACTTGAAAGAGTATAGTATTCTTTCAAAGAGGACTCCTCCCGGAACACGTCAGTTTGACGGTGTGTCCGAATAGGATTAACCAAATTTTGTTAGACATAATAAGGTTAATCACGAGTCACTCTGAGCTACCATTTCCTTCAACGGATAAGCTTTAACCAATGTAAGAACTTATTTTGAATAAGGTTCCATAAAATATCTGTTTGACAGATAACATATTAGATATGAACGGGAAAGAAACCGAGTTTCTCATTCCTGTAGATTTGGGTATACTAGGTATATGTTTGGATGATACCAAACAAGAACCCAAATGAGATAAGTGCTAAATGTGGGTTATCCTAGGGATACTATAAGTATTGTACTTATACACCTCACAATAGAACAATTAGATTGTTGCTCACCATGCGGTTTTACCTAAGAGGAATACCGAAATGCAGTGGTAAGTGGGAGGATAGTAAAACTCGATAAAAATCGGAGTAATACTATTCAAAGGCACCGAATCTTAATGGAACATAAATAGTTCATCAAGGATGAAACTATTACCATTTTCGAATACACAAGAACCGCATAGGTCGGAGAGAATCAGAAAACAACCTGGGGTATGGGTTTCTGATCTCACCTCATAAAGATGTCCATCTTATTGAGGAATACCAACTGACAACGTATGAGGAAGTGATACAAGGTATCGACTCCCTATTATGGCAAAGTACCATATAATCCGAAATGGATTCCATGTATATCAACCAGTTTGGATACTAGTTGATGTACCACAAGGCATTGTGCCTATTGGTACTTATATGTCTTCAAGGAAGACGTACATGGATGGCAACATACCAACGTACTAAGCTAGGCTTGTAGCGGAAATGTATCGTTTTCAACATTGTGTTGATTACGATTCAACCTTTTACCTGTTACCACGGTAAATCCATTTGGCTAATGCTTCATATTTCATTTATGAAATATGACAGCTTTACGGGAAAATCGCTTTCCTGAAAAGGAAATATTTTGGAGGATGTTTACAATATCTTGTCGGTTTTGACGTAACTAACAAACAAGGTTTGCAGGTTATTCGATCCATGTTTGGATTGAAGCAAGCATTAGGTTCTTAGAATTATCGTTTTGATATAATCATAATGATTTATGATTTAATTCAAAACGAAAAAGGATTCTTGTGTATATAAGAGGGTTAGTGGGAGCGCACTGACAGTGGTTGTCCTATATAAAATAATGATAATATGTCATTTCTTGGAAATGATATTCCCATAAAATAACTATCGGCGAAAGCTTGGCTTTCGAAATACTCTCCAAGAAACCGTACATTGAAAAATGTACGCGACCTGTGTCTCATATGCTTTGAGCATATGGATTCACAAACCGGCCAATCCGAGTGAAAGTCACTGGATTGATGTTAAGAACATCCGGTAGTATATTAGAGAACTAAGGATGCTGTCTTAGTCTATGGAGAAGGAGAACTTGAAGTGACAGGGGTCACTATAGCGAGTTTCCTATAACCTATAAAGACGACTAAAGTCGCAACGGTACTATACAGTTTGAATAACGGTACAGTGAGCTGGAAATCTTCCAAGCAAGATACTGTTACCGAATAAACAACAAATGCAGGTTAATTACAGCAGCTGAGGCAGCAATAGAAGCCATCTGGGTAAATATCAAATCTAATTAGATTAGATATAGTTCTGTTAGCAGCTGAGCTAGGCGTCAGCACAGGCTAAAGAATTAATGGTCTAATCAACGATCCAGATATATACTTCGACTATTCATCTGATTCATTTGGATCATACATCATGGCGATGTGATGATCGAATAAATCGCATCAGACGATAATCATGAAAATCCGCTGACGAAAGCATTTCTCAGCAATTTGAGCCAACCGTACATAGTTCGAGTGTCAGAGACTCGAGTGACTGGCTATAGGCCAAGTGGGAGATTGTTGGACAATTATGACACATAGCGTCACTATTTGTACAGATCACGGTGTTGTTGTACAAATTAACTATGTGACAAAGGAGATTGCACTCTTATCATTTGTGATTAGATCACCTAGATATATAAATGATGAGAGGTCCCTATGATTTGTTCCTGGACGGAGAATGATATGAGACAGTATCAGTCCACGTAGGATAAATCATTAAATATCCCTAGTCAGAGTATTATCGAGATTGGACATCGATAAATACGTAAAGACTAGTATTACACGTGTGCACGTTTGTGAGGGCACAACGACATAGTTCTCATATATTTGGGTATAGGATACTCATGCAAGTGTAATAGGAGGTTGTGTTTTACCGATGGTACGGGAAACAGCTTCGCTTTGGATAGACCCCCCGCGGAATCCCATTGGTAGTATGACTATGTGTCTATGGGAGTCTGCAATCAGGGTAGGTGTATTTGGTCTTAACCTGACAGTTGCACCGCTAATACATACGACAATCAATATACTTTAGTTGAGGTCGTCCAGGGCTTTAACCGGTTCTAAGTACTCCAATGCTGGGTATTTTGAGAATTGTAGTGTGTTGGGTGTGATGTCAAGACGGAAGTGTCACTCCAGTCATATGGAGATGATGGTCACGTAGGATACGGAACTCGTTCTCTTAAATGCTCAAGCTATCGGGATATTATGACTATGTCATGTATATCCGATTATAGAGACTAGTTGCCAGACATCTGATATGTGCTTCGTATGGGGCAGACACAATTACAGCCCCAGGCCTAGCACGTGAACATCCGATACTGGACAGAAATACGCAATACTTCGGTATACTACGCTTAATATAGATCACATATTCCTATAAGGATATTTCTAGAGAATTGGGTAGGCATGGCGCTTTGCTAGAAGCCAACTTTGTCTTGTAAATCGGTATAAACGTAGTACGAGGTACTTACGTGTTCGGACAGTCCGACGACTGTATTTACTGCCAACATATCCGGGCAACTCATGGGTCGCTTCCCGAAGATTCACCGATGATGTATGACTCACACTTAATTAATCTGGGATTAATTAGAAGAGAAAGAAAATTAATCTGGGATTAATTACAGAGATATTTTATTTGGGATAAAATATTAATTAAAGAGAGAAAACGATTAATTTTGAATTAATCGATAAAATAATATATTCGATATATTATGCGAAATAGGATTTCGACGCGGAATTAAAATTAGATTTTAATTCGGGCGAACGAATTAATTTAGAATTAATTCATTAGCGACGTGAATAGTGATTTCGCTAGCCGTAATCATTTAATTACGACGCAACATAAAATTCGTTAATTTGGAATTAGCGAACCCGAGCTCGGGATTATTTGCGAGCGCATTCGCTTTTCAAATTCGAGTGCGGCACACAAGTCAAATTAAGCGTCAAATCACTAGTCACATCAAGCGTCAAATCAATGTCACTTTGAGTGATGTGACAAGTTATCACTTGATTTGAGTGATTGATGTAGTAGTTGAAAAGAAACTTTTGCTTTTTGCTTTTTGACTTTAGCATTTAAGGAAAAGTAAAATATTTGGTAAATGGTTTTTATTTTTTTTGGAAAATATAAAAGGCCAAATACATTTTATCTTTTCATCTCTCTCTCTCTCTTTTTACGATCTCCTTCTTCCCTCTCTTTTCTTCCTTCTCTTCTCACGGTTTTGAACCGTTTTTCTCCTCAAAATTCCTGGTATGACCGAATCAAAAGGAGATGTAAGGAAGATGAAGAAGTGCTAGCACACCTTGGGTTATACTATGGTGATAGGGAAACGAATTTATGAGCTTGGAACCATTTTTGGAGTTTGAAGCTTGGAGCTTCAATGAAGGTCTCCCATGGCCGTTTTTGGAGGAGCCAAAACAGGCCCCCACCGTGCAGTCCAGCAGTTCACAGGAGTAAAAAACCGAGCTTCATGGTGGAGGAAAATGGGTCTTGTTCTTCCTAGCATCAAACCATTCAATGTGAGTATGTATTCCGCCTTATTCCTTGAAGTATTCATGCGTTTTTGTGCTTGATTTTGATGATTCTTGGGACCTAATTAGAAACCAACAGACGTAACTTTGCTAAAATTATGATTTTACCTCTAAACTTTCTAAATATACAATTTGACCCCAAAATATTTCTACTATGTCCATATGTTCCAAAAACTCTCAAATATTACTTATTAATCCTTGATAAATTAAATTTATAGATTTACACTCATAATCATGTCAATATGCAATTAAGTCCAAAAATTTCAAAATCTGACGTTCACACCCTAAAATGGTAACAATCACATACCAAGCTCCAACGACCTCCAAATTTCACAATGAAGGAACAACTAGTCAGTATACGTTACAAGGACCATAGTGATGGTGGTGGTGATGGCTGAAGTATGGTAGTTATCGACAACTGGTCAAACGATGATAACTAGATGTTTTGACTCGTTTCTCAACAACCAAAGGTCATATTTGAGCAAACGAAGAATCAACATTGCGTATCTCGATGAGAGGAAAATTCGGGTCTGGGTGGTGTCGTACACGCATGGCAACGTATGGGCACGTGAAGGTGGAGGTACGACGGCACATGGAGGCGCGTGTAGACGCGTTAGATGGTGTCTCTGCCGCAGATCAGTGCTGTTGGATTCATCTCATCACGAGGATTCTCCATATGTAGTCACGATGTAGGACACGGAACTTGGGCGACGCAAGCTGTTCTAGGCTCGCGGCCTAGTCGGGAGTACGGAGTAGCCCGCGGGGGACTAAACCGGAGAATAATGGAGTCGCCACCCGGTGTGAACCGGGAAAATGATTTTAGGCCGCACTCACCCCTCGCAAGGGAAGACCTCAAACCGTTGGGTTCGGAATGGTCTCTTACTTATGTTATTTGTAATGAATGGATTTGTGCAATTTTAACCAAGTCTACTTAACATACATATTGGTCAAAGTAGTCTAAATTCTTATAAAGCCTAAATCTAGGTTTGCATGCTTCAAAAGTAAACTTTCATAACGGCAAACACATGATATCACGCATCAAACATGTTAAATAACTAATGATCTAAACATAACATAACTTAAATTCCTAATACGAAAGGTAAATAACTAAGTCATGCTAAAAATAAAACAACATTCTAATAGCCTAATCATGCTCAAATACAAGTTTGGATGAAATGAAATATGTGAATTCTTAAGTGGTATGGGGCATTGTATCCCGAGTGCAAACCATAATACCGTCCATTCGGATTCGGCTATTGAATTTATGTCCGGGTTTCCATCCAATATACCACAAGAAAGAACACATATTCCATCCACCCGAGATCACATCGTACACTAATTCATAATTCTCATGCGACGAAAAGTAAGTTGCATGCTTTCCTAAATTACCAATTTACATAACATAAATTTAATAACATGCTAAACTAATTATTCATGCTAAGCATCATAAAACATATTTCCTAAGTCATTATTTCATGTGAAGAAATTCAAACAACATGCTAAACTAATTATTCATGCTAGATATCATAAAACGTATTTCCTAAATCATTATTTCATGCGAAGAAATTCAATAATTTATGCCCTCAGGTCTAACCTTTTGTGTCGTTTTTCAGAGGTACATTATACGGCCGTCGGAAAGGCTAAGACTCCGTGACTTCTCCCGGTTCGCTGTTTTGGCATTTTGCTCGCTGTTTTGCTATTTTTTCCATTGTTTCCACTTCGTTTCGTAGAAATTCAGGTCACCACACTTAGCTCACTGGTTTGCTGTGAATTAGGGACTGTTTTGGTGATGGTTTGAGGAGTAAAGGGACTAGTTTGGAGTTGATTTGGGCCTGAATGTTGAGGGCTAAACTGGGCAGAATGTGCACTGATTCCAGGGGCTAAATAAGGTCAGTTTGTGCATGTGTTTTGAAGGCTAAATGATGGCTGAATGGGGCACTGAACTGGGCAGAATGTGGGGGCTAAATTGGACAGTTTGTACGTTGGTTCCAGGGGCTGGTTGAAGGGTGTTTTGGGCGTGTAGATTTAGGGGCTGAATGAAGGACTGCTTCAGGTGTTAGTTGAGAGGCAGAATGCGTGAAGAATATAAGCAGTTTAGGCATGTGTTTGAAGGCTAAATGAGGCAGTAGGTGCGCTGGACTGGAGCTGATGAGAAGCGTGAGTTGTAGGCAGTGAAGAAAAGTTGTTCCAGGCGTGAAGATGAGAGGCTGATTAGAGGCAGTGTGCGTGAACAATAGGCAGTGATAGATGGCAGTGTGCGTGAGGATGAGGGATTGTGATGGATGGCAGTGAAGGAGAGGCTTTGGGCGTGACTTGTAGAGGGAATAAGGGGTTGTTTTGTGTTCTCCAAATGCTAAGTGTTTGCTTAATGTGTGCTCCCCCCTTCAAAGGAAGAAAATGATGGTTTATATAGGCAAATGTGAGAGCATTGATGAGTTAGGCCAAGTGATGTTGAAGGGCATTTAATTTGGTGATCAACTTTGTTGAAAATGGAGGAAAGATTGTGATTATTGTGTTGAAAATGGATAAAGGGAGGTTATATGGTCATGGGCGTGGGGTATTGGTATAAATGGTGTGGGGTTATCTTAATAAATGGCTTGGAAATTTTGTGGCAAGGTAAAAGTAAGGTCAAAGGTGTAAAGTAAGTTGGTAGAAGGGTAAATCATATTTGAATAGTGGATGGAGGGGTGAATTTGTTGTGTTGTGCGTGGGCTTCATGGTTGGTGGGCTTGGTGTTTGATTTGTTTTGGTTTCATGGGCTTTGGATGTGGGTTTTGGTGTTTAGGTGAGCTTAGAGTGGTTTGCGGGGATTTCGGGCCAATGATATGCCTCAAAACGAAGATTCAACAAGCGAACTCCGAGCGAATTCAACGAATTAAAACCAATGATGTGTCAATTCTTGGCTTCTCCTTTCCGACGATCGTTTTCCGCGACTTCCACGACTTAAAGGTAGTGCCTCCGCACGAGGCTCATCATCGGGTTGATATGCAAAAATGAAATGCCTACAGTCGCCCCCACTTTGATGGGACTTGTTCAGTGTGACAATGACAGTTCTATCAAAGTACGTGCAATGCATTTTTACTTACCTGGCTCGCCATCTTCCACCTGACTTGCCTGCTGCTTCAAGCTGAGTTGATAATGCAGTGGACCTCGATCCTGGGACGCATCCCAATAACTGCAACTGATGTGTGGGCTTCGACCTTGGGACGCATCCCCAAAATGATACTGATATGTGAGTTACGACCCTCTGGGATTTATTCCCGAAAACTGCTGACAATACGGGCTTCGCCCTTGGGATTCATTCCTGAAACTACTGGTGATGTGGGCCTCAACCCTGGGATCCTGAAACTGCTGGTGGTGTGGGCCTCAACCCTATGATTCATTCCCGAAACTGCTCATGCTGAGGGCTTTTCCCGTTGGGATTCATTCCCGGATTCATTCCTGGATTCATTCCAAACTCGAATGATGTGGGCCTCGGCCTTAGGATTCATTCAAAATTCTGACAATGCGGGTCTCGACCCTGGGATTCATTCCCAGATTCATTCCAAAACTGAGATTCTTTCTCGGATTCATTCCAAACTGAGATTCATTCTCAGATTCATTCCAAACTGAGATTCCTTCTCGGATTCATTCCAAAGATGAGATTCCTTCTCGGATTCATTCCAAACTGAGATTCCTTCTCGGATTCATTCCAAAAATGAGATTCCTTCTCGGATTCATTCCAAAGCTAAGATTCCTTCTCGGATTCATTCCAAAGATGAGATTCCTTCTCGGATTCATTCCAGAACTGAGATTCCTTCTTGGATTAATTACAAACTGAGATTCATTCTCGGATTCATTCCAGTACTGAGATTTATTCTCGGATTCATTCCAAAGCTGAGATTCATTCTCGGATTCGTTCTAAAACTGAGATTTATTCTAGGATTCATTCCAATACTGAGATTTATTCTCGGATTCATTCTCGGATTCATTCCAAAACTGAGATTCATTCTCGGATTCATTCCAAAAACTGAGATTCGTACTCGGATTCATTCCAAAACTGATATTAATATTGATGTGGGCCTCGCCCCCGGGACTTATCCCCAAAACTGATACTGGTGTGGGCTTCGCCCCCTGGGATTCTTTCTGAAACTAATACTGATATGGGCCTCGACCCTGGGATTCATCCCCAGATTCATTCCTGAAATTCTGATGATGTGGGCCTCGGCCCCCGGATTCATTCCTGGATTCATTCCAAAATTCTGCTGAAGTGGGCCTCGACCCTGTGATTCATTCCAAAATTCTGCTGACGTGGGCCTCGACCCTGGGATTCATTCCCGGATTCATTCCTGGATTCATTCCAAAATTCTGCTGACGTGGGCCTCGACCCTGAGATTCATTCCCGGATTCATTCCTGAAATTCTGATGATGTGGGCCTCGACCCCCAAAGTGCCATACCCGGAAAAACTGATACTGAAGCTGATGCGGGGCTCACCCCCAGAGTGCCATACCCGGCAAAACTGATATTGATGCCAATGATTCCTTTTAGCATATTGCATTTCCTCTCACGAGATAATCTTGATAGCTAGATATATTTCCGTCCTCAACGAATGCTTGGCGTCAAAGCCAGAGAATCTTCAAAGTACTCGATACGCTCAACTCTGATCGTCTGAATAGGTGATCTAAACTGGACTCATAGTGTGTGTGTGCCAAGGCTCTTTCACAGCTTATTCATGATATTATCCATATGCTCTTATCTAAATATACATACTAGTTTATACCTACATATACATCTCTATACTTCAATGTGCTCATGCTTATCTCTACTCTTATATATACTTGTAACTACTTGTTTTCATCTACATGTGTATATAGATACACCTACTACTTTCATTTACGCTAATCTTTATATATGTAGGTTTCATACATAAAACTATATACGACTTTGTTAAATTACTAATTTCGAGCAACATTAGATTTCTTAAGTATTCGCAGTATGAGTTACTTACCTGGCTAGGCGAACTCCCACGATCCGGGTCTGATCTGTCAACAAGTAATAACACAAGGTTAGTACCGCTATTTGCGGAACTTCCAACTCATCTATAATAACTACGGGCTCCCCCGGAACACTCGAATCATCTTCGATACTACGGTACAAACTTCATTACTCTAATACATATCATTCTATACCATTCCAACTAGTTGGGTAGCCTAGAATCTCATTTTACGCGTTTGCGGCAAATCTTGCGGAAAAGTTTCCGCAAACGCTACGGAAGGGTCTCGAACCCTCCGAACTACCCCGTAATTGCTCAATTACCCTCGCAATACATTATTTATACCTTAACCATGATTACAGTCGTCCAAGCTCAGTCGCGCGAGAAACTCTGTTTTACCGAAAAATCGCTAATTCTACCGGATCGATCAAATCTAATCTGTTTCTCCCCGGATTCTACCACATTTATCGTTTTAACATATTTAATCATATCCAATTCATATCAAAGCAATTTGCTAAACTACGAAACTACCAGAAACATCCGAATATAAATGGATTCACTTTGAAATATCAAATTCTAAACGGAGAGTCGTACCGAAATTCCGAGGCCATATTCGGACTCCCCTCGGCCATACGAACGCACTGGTGTCGATGGAATTCCTATCAGAGCTACTGTTCATCGTGGGTTTACTATTCACCGTGGCTTCCTTTCCTCGATTTGCGTGCAATCGGCCGCTGTTCGGAGAAATCGACTTCGCATACTCGTAGTACTCTCTGAGGGCTTTGATTTGGTAGGTGGCTCGGGCCGTGAAACGAACTGACGAGTCGGATTCGTCAAACCCACGTCCCGCCTATTTTTCCCCTCTTGCGTCGATTCCGACGGTCCTTAGCGTCGGCGCCGGCCACCGGCAGGTGCGCCGTGGCCGGACGCATCGTCGGCTGGTGGTCCGCCGGCCGGAGGCCACCGGCGCGACCAAGTTTCCCTTTTCTCTCTCCTCACGCCTCTCTTTGCTCTCTGTCTGGTTTTTTTTTTTTTTTTTTCTGTATATGCTTAATAATAATAAATAATAATAGTAATAAAAATATCTAATTCCGGAAATTACCAACCTGTCCCCACTAATAAGGGTATTTTCGGAAATCTTCGATTTTGAAGGCCTTCTGGCGCGATTCTCAAAAAATGTTCAACGCGAAAGTTTTTCGTCTTGGAAAAAAGAGTCTGATGGTTCAAGAATCAACTCAATCAAAGTTCATTTTCTAATTTCATGCCCAAAACTGTAAACTTTAGGCGTAATATAAATATCACGTAACTGATTCCTTGAAACAACGCGTCTTCTGATGCGACAACTCTTCACTGTATACTATTCCAACCCATATGACATCGCTTGATCTCTTATTCTTCGTTATCATTCTATTCCAATACTATATCGTCACTCTGGGAATCTTCTAGAATAGTCCCGAAAATCTGAGATTTTACATTCACCCATCCTTATAAAAATTTCGTCCTCGAAATTTCTCCATCCCTATAACTGCTGATTCGAAACCGGTCGAACGTGCGGAAACTATCTTATTCTAATCTTGACTGATAAAACTTCTATGTCCAACTATGAACTAATCACTATATATAAACTAAGATCCTCAAGAGCTCATCTACTGCTTTAAACTAACTATACTGGTCAGGTTCTTATCTCTGGCTATACTGATATGGTTCTTATCTCGAGTCCTCTGGCCTCACAAGGGCCCTATACTGGTACTATCACATTTATGATAGTTCTCCGATCTAAAAAGGTCACAAAAGTACTTAATTTAATCTCCTACCGTACGGAGATAGCTAATCTATGCACATCAATCGAGTCACTCATTGACTCACATTCAAGCAAATAAAGCACTGTATAATAGAATCAAATCATATCAAACTATCACAGAAAGTACATACAAAGACCTATGTGGTCCTTACAAAACTGAAGACAATCTCTGACAGCCGGATCCCCACAGTTGCAGTCACTGACTTCTAGACCATGCTACTGACTCTGACTATTTAAACCATGTTCTGATACCAACTTTGTAACATCCCGCCTAGGCCAGGATGCTACCGGCAGGAGACAGGCTAAACCCATCTCCATAAGCCTCTGGATCTAACGAAATTTCGGCATGATGTATTCGTAACATCATGCAACCTGGCTTGTAGCCAGCATCCATACAACAAGAACACAACAATCTCGGCCTTAGGCCGGTAACTCAACATCAATGCATTACTCAACAAGGCCTCAGGCCTGAACTCAAAGAAAAAATGCAAATACCTGGCCTCCGGCCAGAACTCAAAAAAAAACAATACTATAACATAAAAAAACAATACTATAACATAACTCATACAAAGGAAATACAAAGCAAATACAAAGACAAGGGCCGGGAGGACCCATAACTTGACCCAGGACTCGGGACTCTCTATTGACTGCAAATTGGGGGGATCCACTGTCTTCAAAGTCTTCACCAAACTTCTGATACTGACCTGCAAAACTACAACTGAAATGGTGTGAGTCATAATGACTCAGTAAGTAATCATACTTATAACTACAACATAATCAAACCATTACTTTTATTTTTGTTTCATTAAGTTTCTTAACCTATCTTTTACTGTAATCATGCAATTACATTTCCCTCCTTAATTTTAAAACAATATACATCTCTCATATAAGATTACATAGTTAACATGTTAATCAAAGCGTACTATTTAAATTCTGTTCAACTCCTTTATTTTTCAGATGTCTGAAGTATCACCAATTCAACTCTCTATATGCTATTACTCATCACATTCTTTTATTACTTACATACTGTCTAAGATTAAATCACTCACTTACATCTATTCATCATGTCATGTTATAAATCTTACACACTTACTTGAATTTATAATGTTCAATCATGCATATACGAAACCAAACCTCATATGTTGACTAACTGATTTCCGAACTCATAAGTCATAATTCTATAACACATGTATAACGTGCTCATAGTACATAACATATATTCATTGTAAGTCATAAACCTCTTATGCATACATATGTACCAACATATATCCTTAAATGGCGTTATATTCATTTATCTTAACTATAAAGTTCAAACCCATTATCAGTGATCATGCTACTATGCACTTGTACTCTACAAATGTTACTTCAATATGAATATGCTACACACATAATCTCATCAAATATGCCTTCGATGCAAAACATGTCATGCTTTTATGAACTATTATTTTAAAATCTCTTTCGAAATACTTACATGTGAATGTACTAGTGCTATAATGCAATATCATCGACTATATGCATCTCAGATAAATTACTAGAATATATAATTTATATGCAATAATTGCAAAACTCATAACTATTACATAACTCATACAAAGGAAATACAAAGCAAATACAAAGACAAGGGCCGGGAGGACCCATAACTTGAACCAGGACTCGGGACTCTCTGTTGACTGGAAATTAGGGCGATCCACTGACTTCAAAGTCTTCACCAAACTAAACACTCGTATTCTTGTTCTGGTATCGTTCTACATACACTGAACATATACTGTTACTTTTCATAATTGTCATTTTCTAAACTTTAGTCTCATTCCCTATGGTGTAGTTTTCTACAACCCCCAAACCCAAGTCTAATTAAATTATATTCATGATATTATCCATATGCTCTTATCTAAATATACATACTAGATTATACCTACATATACATCTCTATACTTCTATGTGCTCATGCTTATCTCTACTCTTATATATACTTGTAACTGCTTGTTTTCATCTACATGTGTATATAGATACACCTACTACTTTCTTTTACGCTCATCTTTATATATGCAGGTTTCATACATATAACTATATACGACTTTGTTATATTACTAATTTCGAACAACATTAGATTTCTTAAGTATTCGCAGTATGAGTTACTTACCTGGCTAGGCGAACTCCCGCGATACGGGTCCGATCTGTCAACAAGTAATAACACAAGGTTAGTACCGCTATTTACGGAACTTCCAACTCATCTATAATAATTACGGGCTCCCCCGGAACACCTGAATAATCTCCGATACTACGGTACAAACTTCATTAATCTAATACATATCTTTCTATACTATTCCAACTAGCTGGGTAGCCTAGAATCTCGTTTTACGTGTTTGGGCAAATCTTGCGGAAAAGTTTCCTCAAACGCTACATATGGGTCTCGAACCCTCCGAAATACCCCTGAATTGCTCAATTACCCTCGCAATACATTATTTATACCTTAACCATGATTACGGTCATCCAAGCTCAGTCGCGCGAGAAACTCCGTTTTACCGGAAACTCGCTAATTCTACCGGATCGACCAAATCTAATCCGTTTCTCCCCGAATTCTACCACATTTATCATTTTAACATATTTAATCATATCCAATTCATATCAAAGTAATTCTCTAAACTACGAAACTACTGGAAACATCCGAATATAAATCGATTCACTTTGAAATATCAAATTCTAAACGGAGAGTCGTACCGAAATTCCGAGGCCATATTTGGACTCCCCTCGGCCATACAAACGCGCTGGTGTCGACGGAATTCCGATCGGAGCTACTGTTAGTCATGGGTTTACTATTCACCGCGTCTTTCTTTCCTCGATTTGCGTGCAACCAGCCGCTATTTGGCGAAATCGACTCCGCATACTCGTAGTGCTCTCCGAGGGCTTCGATTTGGAAGGTGGCTCGGGCCGTGAAACGAACTGACGAGTCAGATTCGTCAAACCCACGTCGCGCCCTTTTTTCTCCTCTTACGTCGATTCCGGCGGTCCTTAGCATCGGCGCCGGCCACCGGCAGGTGCGCCGTGGCCGGACGCATCGTCAGCTGGTGGTCTGCCAGCGAGATGCCGGCCGGAGGCCACCGGCGTGACCAGGTTTCCCTTTTCTCTCTCCTCATGCCTCTCTTTGCTCTCTGTCTCGTTTTTTTTTTCATGTATATGCTGAATAATAATAAATAATAATAGTAATAAAAATATCAAATTCCGGAAATTACGAACATGTCCCCACTAATAAGGGTATTTTCGGAAATCTTCAATTTTGAAGGCCTTCTGGCGCGATTCTAAAAAAACGTTCAACGCGAAAGTTATTCATCTTGGAAAAAAGAGTCCGATGGTTTAAGAATCAACTCAATCGAAGTTTGTTTGCTAATTTCGTGCCCAAAACTGTAAACTTTACGCGTAATATAAATATCGCGTAACTGATTCCTTGAAACGACGCGTCTTCTGATGCGACAACTCTTCACTTTATACTATTCCAACCCATATGACATTGCTTGATCTCTTATTCTTCGTTATCATTCTATTCCAAGACTATATCGTCAGTCTGGGAATCTTCTAGAACAGTCCCGAAAATCTGGGATGTTAAAAGTATCACACAACAACATTTATGTAGCATACACGGTGCATTTATAAGAAAAAAGAGCAAGAAAATAAAAAATTAGAAAATTAAAGAGTGCCCAAAAATTATCAAAACAATAATAAAGTGCAAATTAAAGCCTGACTGGACAAATTATTTTTGGTCGGATTTATATTAATGTCTGGCTGAACTTGCTTAAAGTCTAGTTGGATGTGATGTGCAGTGAAGAAGACACGAGTCACTACTTCCAAATGATACGTGGAGTTGTATCCCAAGTGCAGACCATTCTATCATCTATTCGAAAATGGCTATTGAATTTACATATGGGTTTCTATCATATATACCTCAAGGAAACTGATACGCGTCTAGATGTAGTTGTTATTTGGCCGGAATTATTGTACGACAATTGTATGTCTGGTAAGACATACATCATGTCCGACCGGATATACAATGTCAGATAAGATTAAGAAAATAACAGAGATTAGAGTGCCCTCAATCTTGGACAATTATGACCCATAGCATCACTATTTGTAAAAGATATGGTATTCTTTGTACAAATTAACTATGTGACAACGGAAATTGCCCTTTTATCATTTTTTAATTGGATTACTTGGATATATAAATGATAAAAGTCCTTATGAGTAAAGGTTTAATCATTAAATATCCATAGTCGTAGTATTATCGAGACTAGACATCGATATTGCGGAATATGCTAGTATTACACTTGTGCGCGTTATGGAAGCTTAACGGCATATTGTTGTAGTTTTCTAAGGTCCCAAGGATCAATAAACAAGCATGAAACACATGTGAATACATACGAGGAGTTGCGGAATACTCGCATCGATCGGTTGAGCGACGCGGTAATGAACAAAACTCAAATTTCTACTCATGGGACTGCTCGGCAGTGGCAGTAGCAGCTCACTGTTTTGGTGTCCATATTGGTCCTTCGTCAAGCTCCAAGCTTCATCGAATGGTTCCCAGCTCATGGGTGGACTTCCCTATCACCTTCGCATGTCTCTCGGAGTGCTAGCTCTCATGATTTTTTCCACAAAAATTACACTTGCTTCCCTTTTCTTTCTCCATTTCCACGGCAGTTCACTGCCAAGAACAGAAGAAAGAATGCCCTCCAATGGTGTGAGATGAAGAAGAAAATGGAGAGAGAGAAGAGTTGAAAAATTGTGTAAAGTGTAATTGATTTCTAAAATCAATTTAACATATACCAAATATATAATAATAATATATGTCACTCAAGCTTTTAGAAGCTTTTCAATAACTCCCATCAAGTCAAATTTATCAATCAAGTTGTCAAGTCACATCACTCAAAGTTACAAGTGATTTGACGCTTGATGCGACTAATGATTTGATGCTTGATTTTACTTGCGTGCCGCACTCGAATTCGAAATGCGAATGCGCTCGCAAATAATCCCGGGCTCGGGTTCGCTAATTCCAAATTAACGAATTTTCTATTGCGTCGTAATTAATTGATTACGCCTAGCGAAGTCACTATTAATTCGTTCGCCCGAATTAAAATATAATTTTAATTCCGCATCAAAATCCAATTTCATTTAATATATCGAATATATAAATTAATCGATTAATTCCAAATTAATCGTTATTCTCTCTTTAATTAATATTTTATCCCAGATAAAATATCTCCGCAATTAATCCCAGATTAATTTTCTCTCTCATCTAATTAATCCCAGATTAATTAAAGTGCGAGTCATACGTCATCGGTGAATCTTTGGGAAGCGACCCATGAGATCCCCAGATATGTTGGCAGTAAATTTGGTCGTCGGACTATCCGAACACGTAAGTACCTAGTACTACGTTTATACCGATTTACAAGACAAGGTTGGCTTCTAGCAAAGCGCAATGCATACCCAATTCTCCAGAATTATCCCTACAGGAATAAAGGATATATATCTGGCGTAGTATACGTAGTATTGCGTATTTCTGTCCAGTATCGGATGATCACATGCAAGGCTGGGGCTGTACAGTGTATGCCCCGTACGAAGCATATATCGGATTATGAGCAACTAGTCTCTTTAATATCAGATAATCATGACCAAGTCATATTATCCCGACGGTTGCAACCTTTTTAGAGAACCAGTTCTGTATCCCTGCGCGATCATCAACTCCATATGACTGGAGTGACACTTTGTCTTGACATCACACCCAACACACTACGATTCTCAATATACCCAGCATAGGCGTACACAGAACCTGTTAAAGCCCTGGATGACCGCAACCAAAGTATATTGATTGTCGCAAGTATTAGCGGTGCAAGTCTCAGGTTAAGACCAAATACACCTACCCTGATTTTGGACTTCCATAGACACATAGTCATACTCCCAATGGAATTCTGAGGGGGTCTTATCTAGAGCGAAACTATTTCCCGTACCATCGGTAAAACACAACCTCCTATTACACTTGCATGAGTATCATATTGTTGGGGTTGGTGCTCAGAGCGCCAATTCCCGGTTGTATTTCTGTTGAATACTTCTGTAAAATATTATTATTATGAATAATATATGCAGTTTCTATAATATAATATATCTTTTAATATGGTAAAGACGTATTGACCTTAGAATGATTAGTCATGGTACTGTTACAAAAGCGTCGCAACAGACATTGAGTAGTATCATGACGTTGTCATTCTCAGACAGTTCCTGGTCAAGGTTTACACTACTTGGTCAGTATAGTAAACCCGTTGAGACTAGTACATTTCGTATACTGGAATATTTGATTCCCATGGTTTCTCAATGAACCATTAGTCTTGGAGACTAGTATAGACGTGTAAGTGTTTATAGCGGATAAACACTGAACGACTCACCGAAGATTCTTAATGGATGGTACACCAGCATCAATAAGAATCTTCTCGGGTTGAGTAGCACTTGTGATTCTTAGACTTGAGATGCCATTTTGGGTACATGAGACATCTTCTCCACTTTGATGGCAGTCATGTCACCGATCTATTTAGATCAGACCTCCGCCTGTTCGTTGGGTGTAGACAGATCCTCGGGGTGTCCTGTGTGTATCAAGATAGGATCCGTCAGTTCTGTATCAGAGCATAGGTAGTCAATATGATTAGCAATCAGATAAAACCATGGGCCCGTGGTAAAGTTTAGAAGCTAGTTCTAAACATTCTTTTAGAGATTGCTAATGGAATAGTCGACTGGATAATCCCCATAGAGATTTGACGTTTACATCTATATCTCTGGGATTTATCCGGATACCTGTGATGGAGGAATTATACATTTGCCATGACCTCGACCTGTATGATTCAGCGAGATTATCCGTGATCGTCATAGTCTACGGGTGGATATATTATGGACACGAAATTAGATTTCGTGACAGATATACCTGAATCTAGAGAGTCTCAATAATGAAACATACTCGTAGAGCACTAGAGCAACATTAATAAATAATATTGATTATTTATAAAGTCGTTTAAAGGTTAAACGCAAGATACGTGCTAAAGGGACTATATAGTCATTTGCCTAATTATTGTGTATTTATATTTAATACTTGATTAATTTAAATACACATTAATTAAATGAGTTATTTGACTTATATCCTAAATGAATATATGTTTTTAATATTTAATGTAAATATTATACATATATTTAATATATTTGTATTTGATTAATTAATTAATTATTTAATTGTTAAATGATTAAATTAATTAAAATATAAATATCTTGCATTAGGATATTTGAAGTAAATGATATTCGTTGCCTTTGTTGACTTAATTAAATATCTAATAAAGTGTTATTAGGATATTTATGCAAGTTGACTAAATGAATTTGAAATGAAAAATGGAATTACTAAACTTGTTTTTGGATTTATGAATTTCGGCCAAGGCAAATGTTGTCCAAGTATATATTGTTTTCATTTTCTTTTCATTTGTTAACCTAATACACTTTACAAAAGAAAAACTCCATTCAAGAAACTAAAGAAAGCTTGAGAAAAGAAAGATAAATCAAAGAAAGCTTGGAATTTTAGTAAGTTTCTTGAACTTGCTATTAGAAAGGAAAATGTTCCTTAGGTTCTAGGCTTCAACATGTGATGTTCTTAGATTATTTCTTTAATTATTTCTTTGTGTTTTTGTTGATGGAAGTTTTGATTGAAGTGTTGAGCATGTTTGGTGAAGGAAGGTTGTGACTATTGTAGTTGTAAACTTTCTTTTAAGGTTTTGGAAACCATGTTGCTAATCTAGAGTTATTGAACCACTCTTAGATGACCTATATTTGATCTTGAGTTGTTTCATTGTGTTGAGACTTGGATTGGATGGAAGAATGATGATTGAAACAATTGATTTAACTAATTTGGTCTAATTTGTCCAATTTGATGAATTTGAAAAATTAGGGTTCATGACCAATTCCAAATTTGGGGCTTTTCATATATGTTTTGTATTTGGATGTGTATATGATGCATAAAAAGTTTCATGTTGATTGGATTCCATTTGGATGTGTTTTGAGACATGAAATGACAGAAGGCACAAAATGCCCACCTTAGGTGCATTCGGCCATGTGAGTCAATTTTGGGGATTTTGGTGCTTTTGGTGTTTTGATGTTTTGAACATGCTATGTTCATCTTAGAAATAATTTAGAATCATTCAAAATTGATTTGATCAATTTCGGAGTAAAATGGACAAAAATACCAAGTAAGGGTAATTTGGTAAATTCACTTAAATATGATTTATTGAATTTTATTTCATAATTTGATTATTGGAATATTAAATAAATATGTTTATTTAATTAATCCGAGAAAAAGTTTTGAAATCGAAAATTTTGATTTTCCCGCTTCCGCTGCGTTACCGGATTCACCCCCTGAAAAACCCCTACACATATACCCAAATATATGAGAACTATATCGTTGTGCCCCCACAACGCGCAAAAGTGTAATACTAGTCTTTTACGTATTCATCGATGTCCAATCTCGATAATACTTTGACTAGGGATGTTTAATGATTTATCCGACGTGGATTGATACTGTCTCATATCATTCTCAATCCAGGAACAAATCACAGGGACCTCCTATCATTTATATACCTTGGTGATCTAATCACAAATGATAAGAGTGCAATCTCCTTTGTCACATAGTTAATTTGTACAACAACACCATGATATATACAAATAGTGACACTATGGGTCATAATTGTCCAACAATCTACCACTTGGCCTATAGGCAGTCACTCGAGTGTCTTACACCCGAACTATGTTCGGTTGGCTCAAATTGCTGAGAAATACTTTCGTCAGTGGATTTACAGGATTATCGTCTGATGCGATTTATATGATCATCACATCGCCACGTTGTATGATCCGAACGAATCAGATGAATATCGAAGTATGTATCTGGATCGTTGATTAGACCATTAATTCTTTAGCCTGTACTGACGCCTAGCTCAGCTGCTAACAGAACTATATCTAATCTAATTAGATTTTGTATCGACCCAGAAGGCTTCTATTGCCGCCTCAGCTGCAGGAATAACCCACATTTGCTGTTTATTCGGTAACAGTATATTGCTTGGAAGATTTCCAGCTCACTATTCCATTATTCAAACTGTATAGTACCGTTTGCGACTTTTAGTCGTCTTTATCGGTTAGGAAACTTGCTACAGTGATCCCAATCACTTCAAGTTCTCCATCTCCATAGTTTAAGACAGCATCCTTAGATCTCTAAGATACTAACAGATGTTCTTAACTTCAATCCAGTGACTGTCACTTGGATTGGCATGTTTGTTAATCAATATGCTCAAAGCGTATGAGACACCAGGTCACGTACATTTTTCAATGTACGATTTCTCGGAGAGTTTTCATGAAAGCCAAGCTTTCACCGATTTTTATTATGGGAATATCATTTCCAAGAAATGACATATATATTATCATTATTCATAGGACATTGATTGGCAGTGCGCTCCCACTAACCTCCTTATATACACAAGAATCATTTCGTTTTTGAATTAAATCATAAACTATTACGACTACATCAAAATGATAATTACAAGAATCTATGCTTGCTTCAGTCCAAACATGGATCGAATAACCTGCAAACCTTGTTTGCTAGTTTAGGTACGATAAAACCGTCAGGATGTTGTAAACATCCTCCTAAAGGTTTCCTTTTCAGGAAAGCGATTTTCCCATTCAGCTGCCATATTTCACAAATGAAACATGCAGCATTAGCAAGCATTATCCAAATGGATTTACCATGGCAACAGGTAAAAGGTTGAATCATAATCAACACAATGTTGATAACGATACCTTTCCGCTACAAGCCTAGCTTAGTACGTTGGTATGTTGCCTACCATGTATGTCTTCCTTGAAAACTTATATTACCAATAGGCATAACGCCTTGCGGTACATAAACTAGTATCCAAACTTGTTGATATACATGGAATCCATTTCGGATTCATGACACTTTGTCATAATAGGGAGTCGATACCTTGTATCACTTCCTCATACGTAGTCAGTTGGTATACCTCAAAAGATTAACATCTTTATTAGGTGAGATCAGAAACCCATACCCTAGGTTGTTTTCTGACTCTCTCCGACATACGCGGTTCTTGTGTATTCGAAGATTATGGTATAGTTTCATCCTTGATGAAATATTTATGTTCCATTAGGAATGGATGCCTGGAATAGTATTACTCTGATTTTCATCGAGTTTTACTATCCTCTCACTTACCACTGCATATCGGTATTCCTCTTAGGAAAACCGCATGGTGAGTAAAAATCTAATTGTTCTCTAGTGAGATGTATAAGTACTATACTTATGTATCCATTGGATAACCTACAATTGGCACTTATCCAATTTGGGTTCTAGTTTGGTATCATCCAAACATATGCCTAGCATCCCAAATTATCAGGAATGTGAAACCCGGTTTCTTTCCTGCTCATATCTAATATGATATCTGTCAAACAGATTATTATGGAACATTATTCAAAATAAGTTCTGCACTGTTTAAAGCTTATACGTTGAAGGAAATGGTAGCTCAGAGAAACTCATGATTAACCTTATCATGTCCAACAAAATTCGGTTACTCGGTTCGGACACACCGTCACTTTAACGTGTTCCGGGAGGATTCCTCATTGAAAGAATATTTTACTCTTTCAAGTAGACTAAAAACTTATTGCTTAAGTTTGTTGGTTTCTATTATGGTCCCGGATCGATTATAAGCATGAAAAACATTGCGAATACATATCGAAGAAGTTGCGGAATACTCACATCGATCGGTTGAGACGATTTTGGAGACGAATCAAGCCAAAAACCCCACTGTTTTCACGCCTGAACTGCTGCAGAATTTGCTCACTGGTTGGGCAGTTTTGGATCCAATTTTGAAGCTCCAAACTTCGTCGAACGGATCCCGCCTCATGGGTGGACTTCCCTACCACCTTCGCAAGACTCGTAAGTGTGCTAGCACTTGAGTTTTTGCCACAAAAACCCACTCTTGCCTCCCTATAGCTCACGGCATTTCTGGTTCAAAACCAGTGAACATTTTGCTATTTTTGGCGTGAGAGAAGAGAAAAGAAAATGAGAGAGATGAAGTTGTGTAATTGGTTGGTAAATCCTTTTCCAAAAAGGGTTTATATATTTTTCATAATTATCAAGCATTTACCAAATAAATAAAATGGTAAAATACTCCCACCAACTTACACTATTCCAACCACACACATCAACTATTCATTTCACTTTATCAAAGTGACATGTTCTGTGTCCATCACTCAATCAATCACATCCATCAATCAATCAATCACATCACTCAAAGTGACATTTGTTTTGACACTTGATGTGACGAATGATTTGACGCTTGATGTGACTTGCGTTGCCGCACTCGAATTCGAAATACGAATGCGCTCGCAATCACACTCGGGCTCGGTTTCGCTAATTCAAATTAGCGAGTTTTCCGTTGCGTCGTAATTAAATGATTACGCCTAGCGAATTCACTATTCACGTCGCTAACGAATTAATTCTAAATTAATTCGTTCGCCCGAATTAAAATCTAATTTTAATTCCGCGTCGAAATCTAATTTCGTTTAATATATCAAATATATTAATTTACCGATTAATTCCAAATTAATCATTCTCTCTCTAGACGATATTTTATCCTAGATAAAATATCTCCGTAATTAATCCTAGATTAATTTTTCTCTCTTCTATATAATCCTAGATTATATAAGAGTGCGAGTTGTGCGTCATCGGTGGATTATTGGGAAGCGACCCATGAGATCCCCGGATAATTCGGCAGTAAATACGATCGTCGGAATATCCGAATCACGTACGTACCAAGTACTACGTTCTACCGATTTACGAGACAAGATCGGCTTCTAGCAAAGCACGAAGTCTATCCAATTCTCGGGTCATATTCTCTAAGAATATTTAAGATCTATATCAAGCGTAGTAGTATACCAAGTATCGTGTGTATATCGGCCCCGTATCGGATAGTCACGTGCTAGGGCTGGGGCTGGATAAGTGTCTGCCCCGTCGAAGGAACACATATCGGATGTCTGGTAACTAATCTCTATAATCGGATATACATGACCTTGTCATAATATCCCGATGGCCGGCCAGCACTTAAGAGCACTAATACCGTATCCTGCGTGACATCATCTCCACTATGACTGGAGTGATACTTCCGTCTTGACATTACACCCAATACTCTACGATTCTCAATATACCCAGCATTGGCGTACACAGAACCGGTTAGAGTCCTAGACGACCTCAACAAAAGTATACTGATTGTCGTAAGCATTAGCGGTGCAAGTCTCAGGTTAAGACCATACACACCTACCCTGATGTCGGACTCCCATAGACACATAGTCATAATACCAATGGGATTCCGAGGGGTCTATCCAGAGCGAAGCTGTTTCCCGTACCATCGGTGAAACACAACCTCCTATCGCACTTGCATGAGTATCCAATACCCAAATATATAGAGAACTATGCTGTTGTGCCCTCACAACGCGCACAAGTGCAATACTAGCCTATTCCGCATTATCGATGTCCAGTCTCGATAATACTCCGGCTAGGGATATTTAATGATTAATCCCTCGTGGACTGATACTGTCTCATATCATTCTCAATCCAGGAACTAATCATAGGGACCTCTCTTCATTTATATATCTAAGGTGATCTAATCACAAATGATGAGAGTGCAATTTCCTTGTCACATAGTTAATTTGTACAACAACACTATGATCTGTACAAATAGTGACGCTATGGGTCATGTTATCCAACAATCTCCCACTTGGCACATAGCCAGTCACTCAAGTGTCGAACACCCGAACTATGTACGGTTCGCTCAAATTGCTGAGAAAAGGTTTTCGTCAGCGGATTTCCATGATTATCGTCTGACGCGATTTATACGATCATCACATCGCCACGATGTATGATCCGAACGAATCAGATGAATATAGAAGTATATATCTGGATCGTCGATGAGACCTTTAATTCTTTAGCCTTGTGCTGACGCCTAGCTCAGCTGCTAACAGAACTATATCTAATCTAATTAGATTTATTATCGACCCAAATGGCTTCTATTGCTGCCTCAGCTGCAGCAATAATCCGCATTTGTTGTTTATTCGGCAACAGTATCTTGCTCGGAAGATTTCCAGCTCACTGTCCCGTTATTCAAACTTTATAGTACCGCAGTATTTAACTGTTTGGAAACTTGCGGTAGTGATCCCAGTCACTTCAAGTTCTCCTTCTCCATAGTTTAAGACAGCATCTTTAGTTCTCTAAGATACTAACAGATGTCCTTAACTTCAATCCAGTGACTATCACTTGGATTGACCCGATTGTGACTCCATATGCTCAAAGCGTATGAGACACCATATCAAGTACATTTTAAATGTACAATTTCCCAGAGAGTGTTAACAACTCCAAATCTATCCCAGTAGATCTTTATTCCTTGAATAAAGGTTGTTACTCCCCAGAATTCTACGGAGAATTTCTATGAAAGCCAAGCTTTCACCAATTGCTTTATGGGAATTTCCTTGTCAGTGCGCTCCCACTAACCTCCTTATATACACAAGAATCATTTCGTTTTGAATCAAATCATAACCATTATGATTATTTCAAAACGACAGTTCCAAGAACCTATGCTTGCTTCAATCCAAACATGGATCGAATAACCCGCAAACCTTGTTTGTCGGTTATACAAAATCGTCAGGATGTTGTAAGCATCCTCCAAACGGTTTCCTTTTCAGGAAAGCGATTTTGATCATTAACTGACACATTTCATAAATGAAATATGCAGTATCTACAAGCATCTTCAAAATGGATTTACCATGGCAACAGGTAAAAGGTTGAACCGTAATCAACACAATGTTGATAACGATACCTTTCCGTCAAAAGCCTAGCTTTGTACGTTGGTATGTTGCCATCCATGTATGTCTTCCTTGAAGACGTTTATTGTACCAATAGGCACAATGCCTTGTGGTACAACAACTAGTATCCAAACATAGTTGTTTAACATGGAATCCATTTCGGACTCATGGCACTTTGCCATAATAGGGAGTCGATACCTTGTATCACTTCCTCGTACGTAGTCGGTTGGTATACCTCCATAAGATTTACATCTTTAAGGGGTTACATCAGAAACCCATACCCCAGGTTGTTTTCTGATTCTCTCCGATCTACGCGGTTCTTGTGTATTCGAAGATTAATGGTACAGATTCATCATTGATGAACTGTTTGTGTTCCATTAAGGACTTCGTGCCTTGAATAGTATTACTCCGATTTTCATCGAGTATCACTATTCTCCCACTGACCACTGCATATCGGTGTTCCTCTTAGGCAACCGCATGGTGAGCAACAATTATATTCTCATGTGAGATTTATAAGTACTATACTTATGGTTTCCCTTAGGATAACCTATATTTGGCACTTATCCAATTTGGGTTCTTAGTTTGGTGTCATCCAAACGTTATGCCCGGCATACCCAAATTATTAGGAATGAGAAACCCTGTTTCTTTCCTGTTCATATCCTATATGAAATCTGTCAAACAGATTTATATGGAACCTTATTCTAAATAAGTTTTGCACTGTTAATACATATCCTATTGAAGGAAATGATAGCTCAGAGCAACTCGTGATAAACCTTATCATGTCCAACAAAATTTGGTTTTCGTTCGGACACACCGTCTGACTGACGTGTCTCGGGAGGAGTCCTCATCTGAAAGAATACTATACTCTTTCATGTATGTTTGAAACTTACTGCTTAAGTATTTTCCATTACGGTCTTACCGTGACGGTATAATACTATAGCCGATCTGTTTATCTACTTCGTGTCGAAACTCTAATAGTTTCCGATCTGTGTTCTTCAAAAGAAGCACATAACCATAACGTGATGCCACATCCGTTAAGGTCACGAAATATTCATGTTCACATCTAGCCTAGCTAGATATGGGCCCACTAACTTCACCATGAATAGGGCTAACAGATCGGTGGCATTTACACTATTACCAAGTAAACAGTGTTTTAGGTACTTTACCTAACAAACTAGATTCGTAGACTTTATTTGAATAGTCAAATCAGTCCTAGTACCCACTCTTCAAAAGTGTGGATATACGAGTCTTGTTTAATTGTGTCCCAGACAACAATGCCACAAATAAGTCTCTATTGATCAAATCAATTTGAGCTATTTATTTGTCATTTTATATGTTTTGAGATTTTAATTATATTCAAAATATAAATTCTGTTATTCACATCTAATGTGTTTATCTCAGTATCATCTTTATATAATGAAACACTTAGTGTTCTAGAATATAAAGGTTTATCCACAATGGATTAAACACTGATATAGAGATAATGTCTAGTCAAACTAGTTACATTATAACAGTTCCTAATTTAAGTACACACCCGAAGGGTAGTTCCTAAACTTAGGTATCTACGGTCGAAACAGCGACTTTCGTCCCGTTTCCGATTCGCAGAGCAATCTCAGCTTGAAGTCAGTATCCTGCTCAAAGCAGATTCTGAACATCAATACATATATTTTATGTACCACACTAAGTATTTAAAATCTAATTTCAATACTAGTAGTGAACATAACTTTGACAATCATTTTTAAAGTAAGAGCCTTGCCCTTTCTTTAATTCCTTCGTGTCTGCCATATCCAAATGGTAGTCACTTTGGGATATGTCAATTATCATTTTCAATATTTCAGGAACCTTAGGCCAAGCCTTGGGTTTTTAGAATATCAAAACGATGTGCACTCGTGTGCTACATGCCCAATTGCAAACTTTGACTTTTCACCTCTAGATAGTCAATTAATTCTCCAAGAATTATTTATTGCAATTTTAATACTTCTTAAATCTAAAATTAGATTTATGACAAGTATATTAAATTAAGCATTAAAGTCATCATCACATAAATCTTCCAAAGATTTTATGCTCTACTTATTTTGCTTATTTTTGGGCTTAAGGTATAATAAGTTATTTTATCAAATAAAGTAACCTATTATTTATTCCCTATTTGAAAATTAAATCATTTAAAATATTTTAATCCCAGATTATATTTTAAATATCCAACTTTTCAATTTTATCTTGATTACAATAGTCCAACTATTTAATCAACGATTAGTGGTACATATATATTATAATGATTATAATAGTCCAACTATATAATCAAATATAATCCAAATTAATAACCTCAATTACATTGATTACTATAATCCAATTATAAAATCAACTGTAACCTGAAATTAATTAATTCAAATATATTGATTAATATAATCCAATTATATATAATCAACTATAATACAGTCCAACTGTTTATTAAAACAACATTAAATATTAGTCCAACTAATACTTTTAATATATGACGAGTGATATTTGTTTGAGCGCGTATGGCGAGTAATTGAACGAATATTGCAAATTCAATTCTTGCCTCCCACTATTTTTCGTCGAGCCTCTAACCCTCTGTCGAGTACTCGGGAAACCGTGTTCCTAGTGGGCTAGGATCCCGTTAAATATCACACAATCTTGACTTTGGCCAACAAATTGTATGATAATTAATTAGGTAGATCTCTAAGATCAATTGGATCTCATCCAACTCCTAGATCCGGTAGGTGGACATCCAAGTCCGAAACATATATCTTATATATGCCTATATATCCAATATATAGCCTAACCTTTTTCCTCTGAATCAACTAGGCCTTGGCTTTGGCACAACAAACCTGATGATCCCAGTCAAGCGCGGACCCATTGACCATGGAAGCTTCGTAATCAATGTCGATGGACAAGAAGTGGTCTTGACTTTGGCCAACAGACCACAACTTGGACAAGACACCAATATGGAACAAAGCTTCGTGATTCAAACACATCTTCGACGGACAAGGGCTTGACTTTGGCCAACAACCCATGCCAATCTAGGATCTTGAGCAAGAATCACTCAATGGAAGGAAAAGACGCATGATATTTGATGAGGGCTTTTCGCGTGCAAATTGGCTACCAATTTCATTATCTTTGTTAAGGTCTCATCATCATACACCCTTAAACATGCATTCTAAATACATAATAAAGCGAGTATGAAAATAAATAATAATGATATGCGGATGGATACTTAACACATTGATCCTAGATCAAATCTCTCCCTTTCTCACTTAAGCTAGCACTTGTATTACTTCTACCCGTTACACTACACTTCTAAAGAAACCTCATTTACATTGAGGGGAATAGGTGAGAAGAGAATACAAAGAGAATAAAGGTGATAAGGCTGGACACGCAGGTCCAATTTAATAAATCGAATTTATTACAACAATTTCCAAAATTGCCCCACCCGATTAATATCCATCCGATATACATTATTCATTCATCACAACCATGTATTCACACATAAGCATGCTATCAATCAATCTAATCAAATTAATTAATCTGATAATTATGTGATCATCCAATGTTCAAACAACGATTTGATTTTGCTCGAGTCAAACTCGTTTTTGCGAATAAGTACTCAAAGTACGAATTCTTGAATTAAATTAAACTACATCATTAAATCCAATTTAACATGTATTTAATACTAATTCACTATTCAATTCCAAATTAAATATTACACTTTATTTAATAAACCTTTAACGACTTAAATTCCAAATTTAATCGCTTCGGGACTCAAAGCCCGATTAACGTCCAACGTCAATTCAATTCAAGTCTAATGGGCTTTAATTAATTTCTTTAAGGCGTGGGCTTCGGCAACCAAAGCCCAATCAAGGAGTTACCCCATAAGCCCAGAAATCAATTTAGGCCCATTAGGCCCAATTAAACTTTAAAGGTTTATAAGTCGCATTTGGGCTTAACGGAAGTGGCTTTGGGCCCAATTGGATCCAATCCATTTGGCCTAAATCCACTTTGTACAACAAAGCCCAATAAGCCCATTTACAACATAATAAGCCCAAATCCAATTTAAGGCCTAAATAACTAAATTACATGAATCCAATTCCGCAATTTAATTACCTAAAGTGCATTACATGATTAATCACCAAATCAATATTTCCAAAACATGAAATTAGTCCAATTAATCATGCTCATTATCATCATCACATGTCCAACACATAAATGAAAAAATCAAACCCATTACATGCTTTTAAGCTCTCGGCCAAGGAGGGATTTTGTGTCCGATTTGGTTTCAATCGAACCCACAATCGACATTAAATCACCATCCAATTTGATTTCAACACATCTAATGTCACAAAATCAAAATACCAAGACATTAGGGCATTATACCATTCGGCCAAGTGAAGCAAATTGGGGATTTTTGTTCAATTCAAAATTCAATCTAATTGACTTCAATTAACATCATCCTACATGATTCTAACTCATCCAATGAATCAAAAATCAAAAATCCAAGATTTCCAAAATACTCATCACATTCGGCCAACATCAATTTTGGGGAAAAATTGATCCAATCATTATTTCATTAAATTGATCCAATCATCACTAATTAAACATGTTATAAGCATACTCAAACATTCAATTCATTCAAATCATGCTCAAAACAAGTTTACCCAAATTTTTAAGCCCTAAAATTTTCATGCTCAAACCTAGGCTCTTGATGCCATTGTTGGTTTCTATATGGTCCCGGATCGATTATAAGCATGAAAAACATTACGAATACATATCGACGAAGTTGCGGAATACTCACATCGATCGTTGAGACGATTTGGAGACGAATCAAGCCAAAAACCCCACTGTTTTCACGCCTGAACTGCTGCAGAATTTGCTCACTGGTTGGGCAGTTTTTGGATCCAATTTTGAAGCTCCAAACTTCATCGAACGGATCCCGCCTCATGGGTGGACTTCCCTACCACCTTCGCAGACTCGTAACTGTGCTAGCACTTGATTTTTTGCCACAAAAACCCACTCTTGCCTCCCTATAGCTCACGGCATTTCTGGTTCAAAACCAGTGAACATTTGCTGTTTTTGGCGTGAGAGAAGAGAAAAGAAAATGAGAGAGATGAAGTTGTGTAATTGTTGGTAATCTTTTCCAAAAGTTTATATATTTTCATAATTATCAAGCATTTACCAAATAAATAAAATGGTAAATAAACTCCCACCAACTTACACTATTCCAACTACACACATCAACTATTCATTCACTTTATCAAAGTGACATGTGTGTGTCCATCACTCAATCAATCACATCCATCAATCAATCAATCACATCACTCAAAGTGACATTGATTTGACGCTTGATGTGACGAATGATTTGACGCTGATGTGACTTGCGTTGCCGCACTCGAATTCGAAATACGAATGCGCTCGCAATCACACTCGGGCTCGGTTTCGCTAATTCCAAATTAGCGAGTTTTCCGTTGCGTCGTAATGAAATGATTACGCCTAGCGAATTCACTATTCACGTCGCTAACGAATTAATTCTAAATTATTCGTTCGCCCGAATTAAAATCTAATTTTAATTCCGTTTCGAAATCTAATTTCGTTTAATATATCGAATATATAATTTACGATTAATTCAAATTAATCATTCTCTCTCTAGACGATATTTTATCCTAGATAAAATATCTCGTAATTAATCCTAGATTAATTTTCTCTCTCTTCTATATAATCCTAGATTATATAAGAGTGCGAGTTGTGCGTCATCGGCGGATTTTGGGAAGCGACCCATGAGATCCCCGGATAATTCGGCAGTAAATACGATCGTCGAATATCCGAATCACGTACGTACCAAGTACTACGTTCTACCGATTTACGAGACAAGATCGGCTTCTAGCAAAGCACGAAGTCTATCCAATTCTCCGGTCATATTCTCTAAGAATATTTAAGATCTATATCAAGCATAGTATACCAAGTATCGTGTATATCGGCCCAGTATCGGATAGTCAGTGCTAGGGCTGGGGCTGGATAAGTGTCTGCCCCGTCCGAAGCACATATCGGATGTCTGGTAACTAGTCTCTATAATCGGATATACATGACCTTGTCATAATATCCCGATGGCCGGCCAGCACTTAAGAGCACTAATACCGTATCCTGCGTGACATCATCTCCACTATGACTGGAGTGATACTTCCGTCTTGACATTACACCCAATACTCTACGATTCTCAATATACCCAGCATTGGCGTACACAGAACCGGTTAGAGTCCTAGACGACCTCAACAAAAGTATACTGATTGTCGTAAGCATTAGCGGTGCAAGTCTCAGGTTAAGACCATACACACCTACCCTGATGTCAGACTCCCATAGACACATAGTCATAATACCAATGGGATTCCGATGGGTCTATCCAGAGCGAAGCTGTTTCCCGTACCATCGGTGAAACACACCTCCTATCCCCTTCTTGCATGAGTATCCAATACCCAAATATATGAGAACTATGTGTTGTGCCCTCACAACACGCAAAAGTGCAATACTAGCCTATTCCGCATTATCGATGTCCAGTCTCGATAATACTCCAGCTAGGGATATTTAATGATTAATCCCTCGTGGACTGATACTGTCTCATATCATTCTCAATCCAGGAACTAATCATAGGGACCTCTCTTCATTTATATATCTAAGGTGATCTAATCACAAATGATGAGAGTGCAATTTCCTTGTCACATAGTTAATTTGTACAACAACACTATGATCTGTACAAATAGTGACGCTATGGGTCATGTTATCCAACAAAGTATTTTCCATTACGGTCTTACCGTGACAGTTTAATGCTATAGCCGATCTGTTTGTCTATTTCGTGTCGAAACTTAAAAGTTTCCGATTTGTGTTCTTCAAAAGAAACACATAACCATAACGTTATGCCACATCCGTAAAGGTCATGAAATATTCATTTCCACCTCTAGCCTAGCTAGACATGGGTCCACTTGCTTCACTATGAACTAGGGCTAGCAGATCGGTGGCATTTACACTTTTACCAAGTAAATAGTGTTTTAGGCACTTTACCCAATAAACTAGATTTGTAGACTTTATTTGATTGAAATCAAATCAGTCCGAGTATCCACTCTTCAAAAGTGCGGATATACGAGTCTTGTTTGATTGTGTCCCAAACAACAATGCCACAATATGTTTCTCCTGATCAAATCAGTTTGAGCTATTTGTTTGTCATGTTTATGATTGAGATTTATTTATATTCAAAATATAAATGCTGTTATTCCCATCTAATGTGTTTATCTCAATATCATCTTTATAAAATAAAACACTTTAGTGTTCTAGAATATAAAGGTTCACCCGCAGCGGGTCAAACACTGATATAAAGATAATGTTTCTAGTCAAACTAGTTACATTATAACAGTATCCTATATTAAGTACAAACCTGAAGGGTAGTTCCTAAATTAGGTATCTACGGTTAAAACAGCGACTTTCGTCCCGTTTCCAATTCGCAGATTAATCTAAATTGAAGTCAGTATCCTGCTCATAGCAGATTCTACACATCAATATAAATTTATGTACCACACTAAGTATTTAAAATCCAATTTCAATACTAGTAATGAACATAATTATGACAAACATATTTGAATTCAGAGCCTTGCTCGTTCTTCAATTCCTTCATGTCTGCTTTGTCCAAACGGCAGTCACGCTTCCGCGATCCCCTTTACCACATTTAGGCAGACATTTTGGGATATGTCTTGTATCTTCCCAGAAGACTATAATGATTTTGCCTTTGCCCTTTTCAACACTCCAGAAGCCTTTGGCCAAGCCTTGGCCTTCTAGAATATCGAAGTAAGGTGCGCCTTGTGCTACTTGCCTAATTGAAAAGTTTGACTTTATCTCCTTGAGAATAGTCATTAACTCTCCAAGAGTTATTGTTGCAATTTAGTACTTCTAAAATCTAAGTATATATTTATGAAGATCCTTCAATTTTTTTATCATACTTTAAGGATCTAATCCTTAGTTCTGATTCAGAAATTAAGGAGTCTACTGCGACAAGCTTAATGGATTAAGCACTTATGTTATCATCACATAAATCTTCCAAAGATTATGCTCTACTATTTGCTTAACTCCGGGCTTAGGCATAATATGTTATTTTATCAAATAAAGTAACTTATTTTATTTCAGGACTATCCTGAAATTATTCCCAATTTGAAAATTAAACCATTTAAATACATTTTCCCCAGGATTATATTTTAAATGTCAATCTTTCAACTATATCTTGATTTTAATAGTCCAACTATTTAATCAACGATTTAGGTACTATTTATTATAATGATTGCAATAGTCCAACTATTTAATTTAATAGATTAAAATCAATTATATTGATTACTATAATCCAATTATAAAATCAACTATAAATGAATAGTTTGAATATAGTCCAACTATTTATTAAAAACAACATTTAAATATTAGTCCAACTAACATTTAATTTATTTGACGAATGATATTTGTTTAAGCGTGTATGGCAAGTAATTAAACGAATATTGCAAATTCAATTCTTGCCTCCCACTATTTTTCGGCGAGCCTTTAACCCTCTGTCGAGTTCTTGGGAAACCGTGTTTCCTAGTGGGCTATGATCCCGTTAAATATCACACAATCTTGACTTTGGCCAACAAATTGTATGATAATTAACTAGGTAGTTTAGGATCGATTGGATCCAATCCAATTCCTAGATCCAGTAGGGGGACTATAGGACACAGAAATCGGCGACGCTGTTCTAGGCTCGCGACCTAGTTGGGAGTATGGAGTAGCCCGCGGGGGAACTAAACCGGAGAAATAACATGGAGTCGGCACCCGGTGTGAACCGGGACAAAGATTTAAGGCCGCACTCACCCCTCGAAAGGGAAGACCTCAAACCGTTGGGTTCGGAATGGTCCATACTTATGTCACTTGTAACGATATGATTTGTGCAATAAAATAACCGAATCTACTCAACATTCATACTCAAGGGCAATCTACGCCTAAGTCCGCATGCATAATAATAACAATGAGAACCTATATCTTAGTTCGCATACTTCAAAGTAAGTTGTCATAACGGCAAACACGCAATAACATACAACCATCGCATGAGCATGCTCAATTATCTAATGCGGAAAATAAATAGGAATCTAAGCATAAATATAATTAAATCCCTAATGTGAAAACAACCTAATCATGCATAAAGAAATAACTTTCTATCGACTAAATCATGCTTGAGATAAATGATATTCTAACAACCTAATCATGCTTTAATAACAAATAAATAACCTACGAACTACAACATGCTCAAACACAAGTTTGGATGAGATGAAATACATGTCTCTTAAGTGGTACGTGGCGTTGTATCCTGAGTACAAACCGCACTACCATCCATTCGGATTCGGCTACGGAATTTACGTCCGGGTTTCCATCCTATATACCACAAAAGGGAACACATATTCTGCTCATCCAACAATCACATCATGCCTCAAACGACTCTTATGCGATAATATTCCTAAAATAAATAAAATAAACGAAAGATAATAAATAAAAGGGTGCCCTCAGGTCTAACCTTTTTTTTCGTCTCAATAAAAGGGCGTTACACGTCCGTTGGAATGATGAATGATCCGCAACTCTTTTGGTTCACCAACTCAACGTCTTTCCTCAATGTTTCGCTGTTTGGGTTGCTGTTTTCACTCCGTTTCACTGCTGTTTTGCTGCTGTTTTTTTGGTCACTATTTTAAGGCAATTTATGGACTGTTTTGGTGTTGGTTTTAGGGTCTTTTAAGGGGGTTTCTGGACAGTTTTTTGGTGTGGTTTTGGGTCAGTTTCTGGGTGATTTCAGGGGTGTTTTCCACGTCTAATATTGCGAAAAACTGGACAGTGCAGTGGCCTTTAAGGGCGTGCAGTTTGGTGTGTGCAGTGGGCGCAAAAGACAGTGCAGTGCAAGGAAGATTAAGTGGTAGTTTGGGCAGTTTGTTGGGGATTTTGCGGCAGTGAGTAAAGCTGATGGTGGGATATAATCACGGCAATGGAGGGCTGATGGTGGGCTGAACTGGCAGTGGAGGGGACGTTAATGTAGGGCTGTTTTGGGGGAATAGGTAGGCAATGTAGGTTGGTTTATGGTGTGGAAGGTAATGAGAGTCTTTTGGTGGAATTATGTGGTGAGCTAGTAGGGAGGTGAGGACCAGGGGCTGGCTTGTGGTTTTTGGTTCAGGGTTTGACGAGAGTGGTGAGAGATGTGGCGTGAGAGGCTGAGCTTATTTAAGATTTTGCCGAGAGTTGCTAGGCTAGGGTTCGTGTTGAGTGCTTGGTACGTGTTGAGTGTGTGGTTTTTTCTAAGGTCCCAAGATCAAATCAAGACATGAAATTATGTGTGAACACATCAACGGAGGTAGCGGAATACTCACATTGATCGGTAGAGTCGATTTGAAGACAAATGAACCCAAAAAACGCACTGCCATGTAAGCCTACTGCATGCAGTCCACTGCCTACAAAAACAGAAAATTAAGTGAAGAAACGGAGCTCCTAGCTTCGTCGGATGGATCCCGTCTCATGGTCGAACCTCCCTACCACCTTCGCAAGACTTGTAAGTGTGCTAGCACTTGATTTCTCACCATGAGAAACCACTCTTGCTTCCCTTTAGCTCACGCCCAAACTGGTTCAAAACCAGTGACAAAATGCCCATTGGGCGTGAGAGAGAGAGAGAATTTGAGAGAGAAGAAGTTGTGTTATGTAATTAAAATGATTTACCAAAAATCAATTTATATTTATGCCATAATTTATTAAATTAATAATAAAATTATGACACATAACATGCAATGGCTTAGAGTATAAAACACTCAATTTCCATGCAATAACATTGAGTGCATTGTACACATCTACATGCAATGACATTGAGTACAATGTACACAATCTACATGCAAAGCATTAGAATGACATGTGTCATGTGGGCCCCACACGTTCCAAATGAAAGTGGGCCCACGTGCACTCACGCGTTCGGGTTCGATATTTCCGAAATACCGAGCTTACGTCGCGACGTTAATTCAATCGAATTTAAATAAATAATCGCGCCGGCGAAATTATTATTTACGTCGCTAACGAATTAATTCTCAATTAACTCGTTTGCCCGAATTAAAATCTAATTTTAATTCCGCGTCGAAATCTAATTTCGTCTAATATATCGAATAATTATACATCGATTAATTCCGAATTAATCGTTCTCTCTCTTTAGACGATATTTTATCCCGGATAAAACATCTCCGTTATTAATCCTAGATTAATTTTCTCTCTCTTCTATTATAATCCCAGATTATTCAAGAGTGCAAGTTGTGCGTCATCGGTGGATTATCGGGAAGCGACCCATGAGATCCCCGGATAATTGGCAGTAAATACGGTCGTCGGAGTGCCCGAATCACGTACGTACCAAGTACTACGTTCTACCGATTTACGAGACAAGGTCGACTCCTAGCAAAGCACCAAGTCTTCCCAAGTTCTCCGGACATATTCATCAAAGAATATCTAGATCTGTATCAAGCGTAGTATACAATTGTATTGTGTATATGGCCCAGTATCGGATAATCACGTGCTAGGGCTGGGGCTGGATAAGTGTCTGCCCCGTCCGAAACACATATCGGATGTCTGGTAACTAGTCTCTATAATCGGATATTCATGACCTGGTCATAATATCACGATTGGATGCGCATCACTTTAAGAGCACTAATACCGTATCCTGCGTGACATCATCTCCATTATGACTGGAGTGACACTTCCGTCTTGACATCACATCCAATACACTACGATTCTCTGATAAACCCAGAAGAGGTGAACACAGAACCAGTTAAGATCCCCCACCACCAAAACCAAAGTTTACCGATTGTCGTAAGTATTAGCGATGTAAGTCTCAGGTTAAGACTATACACACCTACCTTGATTTCGGCCTCCCATAGACACCTAGTCATAATACCAATGGGATTCCGAAGGGTCTATCCAGAGCGAAGCTGTTTCCCGTACCATCGTTGAAACACGACCTCCTATCGCACTTGCACAAGTATCCAATACTTATATATATGAGAACTATGCCGTTGTGCCCTCACAACGCGCACAAGTGCAATACTAGTCTATTCCGCATTATCGATGTCCAGAAACCTTTGGGGACTGATACTGTCTCATATCATTCTCAGTCCAGGAACTAATCATAGGGACCTCTCTACATTTATATATCTATGGTGATCTAATCACAAACGATGAGAGTGCAATTTCCTTATTACATAGTTAATTTGCTACAACAACACAATGATCTGTGCAAATAGTGACGCTATGGGTCATATTATCCAACAATCTCCCACTTGGCACGTAGCGAGTCACTCAAGTGTCCTACACTCGAACTATGTACAATTCGCTCAAATTGCTGAGGAAAGGTTTTCGTCAGCGGATTTGCTTAATTATCGTCTGACGCGATTTACACGATCATCACATCGCCACGATGTATGATCCGAACGAATCAGATGATACAGAAGTATATATCTGGATCGTCGATGAGACCTTTAATTCCTTAGCCTATGCTGACGCCTAGCTCAGCTGCTAACAGAACTTTATCTAATCTTATTAGATTTATTTTCGACCCAGATGGTCTTCTATTGCTGCCTCAGCTGCAGCAATGATCCGCATTTGTTGTTTATTCGGCAACAGTTATCTTGCTAGGAAGATTTCCAGCTCACTGTCCCTGTTATTCAAACTTTATAGTACCGCAGTATTTACCGGTTTGGAAACTTGCAGCAGTGATCCCAGTCACTTCAAGTTCTCCATCTCCATAGTTTAAGACAACATCTTTAGTTCTCTCAGATACTAACAGATGTTCTTTAATCTTCAATCCAGTGACTGTCACTTGGATTGACCCGATTGTGACTCCATATGCTCGAAGCGTATGAGACACCAATACAAGTACATTTTAAATGTACAATTTCCCAGAGAGTGTTAACAACTCCAAATCTATCCCAGTAGATCTTTATTCCCTGAATAAAGGTTGTTACTCCCCAGAATTCTACGGAGAATTTCTATTGAAAGAATATCTATGAAAGCCAAGCTTTCACCAATTGCTTTATGGGAATTTCACTGTCAGTGCGCTCTCCCACTAACCTCCTTATATACACAAGAATTTTTTCGTTTTTTGATCAAATCATAAACCATTATGATTATTTCAAAACGACAGTTCCAAGAACCTTATGCTTGCATCAATCCAAACATGGATCGAATAACCCGCAAACCTGGTTTGTCGGTTATACAAAATCGTCAGGATGTTGTAAGCATCCTCCAAAAGGTTTCCTTTTCAGGAAAGCGATTTTGATTGTAACTGACATATTTCATCAATGAAATATACAGTTATCAACAAGCATCTTCAAAATGGATTTATCATGGCAACAGGTAAAAAGGTTGAACCGTTATTAACATAATGTTGATAACGCTACCTTTCCGTCAAAAGCCCTGCTTTGTACGTTGGTATGTTGCCTTCCATGTATGTCTTCCTTGAAGACGTTTAATGTACCATAGGCACAACGCCTTGTGGTACAACAACTAGTATCCAAACATAGTTGTATACATGGAATCCATTTCGGACTCATGGCACTTTGCCATAACAGGGAGTCGATACCTCGTATCACTTCCTCAACGTAGTCAGATGGTACACCACCATAAGATTGACATCTTTATGGGGTGAGATCAGAAACCCATACCCTAGGTTGTTTTCTGACTCTATCCGATCTACTAGTTTCTTGTGTATTTGAAGATTAATGGTATAGATTCATCATAGATGAACTGTTTGTGTTCCATTAAGGACTTCGTGCCTTGATCAGTATTACTCCGATTTTCATCGAGTATCACTATCCTCCCACTGACCACTGCATATCGGTATTCCTCTCAGGAAAACCGCATGGTGAGCAACAATTACATTGTTCTCATGTGGGATTTACAAGTATATTTAAGGTTTCCCTTAGGATAACTTATATTGGCACTTATCCAATTTGGGTCCTTAGTTTGGTATCATCCAAACGCTATGCCTCGCATACCCAAATTATCAGGAATGAGAAACCTCGTTTCTTCCCTGTTCATATCCTATATGATATCTGTCAAACAGATTTATATGGAACCTTATTCTAAATAAGTTTTGCACTGTTAATACATATCCTGTTGAAGGAAATAGTAGCTCAGAGCGACTCGTGATAAACCTTATTATGTCCAACAAAATTCGGTTTTTGGTTCGGACACACCGTTTAACTAACGTGTCTCGGGAGGAGTCCTCATACGAAAGAATACCGTACTCTTTCATTTACATATGAAACTTACTGCTTAAGTATTTTCCATTACGGTTTCACCGTGGCGGAATAATACTATAGCCGATCTGTTTGTCTACTTCGTGTCGAAACTCTAAAGTTTCCGATCTGTGTTCTTCAAAAGAAACACATAACCACAACGTGATGTCACATCCGTTAAGGTCACGAAATATTCATGTTCACATCTAGCCTAGCTAGATATGGGCCCACTTACTTCACCATGAATAGGGCTAACAGATCGGTGGCCCTTTTACTATTACCAAGTAAATAGTATTTTAGGTATATTACCTAATAAACTAGATTCGCAGACCTTATTTGAATAGTCAAATCAGTCCTAGTACCCACTCTACAAAAGTGTGGATATACGAGTCTTGTTTAATAAACTAGATTCGTAGACCTTATTTGAATAGTCAAATCAGTCCTAGTACCCACTCTTCAAAAGTGTGGATATACGAGTCTTGTTTAATTGTGTCCCAGACAACAATGCCACAAATAAGTCTCCATTGATCAAATCAATTTGAGCTATTTATTTGTCATTTTATATGTTTGAGATTTTATTTATATTCAAAATATAAATTCTGTTATTTATCTCAGTATCATCTTTATATATTGAAACACTTTAGTGTTCTAGAATATAAAGGTTTTATCCGCAATGGATTAAACACTGATATAGAGATAATGTCTCTAGTTAAACTAGTTACATTATAACATTCCTAATTTAAATACATACCCAAGGGTAGTTCCTAGTTTCTAAACTTAGGTATCTGCGGTCGAAACAGCGACTTTCGTCCCGTTTCCGATTCGCAGAGAAATCTCGGCTTGAAGCCAGTATCCAGCTCACAGCGGATTCTGAACGTCAATACATATATTTTATGTACCACACTAAGTATTTAAAATCCAATTTTAATACTACTAGTGAACATAACTTTGACAAATATTTTAAAGTTAGAGCCTCGCCCTTTCTTTAATTCCTTCGTGTCTTCCATATCCAAATGGTAGTCACTTTGGGATATGTCAATTATCCTTTTCAATATTTCACAAACCTTTGGCCAAGCCTTGGGTTTCGGAATATCGAAACGATGTGCACCTTGTGCTACATGCCCTAATTGCAAACTTTGACTTTTCTCCACTAGAATAGTCAATTAATTCTCCAAGAATTATTAATTGCAATTTTAATACTTTTAAATCTAAAGATAGATTTATTGTAAGTATATTAATTAAGCACTAAAGTCATCATCACATAAATCTTCCAAAGACTTTATGCTCTACTATTTGCTTAATTATGGGCTTAGTAATAATAAGTTATTTTATCAAATAAATTAACCTATTATTAATTCCCAATTGAAAATTAAATCATTTAAAACATTTAATCCAATGATTATATATTTTAAATATTCAACCTTTCAATTCTTTACTTGATTTTAATAGTCCAACTATTTAATCAAATTATTAAGGTACTATTTATTATAATGATTACAATAATCCAATTATTTAATCAACTATAATTTTAATATTGATTACTATAATCCCATTATAAAATCAACTATCATTTAATTCAATTATATTGATTACTATAATCCAATTACAAAATCAACTATATATTGAATGAGTTTGTATATAGTCCAACTATATATATTTAAAACAACATAAAATATTAGTCCGACTAATACTTTTGATTAATATGACGAGTAAAATATAAATGAGCGTGTTTAGCGAGTATTCGAACGAATGTTGCAAATTCAATACTTGCCTCCCACTATTTTTCGTCGAGCCTCTAACCCTCTGTGGAGTACTCGGGAAACCGTGTTTCCTAGTGGGCTAGGATCCTATTAAATAACACACAACCCTGACTTTGGCCAATAAAAAGCTGTATGCTATTTAACTAGGTAGATCTCACAGATCAATTGGATCTCATCCAATTCCTAGATCCGGTTAGGTGGACATCCAAGTCCGAAAATATATGTATAATGCCAATGTATCCAATATATTTTCCTAACCATATCCTCTGAATCATTTAGCCTTGGCTTTGGCAAAAACAAACCTAATGATTCCAGTTAAGCGGGACCCATTGACGAGGAAAGTTTCGTAATCAATGTCATTGGACAAAAAGTGATCTGACTTTGGTCAATAAAAATCACGATTTGGACAAGACACCGATATGCAACAAAACTCTCATGATTCAAGTACATCCTTGATTGACAAAGGTCTTGACTTTGGTCAAAAACAAACCAATGCCAACTTCGGATCTTGAACAAGAATCATTCAATGGAAGGATATTTGCTTAATATAAAATGAGGGTTTTTCGCGTGCAAATTGGCTACCAATTTAATTATCTTTGTTAAGGTCTCATCATCATACACCCTTAAACATGCATTCTAAATACATAATAAAGCGAGTATGAAATAAAATAATAATGATATGCGGATGGATACTTAACACATTGATCCTAGATCAAATCTCTCCCTTTCTCACTCAAGCTAGCACTTGTACTACTTCTACCCGTTACACTACACTTCTAAAGAAACCTCATATACATAGAGGGGAATAGGTGAGAAGAGAATACAAAGAGAAAGAAGGTGATAAGGCTGGACACGCAGGTCCAATTTAATAAATCGAATTTATTACAACAATTTCTAAAATTGCCCACCCGACTAATATCCATCCGATATACATTATTCATTCAACACAACCACGTATTCACACACATAAGCATGCTATCAATCAATCTAATCAAATTAATTAATCTGATAATTAAGTGATCATCCAATGTTCAAACAACGATTTGATTTTGTTCGAGTCAAACTCGTTTTTGCGAATAAGTACTCAAAGTACGAATTCATGAATTAAATTAAACTACATCATTAAATCTAATTTAACATGTATTTAATACTAATTCATTATTCAATTCAAATTAAATATTACACTTTTATTCAATAAACCTTTTCGATTTAAATTCCAAATCTAGTCGTAACGCGTCTCAAAGACCGATTAACGTCCAACGTCAATTCAATTAAAGTCCAATGGGCTTTTGATTGATTTCTTAAGGCGTGGACTTTTGGTCAACTCGGGTCAAACCGATAACCAAAGTCCAATCCGGGATTTACCCCATAAGCCCATAAATCAATCTTGGCCCATTAGGCCCAATTGAACATTAAAGGTTCATTAGTCGCAATTGGGCTTTATGGTTAAGGTTTTGGGCCCAATTGGATCCAATCCACTTGGCCTAAACCAAACTTGATAAATCAAGCCCAATAGCCCCAAATACAACAATTCAAGCCCAAATCCAATTTAAGCCTAAATAATTAAATTACACTAATCCAATTACGCAATTTAATTACCTAAAGTGCATTATATGATTAATCAACTAAATCAACATTTTTAAAACACCAAATTAGTCTTATTAATCATATTCAATTCATTATCACATGTCAAACACACATAATGAAAAATCAAATCCATTTACATGCTTTCATGCTCTCGGCCAAGGAGGGATTTTGTGTCCGATTCGGTTTCGATCCAATCGAACCTACAATCGACATCAAATCACCATCCGATTTGATTTTATACACATCCAATGTCACAAAATCAAAATTCCAAGACAACATTAGGGCATATCACATTCGGCCAAGGTGGAATTTTTGGGGAAAAATCATCCAATGCATTTTTCATAAAATTGATTCCATGTAACATCATTCTATATACATGTAAGCATTCTTATCATCAAATTTCAAAGAACATGCTTCAATCAATTCATCACACCTCGGCCAACACATGGAATTTAGGGTTTATGTTCAATTCAAAGTACATCCAATTGACATTAAATTAACATCATCCTACATGATTTAACTCATCCAATGAATTAAAATCAAAAAAATTCCAATGATTCAAAATCAATTTGCATTCGGCCAAGGCATATAATTTGGGGAAAATAATTCCAAATCATTTTTCATCAAATTAGTCCAACCAAAATGAATTTAAACATGTTATAAGCATACTCAAACAACAATTCATTCAAATCATGCTCAACAAACATTTACCCAAATTTTAAACCCTACAATTTCATGCTTGCAACATTAGCTCATGATGCCATTGTTGGTTTTTTCTAAGGTCCCAAGATCAAATCAAGACATGAAATTATGTGTGAACACATCAACGGAGGTAGCGGAATACTCACATTGATCGGTAGAGTCGATTTGAAGACAAATCAACCCAAAAAACGCACTGCCATGTAAGCCTACTGCATGCAGTCCACTGCCTACAAAAACAGAAAATTAAGTGAAGAAACGGAGCTCCTAGCTTCGTCGGATGGATCCCGTCTCATGGTCGAACCTCCCTACCACCTTCGCAAGACTTGTAAGTGTGCTAGCACTTGATTTCTCACCATGAGAAACCACTCTTGCTTCCCTTTAGCTCACGCCCAAACTGGTTCAAAACAGTGAAGACTTTGCCACACTTGGGGTGAGAGAGAGAGAATTTGAGAGAGAAGAAGTTGTGTTATGTTAATTAAAATGATTTACCAAAAATCAATTTATATTTATGCCATAATTTATTAAATTAATAATAAATTTATGACACATAACATGCAATGGCTTAGAGTATAAAACACTCAATTTCCATGCAATAACATTGAGTGCATTGTACACTATCTACATGCAATGACATTGAGTACAATGTACACAATCTACATGCAAAGCATTAGAATGACATGTGTCATGTGGGCCCCACACGTTTCCAAATGAAAGTGGGCCCACGTGCACTCACGCGTTCGGGTTCGATATTTCCGAAATACCGAGCTTACGTCGCGACGTTAATTCAATCGAATTTAAATAAATAATCGCGCCCGGCGAAATTATTATTTACGTCGCTAACGAATTAATTCTCAATTAACTCGTTTGCCCGAATTAAAATCTAATTTTAATTCCGCGTCGAAATCTAATTTCGTCTAATATATCGAATATATTAATAATCGATTAATTCCGAATTAATCGTTCTCTCTCTTTAGACGATATTTTATCCCGGATAAAACATCTCCGTTATTAATCCTAGATTTTTTTCTCTCTCTTCTATTATAATCCCAGATTATTCAAGAGTGCAAGTTGTGCGTCATCGGTGGATTATCGGGAAGCGACCCATGAGATCCCCGGATAATCTGGCAGTAAATACGGTCGTCGGAGTGCCCGAATCACGTACGTACCAAGTACTACGTTCTACCGATTTACGAGACAAGGTCGACTCCTAGCAAAGCACCAAGTCTTCCCAAGTTCTCCGGACATATTCATCAAAGAATATCTAGATCTGTATCAAGCGTAGTATACAATTGTATTGTGTATATCGGCCCAGTATCGGATAATCACGTGCTAGGGCTGGGGCTGGATAAGTGTCTGCCCCGTCCGAAACACATATCGGATGTCTGGTAACTAGTCTCTATAATCGGATATTCATGACCTGGTCATAATATCACGATTGGATGCGCATCACTTTAAGAGCACTAATACCGTATCCTGCGTGACATCATCTCCATTATGACTGGAGTGACACTTCCGTCTTGACATCACATCCAATACACTACGATTCTCTGATAAACCCAGAGAAGAGGAATACAGAACCAGTTAAGATCCCCCACCACCAAAACCAAAGTTTACCGATTGTCGTAAGTATTAGCGATGTAAGTCTCAGGTTAAGACTATACACACCTACCTTGATTTCGGCCTCCCATAGACACCTAGTCATAATACCAATGGGATTCCGAAGGGTCTATCCAGAGCGAAGCTGTTTCCCGTACCATCGGTGAAACACGACCTCCTATCGCACTTGCACAAGTATCCAATACTTATATATATGAGAACTATGCCGTTGTGCCCTCACAACGCGCACAAGTGCAATACTAGTCTATTCCGCATTATCGATGTCCAGTCTCGATAATACTACGACTAGGGATATTTAATGATTAAACCTTTGGGGACTGATACTGTCTCATATCATTCTCAGTCCAGGAACTAATCATAGGGACCTCTCTTCATTTATATATCTATGGTGATCTAATCACAAACGATGAGAGTGCAATTTCCTTATTACATAGTTAATTTGCTACAACAACACAATGATCTGTGCAAATAGTGACGCTATGGGTCATATTATCCAACAGAGTGAGGGTTTGTTGATGTGAGTGGCTGGACGTGAATGTGGTGGTGAAGGGATGTAGTCGGTTGAGGGAATTGAGGGCCTAGTTTATTCGATTATGGTGAAGTGTTTTAGATGCGTGAGGGTCGTGTGAAGTTGATGAGTGGAGTGAAGGCTTGCGTGAGGTGTATGGCCTCTGGGTGAAACACGATGAAGGGGGCTGCTTGTTGAAGGTTGATGCGTGAGGCTAAGTGTTGTTTGTTTGTGTGAGTGATTTGTAATGGAGAGGCGTGAGGTTGGTTGAAAGAGAGTGGCGTGAGGTCTTCTAGGGTTTCGTCGCCGAGTCCGAATGAAGGGAGAGAAGGATGTTTGAGTTGTTATTCTCTTTTGTTCTGGTTTGTGGTCACTGCCGAGAGAGAAGGGTAGCTACTACGTGTAGGGTTTATTTTGTTTGGCCGTGAGAGAGGAGAGGGGCGTCCGAAGAGAGGAAGATGTCTAGGGTTTGTTGTTTGTGTTTATATAGTGAGAGGGTAGGGTTTAGGGTTCCGCATGGGTTTATTGAAATGAAAGAAATCAATTAATTGGGGAATTTATTTAAATTTGGTGAGTGGTTTATTTGTTTTAGGAAAAGATTATTTATTTTGGTATTAGTTTTAATTTAATTTAATTTAAATTAATTGTTTTATTTAATATAAATGGAATTAATTTGATTTAGTTTAAATGGATTTTAATTTGATTTAGTTTAATTTTAATTTAGTTATTTAATTTAGTTATTTAATTATTTTTAATTCAATTTAATTTGTGACATGTATTTTTAATGTTGTAATTATTTAATTTGTGAGATGTGATTTAATGGGTTTGGTGTGTTTTAAATTAGAGGTCCAACAAGTGAACCCGAAGTGAAACAAGCGAGTTAAATCCAACCAAAATATCAATTTCCAACTTTACCCTTCCGACGTCCGTTTCCCACGGCTTTCACAATCAAAGGGGTAGTGTCTCCCTACGAGACTCATCATCGGGACTTATATGTAAAAATGCAGTGTCTACAGTCGCCCACACTTTGATGGGACTTGTGTAATGTGTAACAGTGACAATCCTATCAAAGTTATGCAATGTATTTTTACTTACCTGGCTCGCCAGCTGCCACCTGACTCGCCTATTGCCTCGAACTGAGGTGATGATGCAGTGGACCTCGATCCTGGGACGCATCCAATTAACTGGAACCAACAATGGGGGCCTCGACCCTGGGACACATCCCAATACCGCTGACAATATGGGCCTCGACCCTGGGACGCATCTGATGAATGGTAAATCTATCACTATTTCCCACTCATTTAACCTAATATTTTGTATAGTTTCTTGAGTTTTGTGAATATTTTGATGTGTTTTGTGTTTTTTTGTAGATAAATAAAGTTTTAGGACATTCTGGAGGTGATTTGGGCCAAAACAGTGAAAATTGGACGAAAAGGGCATTTTGGTAATTTCCCGCGTCGCGACGCCAAGACCATCCACGTCGCGACGTCTAACATGCGCCAAACAGTGCTAACGTGCACCGGGTCCACAAATCAGAATCTGAGAAAAGTTTGACTTTGCTAACGTGCGCCGTGCCACGTGTCACCATCACAACCGATCTGCTAACATGCGCAGTGCCACGTGTCAGCATCCTACGGTGCCGACAGTCACCATCGCCACGTGTGCCACTTGTCACTCCACATTGCCACATCATCAGCCACATCACCAGGTTGACCAAGTCAAACTACCACCTCACCGCCACGTCATCATCAGCCAATCAGGAAGTGCCACGTGTCGCAATCCTACGGTGTCGATAGTCTCTTTCCCACTTGTCGCCATGTCATCGCCACGTCACCGCCACGTCACCGCCACGTCAGCATCAATCATTGAGTATCTAATCCTTATCTGACACGTGGCGGATAAGAATCTCATCGACCAATCAGAAGTCACCACGTATCACAATAATTGAAGCCCAACCACCTCACCACATGTCACCTTATCAGCATATCCAGAATCTGCAAACCGACGAACCAGAGCGTGCCACATCGACAGAAGCTAGCGTAGCGACGTCAAAGGCCCTGGCATCGCGACGCTGGAAGCCTACCGAGGCCTATAAATAGAGCTTCAAATTTTAGTTTTAGTTGTACCACTATCTCTCATCTCTTTGATGTAAAGAGAGAGTTTCTCTCTCTCTCATTTCAAGTACCCAAAACCACGCCTTACACTCATGCACACAGCTAACCTACTTCCAAAGCCACGCACTGCCCTTCACAGCCAAACAACAAGAAAGTAAGCCCTCACACACCATGCACTAAGCCACGCACTGCTACAGAACCCTTCATCACCTACGTAGCCCCCATTCAAGCACACGACCAGCCCTCATCTTCAACCTCTCACACACTGCCCATGCACTGCCGAGCCATGAACTCCATTATCTTCCTCACTCACTGCAAACAATAACAACTCTATCAGCCCAACTCAACGTCACAAACCCTCACTGCCAGCGGCCCAACTCAACGTCACAAACCCTCACAAACAGCAACACCCTTCAACTCGCACAGCTCCTTTCAATTCCCTCACACTGCACCATCACAGTACCAAAGACCCCTCATCCTTCACGCCATTCACTGACCAAAATGTACCCTAAACCGTGACCCAAGACAGAAGCCCTACCTAGGGCAATAACCCTTAAACAGTACCGAAAAAATAGCCCACAAACCAGAGAAAACGTAACCAAAACCGACCAGAAAACAGCCTCCAATACAGCCCAAAATTTAACCCTTAAATGGCAAAAATAGCGAACGGAAACTACAGTAAAAATAGTAGAAACAGCGGACTAGTGAAAATAGTGGAAACAGCGAACCAGCGAAAATAGTGAAAATAGTGAAAGCATTGGACCAGTGAAAAAAGCGGAAACGATTACCCTTCCGGCACCGTGAAATGCACTCCCGGAAAGTGACTTAAAAGGTTAGACTTGAGGGCACCCTTTTATTTATCATGCTTTATTTTTAGTTATTTTATTACTTTATTTCGCATGAATATTGTGAATTGGTGCATGATGTGATTTCCGGGTGAATGGAATATGTGTTCTCTCTTGCGGTATATCGGATGGAAACCCGGACGTAAATTCCGTAGTCAAATCCGAATGGACGGTATTGCGGTTTGCACTCGGGATATAATGCCACGTACCACTTGAGAGACACATGTTTCGTTTCGTCCAATCTTGCGTTTGAGCATGATTAGTCGTTAGCATGTTATTTATTTAAGTCATTAGTATGTTATCTATTTCTTAAGCATGATTTAGTTTAGTGTGTTATTTATTTTTATGCATGATTTAGTTATTTTCTTTCACAATAGGAATTTAAATTGTCTTTATGTTTAGGATGTTATTTATTCTTTGTATTTGATGATCCAACATGCTCATTGTGTGATATCATATGTTTGCCGTTGTGATACTTACTTTTAAAGCATGATGACTTAGACATAGGATTTATTTTTATGAATGCGAACTAGATTTAGGTTATTCTTGGACATGTATGTTGTGTAGACTTAGTTAAATTATTGCACAAATCCGTTCATTACAAGTGGCATAAGTAAGGGACCATTCTGAACCCAACGGTTTGAGGTCTTCCCTTGCGAGGGGTGAATGCGGCCTTAAATCATTTTCCCGGTTCACACCGGGTGGCGACTTCATTTTATTCTCCGGTTTAGTCCCCCGCGGGTTACTCTATACTCGCAACCGGGCCACGAGCCCGGAACAGCATGCGTCGCCCAGTTTCTGTGTCTTACAGTCTGGCGACTCCACTGGGGATAGAGAATCGGCCCCGAAATAATGTCTTGTAATGTTTGTGATTTGTGCTTTAATTAACCATGTCTACTGTGGGTTTAAGGAGTTTAATCAAAGGCATTCTTAAGGCTAGGTAATGGTTTGATGTCTTCTTTCACTCACTACCATTCTATAAGGTAAAGCTATGAAGGCACCTAGATAGTCATCTACTTGTAGCCTACTGTGATGGACTAATTTGGAGGCCTCGTTGTTTATTCCTGACACCAAGCGATAAGAGCCTAAGGGGCTTGGGTACTTAAGAGAGCCTCGCTCCACCCTCCCTCTGGGGAATCTGCAACGGGAAATCCATTTGACAGTCAGTCACACACCGTAACTCGTTGGCACGTACCGTGAGGTATAAAAAATGTGCGCTCACTTGGTCGTTTGAACCATTGAGTGGGGAGTCCTAATTGTGGGCAATCCTTCCTCAGCGAGAGCCTTTGCTTACATTCCTGAATCCTACATGTGAACCTTAATTATATGACTAGTAGAAGTTATTTCTGTATGTTTCTTTTTTGGACCGTCGTTATTTGGATTCAGTTGGACTATTTGTCAAGAGATGTGAACTTGTTGGGCCATTTAAACTGGGACAAGTTTATGTCCTTTTGAAAGTCAGGCCAAAACTTCTAAAATGACGATGGGCCGTTTTTGTTGGGGTTGGTGCTCAGAGCGCCAATCCGGACCGTATTCATGTCTGATTCATGAATACGAACATCCCCTTATTCCATAATATTACTTATTTGTGGTTGCACCTCTTGTTTTTATATACGTATTCGATCTGATTACGATTAGATTGAAACTAAATGTGGTTTAGTGATATGTATATATTAAACAAAGGCCCGATAATATATAATGCAGTACACAGTTACAAAGTTATATTTGTAATTGACATTGGGAAGTGTCACTACTATATGTATATTATCAAACATAGTTCCTGGTCAAGATTTGCTAACACAGGTCGGTTATTCAAATCCGTTGAGACCAGTACATGTCGTATATCGAGACTTGGTCCGATGGTTTATCCCAAAGAACCATGAGTCTAGGGAGACTCGTATAGACGTGTAGGTGTTTATAGTGGATAAACACTGAACGGCTCACCAAAGATTCTTAATGGATGGTACACCAACGTCAATAAGAATCTTCTCTGGTTGAGTAGCATAGTGGTCCTTCGACTTGAGATACCACTGTGGATGTATGAGACATCCTCCATACTTAGATGGCAGTCACGTCACCGATCTATTTAGATCAGACCTCCGCCTGTTCGTTGGGTGTGGACCGATCCTTAGGATATCCTATGTGTGTCAAGATAGGATCTGTTAAATCTGTGTACAGAGCATAGGTAATCCATATATATTTAATAGTTTGTTAAATCTGTGGCCACAGTATACATCGGAAGTAAGTTCCGAGTGTTATTTAAAGATTGCTAATAGATACGTCGATGAGATAATACATATAGAGATTTGACGTTTACATCTATATCTCTGGGATTATCTGGATACCTGTGATGGAGGGATTATACGTATGCAATGACCTCGACCTGTATGATTCAGTGAGATTATCCGTGTTAGACATTATGTCCCATAGCGTCACTGTTTGTAAATGATATTGTATTATGTACAAAATTAACTATGTAATAATGAAATTGCCTTTTGCCGTTTGTAATATTATTTACTTTGATATATAAATGGCGAAAGTCCATATGATTAGTACTGATTGAGATGATATGAGACAGTATCAATCCATAAAGGTTTAATCATTAAATATCCCTAGCCGTAGTATTATCGAGACTGGACATCGATAATGCGGAATAGACTAGTATTGTGCTTGTGCACGTTGTGAGGGCACAACGGCATAGTTCTCATATATTTAAGTATTGGATACTTATGCAAGTGCGATAGGAGGTTGTGTTTTACCGATGGTACGGAAAACAGCTTCGCTCTGGATAGACCCCACGGAATCCCATTGGTAGTATGTCTAGGTGTCTATGGGAGGCCGCATCAGGGTAGGTGTATATGGTCTTAACCTGAGACTTACATCGCTAGTACTTGCGACAATCGGTAAACTTTGGTTTTGGTGGTTGGGGACCTTAACCGGTTCTGTGTACACTCTTCTGGGTTTATCGAGAATCGTAGTGTACTGGATGTGATGTCAAGATGGAAGTATCGCTTCAGACATATGGAGGTGATGATCACGCAGGACACAGAACTAGTACTCTATAAAAGGTTGCAACCGTCGGGACAATATGACTGGTCAGGATTGTCCGATTTAAAGAGACTAGTTGTGATGTCCGATATATGTTTCGTACGGGGCAGACACATCTCCAGTCCCAGGCCTAGCATGTGATCATCCGATACTGGATCGATGTACGCAATACTACGGTATACTACGCTTGATATAGATCTTATATTCCTATAAGAATATTTCTGGAGAATTGGGTAGGCATGGCGCTTTGCTAGAAGCCAACCTTGTCTTGTGAATCGGTAAGAACGTAGTACGAGGTACGTGCGTGTTCGGATTATCCGACGATCGTATTTACTGCCAAAATATCCGGAGATCTCTTGGGTCGCTTCCTGAAGATTCACCTATGATATTTGATTCGAACTAATTAATCTTGGATTAATTGCGGAGAAACTTTATCTCGGATAAAGTGCCTTATTTAGTGAGAGAGAACGATTAATTTGGAATTAATCGATAAAATATTATATTCGATATAATAATTGAATTCGATTTCGACGCGAAATTAAAATTAGATTTTAATTCGGGCATACGAGTTAATTTAGAATTAATTCGTTAGCGACGTAAATAATAATTTCGCTAGGCGCAATTATTTATTTATTTAAATTCGATTTAATTAACGTCGCGACATAAGTTCGGTATTTCGGAAATATCGAACCCGAACGCGTGAGTGCACGTGGGCCCACTTTCATTTGGAACGTGTGGGGCCCACATGACACATGTCATTATATGCATTATTTTATTGATAATGCATTGCATGGTGATAGTGTATAATACACTCAATTGTTATGCATGGAGTTTGAGTGTTGACACTCTAAGCCTTTGCATGGTTTGTGTCATAGATTTATTATTATTTAATAAATATTATGGCATAAATATAAATTGATTTTTGTATAACAAAAATAAGAAAACAAAAACTCTCTTCTCTCTCACTCATGGCCGAAACCTGAAACAGTTTTTGGTCTTCATCTCTTCATTTTGGTTGCCAAAAAGCTTGAAGATAGTGTGGTTGTTTGGAACATCTTCTCACATGCAGGCTAGCACCTTCAAGGGATCAAAAGAGGTGATAGGGAAACCATCAAGAGCTTGGAAATACACAAAGCTTGGAGCTTTCCACATCTTCTCATCTTGGCCGAAAATCATCCACCTTGGAGCTTCCATCTGGCTTGATTTTCTTCATCACAAAAAATGGTAAGTGTTGGTTTCTATAATATGTCCCAAGGAAAGATTAAGCATTCATGAAATACTATAAATGAATATATATAAAAGACTTGAAGCATGGCGGAATCATACTTACAATGCTATGTGATGAAGAAGATGATCAAATGGTGGAAGCTCCAAGTGTTGGAAGATTCGGCCAAGAGGAGGAAGAAGACTTGAAGCTCC